>VXBO01010536.1:104808-150705 GCA_013400135.1 Rhinoptilus africanus
CTCCTTCAGCACCCACAGGTGTATCCCATCAGGGCCCATGGACTTCTGAATGTCTAATTGACCTAACTGATCCCTCACTTGATCCTCCTCCACCCAGGGGAAGTCTTCCTCTTTCCCTGTTACTTTCTCCAAGGCCTGGGGCTCTTGAGGGCTGGGCTGAGCAGTAAAGACCGAGGCAAAGAAGGCATTCAATAACTCCGCCTTCTCCGCATCCTCCGTCACCATGGCTCCTGTGTCAGTCAACAGTGGGCCCACAGCTTCTCTGGTCTTCCTTTTTCCTCCAATGTACTTGAAGAAGCCCCTCCTGTTGAGCTTGACATCCCTTGCCAGGTTGAGTTCTAAGGCAGCCTTGGCTTTCCTCGTTTCATCCCTGCACGCTCTGGCGGCATTCTTATAATCCTCCCAAGGGATTAGGCCATTCTTCCACTTAGTATAAACTATATTCCTATATATTACTATGTATAAGTAACCTTATAAATCTGAAAATTCATGGCAGCCCACCAGACGGAACAGTGAACTAAGAATTGACATACGCATACTACTAGTTCCAAAATTACTATTGAGTCATTCCAAGTCTCTAGGTCCATTTTTCCATCCTTACCAGCCTTTTCACATGGGACGCCCTTTATGTCGGGAATTGTATGTCGCAGAGCAAAATGGCCCCTAAATTAATTTGGGATCTGGTTGCCATGTGATTACCAGAAATAAAATGTAAGAAACTGAGAAACAAGAGGGTGTTTTACAGGACAACTCAGCGGACCAAAGACGACCTCAGAAATCCTACTAGTTTCTATAGCACTATCAGAAAACAGTTAAGGCATCAATTGTAAAACGGTGACATTGTATAGGTGACCTTACAATTAAAGCACACCTAGATGATCTGTTGGTATTTCAGAAAATAATCTAGTTCTTTTTCACAAAGCAGTGTAGTTTGAGTACTGGTAAGCAATGGTACAATCCTTTTCCCCGCCCCCCCCATAGTTCATGGTAGTTCCAACACCCAGGGAAGAGTTTTGTTAAGCAGCGAGGTACCATTTTTCACACTTTGTTCTATTTAATCATCAATCCCTTAAAGATTTCAACAGAATAGTTAATTTCATGCCTATACCTACAGGCTATAAGCAAGGCAATTAATTCCTTCTTCTGTGAAACAGTACACACCATTATAATAAAGGACAGTGTTGCCCCCAAGATTAAAGACAAGAATTGCACCTCATTGTGTTTGAGCATGGACTTACTGAAGCTTGTCTATACAAAGATATGCTCATTTCAGCTTCTCACATTTTTGTGGGAGGTATACAAGAGTGGTGAGACAGGTGTCACTTACCCTCAAGGTCAGCTTGTGGTCCACGTGAAGATCTGAGACACCATAAATGTACAACACACCTTTGTCTTCATAGGCCACAGGCAGCAGTGGTGCAAAGAAGTTCTGGGCAAAGTAATGAAGCAGTTTCCACTTACCACCATATTCTGAAAGGGATTAAAAGGAAAAAAAGATTCAGACTGAATCCAACATTGCCTTGATGTGTATTCCCTCCTTGTTGTCTCTGGTCCTGCTACAGCAATACAATTTCCCCCTCCACCCTTTTTCACCTTTATCAAGTGCAGAGAACGACTGAAGTTACTCTGGTTATCTTCCAGACAAGGCTCGGCTCTGGAAGGGATTCAATGCTCTTTCAAGCTTTTCTTTGAGTTTCATCAAAAGGTCATATTTTGTAAGTGTTGGTCCTATCATTGCTATGCTGCTATTCAGTTTAAGAAAGCCTTAAACATAAGTAACATTAAGAAAATTGACCCAGCGTACCACACATTAAGCAAGCAGCTGGAGCATCTCTGTTGTTGAGAATCCAGACAAACACGCTGGCATTGTCACAAACTACTACCACTGTGAAGAGACAACATAGTCTGACTTCTGGTGCTTATACAAAGTGGTCTCTTCCCCTTTTTCGGTCCTCCTCTTTCAATTCTTCCTTAGATGAACACAAATACCAGTGAAGACAAAAAAACCTCAACAAGTTCTCAAGCAAAGACAGCTCCGAATTAGGCAAAATCAATTTTCCAAGATCTAGACAACACTTACTTTATGGGAGTTAGTATACATGACATAGACACAATCAGTTTGCTTTGCCTCTTTTGTGGAAAGCTGTACCTTATTACTTCTAATACTTAGAAAGTCTGCCATTAACAATCTGGAAAAGCCATCAAATGTTGTGACATAAAATCATAGGATAGTTTGGGTTGGAAAGGAACCTTTAAAGGTCATCTAGTCCAAGCCCCCTGCAATGAGCAGGGACATCTTCAACTAGATCAGGTTGCTCAGAGCCCCGTCCAACCTGACCTAAAATGATACCAGGGATGGGGCATCTACCACTTCTCTGGGCAACCTGTGCCAGTGTTTCACCACCCTCATTGTAAAAAATTACTTCTTTATTTCTAGTCTGAATCTACCCTCTTTTAGTTTAAAACCATTACCCTTCATCCTATCACAACAGGCCCTGCTAACAAGTTTGTTTTCCTGTAGGCCCCCTTTAAGTACTGAAAGGCCACAATAAGGTCTCCCCAGAGCCTTCTCTTCTCCAGGCTGAACAGCCCCAACTCCCCCAGCCTGTCCTCATAGCATAAGAGCTCCAGCCCCCTGATTCATGTGACCCTCCTCTCGAAACGCTCCAACAGGTCCATGTCTTTCCTGTGCTGAGAGCTCCAGAGCTGGACAGAGTACTCCAGATGGGAGTGGAGTAGGAGGGTAGATAGTGGGTTTATTCTTGTTTCTGGCTCTTTGTTTTGTACAACAGGTTTAAAGTCCGTGGATTGTTTCCAGTAAAATCTTTTTGTTGTAATTAATTACCTGTCTGTGTTTTGATGCTTGTACAAAGCTCTTAGCTCTTTCAAACATCTCATAATTAAGCACTTCAGCCATAGTGATGTAGTCTTTAAAGGGTGTTTTTGTGGCTTTCACAGGCAGACCTGAACATGCTCTGCTTGCACTCCACATAAACGTGAATGAACTTTGTGGACAGCAAAGGGCGTTAGCTCCGGCTTAGCACCTTGCACATCACCCTGTTTTCAGCAAGATCATAACCAGTGAGCTTGTAAAACAGACAAGAAAAGCTCATATCTGCTGGAAAACCCATACAAAATTCAACTGTGCTACGAGATCAGACTGCTGCCAACAAAACACCACTGGCATGCAAGCTAATAGCACTGAAGCAAACCGAAGAGATGAAGTCTGAAAAAAAACTTCAGGAGACACTGCAGTTTCTTCAAAACAGACAGACTGTTGATAAACTGATGAACACAGCATTTTGTTACTGTTCAGTATATGAACAAAGCCATGTTCTTGCATTCCAAGGACAATTCCTGTCAGAAAACGTTGGTGGTCTAAAAGACAATTCTGCCAAAACCAGCGAGTGCTAACAAATTACTTGTCAGGGTTGTGAAACTTGAGATTTGGATTGGGGATGGATTATCTGAAACAGAGGAAACTGTGGGACAGCATCTGATCTAAAAAATAAAAGCATTGGGCCTTGTATGTGAAATGGGCCTGCATCTAACGGCAGGCTTTGGGAGGGGCTGAACTCTCTGAAGCCTTCAGGACTGCCGCAAGACTCTCAGGAATTTCAATTGTCACTGCAGGCTTCAGACAGAGCCCACCACAAGCTCAGACAAGTTACCCAGCATGGGCTGAGATGTCAGTGCCTGCTGACTTGAATTTTTTCCTCAGCTTAATTTACATGATGAAAATATAGGCTTCAACTGTCTTAAATATGAAAATTAATAACGCAATTGAAGTAGAACCATTTTTGTCACTTAGTATAATATAAAATCCCATTTCTCTTCGAACGGGACCTATCCTCAACTTCTGCTATGCCTTGATTTCCAACTGGTTCACGCAACCACACTGCAGTGGTTACTGGAGGGAGGGAGAGAGAGATAGTTTGCTACCTAAGCAGCAGATACACAGATCCTCAAGAAACCTGCACAGGGGAGAAAACAACTCAGACTAAACTTGGCATTACACTTCTGCAGGGAAAAACAAACAAACAAACAAACCCAACCAACCAACAAAAGCAAACAAACCACACACTTAAAAGTTTATACCATTTCAGAACTCATCATAGGGTCAACTACTACAGCTATTGTTTTGGGATGTTTGAAAACATTGCTAATCTTTGATCCAAGGTAAGCAGACAATTTTTCCAGCAACAGGATCTTGATAATACAATTGCCAAAGTAATTTCAGACAGCACAGAAAACTGACGTTCAGTGGTAAAAAAAAAAAACACAACACATTCTTCAGCTCATCTGTTGTCTTTATTTCCTTAAGACCAGTCACATTTCTTGATTTAAAAATAGCCAAGTTGCATATAAAATACTCCCCCTGCCCCCAAAATGGATGTAAGAGATCTGTAGATTGGGTAGCTATCCTGAGAGATCTCTGGGCTTAAACTTTCCTGTTACAGACATGCAAGCCCAAAGGCAACAGTCAAAAGTTATTCAAAACAGCCCTGGGGTGGTTTCCTCCTCCTCCCCCCACATTTAAATGAACTTTTAAGGAAATCCAATTTTAAATTTTTTACTTCTTAAAGAAAACCCCAATTTTTTCCTGTTAACAACATGGGGTCTGCACTTTTTGCAGTACCAAACTTCAGAACAGGAAACTAAAATTAGGTTTGTAATGAGACCCCAGTACCCTTTTTTCTGACTCTTCCCTGAAGCCCTCTACACTGATAGGGGGAGCGAGAACAAACAGTTCTCCCTGGAACAGATTTTAAATTAATCACTTCACACCATTAAATGCAACCTGAGAAACATGCTGCTAGTCCTTCCTCACCTCTGTCTCATGAATTTAGATCTATTATGCTCCGTAATACCCTGTGGTTTCAGCTCACTAGGGGCTCTAAATATTGAACCTGCAATAAAAGCCAGTTACCTGTTCAAGGGAATCTCATGACAACCGAGTTGTGTACCTCAAGGTGACACTTGTGTGGGAGTGAGGTAAATCACCACGTGCACCACAGCACGCTTCACCAAAACACACTGCATAGATGCTAAAGCATTCAACATGGCACAACCAGCTCCACAACTAGGTGCTAACAAGTAAAACCAATTTGTGGTAAAAGCTGTTTAGTTCTGAACTGAAGGCAGACATACTACGAGAGGAATGCTGTGCCTTATTTTCATTCAATCCCAAGCAACTATCTTAAAGGTAAGTTAAAAGGAGAAATATTTGCTACCTTCTTCCCTCCCCACTTCATGAGGAAACACTTCCACATCGTACGGGAAATTATGTAAGCCCCTCCATGGGTCTCTGAAATAACAGATTTAAATAAGAAGCACTCATTGGTGATACTACTGTGCCATTTAACAAGATGCAGAAACGTGTTTTTGAAGTGCAAATAAAACTAATTTCTCTGAAGTTTTGCATAATTTCAGCCATTAGCATTTCAAAAATCCCTCTACCACACTGCCTAATTAAATGAATATTAAACCTTTCCTCATTCCACTGAGGGAATAGAACAAAACAAAGGGACAGCTGTATCTCTGCTGAGCTTCTTTTCTGTAAACTAACTTCAACAACATATGAATAATTCAAGTATTTGATATGTTTTCTACAATGACACCAGCTCTGTACTTAAAAAGACATTTATGGTCTCCATGATCACTTCATCTATCAATACACCTGTCTTCACAAAGAGACATTTTCCCAAGCATCTTTTTCTCTTGAGGCACTTAAAGCCTACGAGCATTAGCCATTGCTAGAATCATAAACACGAACATTGGGATATTCCATTTCCTAATACAAGTCTAGAAAGTCCAGAAAGATGAGCATTATAGTTGGACTGCTGTCTTAACATTTAAGTAAAACAGAACATTTCTTCTACTGGTTTGTTTTTCTTTGTTGGTTGCAGTTACTTTGCTTGGATCAATAATGGGGGGCAAAAAAAAATAAGGACAGAACGAAAATAAAAAGGAAGAGGGACAAACAACTGCCAGAGAAAAAGGAGGAGGAAGGAGTAGGCTAATTTATTTTTTTAAACAAGGCCAAATGGCATTTTGTTCTAAGGACAGATCAAGAACTTCACACTAACTCTTAGCTTTTTCCAGTTCACTCGTATTTCTTCACATATGAAATTCTTAAAGAAAGATTTTCAAAAACACAATATGCAAGAAATAACTCAAATTGAAAGAGAATCTACCCAAGTCCTATACAGCTGCCATAGAACAGCTCCTCCATTTCAAAATGACTCCTAGAAAAAATGTCTGGAACACGAAGCACAGCCACTTCCCTCATACCACACATTCCTCCCCGATTTCTTACTGTCTAAGTGACTTATCTCTTTATATGTCTGATTACTCCCTTTTTGTGTTCTAAGAGGAAAAAAAAATATTATATATAAGGCGATATCATGTGCATAAACAGCGTATTAGCAGAATATTTAGTTACAAAGAGTGACTCACCTCACCTGACACTAAGTTAGACACCAAATCTCAGGTAGTCATCTTCTCCTATAAAGAGCTTCTGAGAAGCTATGCTGGGCAAGAGGTGTCATATGAAGTTCTATGAAAATCAATTCAACTTGCAGAAGATAATTCATCCCACTTATTAGACAGCTAAGGACACAATGAATCACGCTCTGGAGGTGACCATCTCTCCCCCAGCTGACTACAGAAGAAATCTAGATGGCTAGCCTTAACAAACTAAATCTCATCCTGCCCAGGACAGGATCACAGTTTTGTGGGGTTTTTTTGACAGTGCACTACTGCCTACTGAAGGGAGTGGTTTTGATCATTTTACCATGGGGAGTGGGTGGAATAAAATCAACCAAATTTGTTGGGATTATGGAAGGTATAATTATACATGGGTGCTTCTTCTTACCCTCCTATCCCACCAGCAAAAAAAAAAGGTAAGGGTAAAAAGCAAGGGTAGTTGAAAGTTGACCTCACGAGGAGGTTGTGCCCTCAAATCTTAAACATGGCTGCTTCCTAATAGGCAGCTTTGTCTGGCTTCAGTGATATTTTTTGCTTGGGAGAAATGAGAATACTGTTTAAATGAAAAAAAAAATTATTTTTAAGAAATTAGGAGTTACACATGGCTTTAACATCTCTGAACTAAACCTTGCAGAAAAAAAGGTAAGAGTTGGTGGCTGCTAAATCTGGACTTAAACAGCAAAACTTCCATAGGCAAGGAATTGCTTTGTTCTTTACCCTCTTCTGCAGACTATCAGGATGATCCTGAAAAACACTTTTTTGGAAAGCATTTCTAAAGGATGGACAGAAACATTTTCAAAGTTTGCAAAAGTGCCTAAGAGAAAAAGCAGAGCCTTACTTCTTACTCTGATATTTCAAAACAAAACAAGATGGATAGATGGTGCGTTTTACCAGACTGTCACAAAACTTACCCAAGGAAGCCCATGAAGGTGCCTGCCAAATGTCATTGAGTTGCCAGTACAGAGCTCCCATTGTGTGTCCTTCTCCTTTGATTATTTCACTTTGACTAAAACGATAGAATTCAGTCTCTGTCTTTATACACTGAGCCTGCATCACCTTGGTCAACAAACACATAAAAAAAAATTTTTTTGCAGTACTGCATTTTGTATTTTACTTTACTTTCAAAGCATGTGTGTATATATTAACATACAAGACAGACTTCACAGCAAAGGCACATAACTGTAAACCTGAGTCTTCAATAGTATACCACTGCAGTGCAGTAGGCCTCTGCTTGAACGAGATCTATTCCTAGCAGCTCCAAACAGCTTTACAAGCAGTATCTTTACAGAAACTGTAGGGGGACTACTTTCTACCTTCCATCCAGTGAAGATCACTGGGCAATAGGGTCTTTGAAAGGCAAATGGAAGACAAGGGAAAGAAAAATAAATTTAAAATAAACACTTAAAAAAATATATATAAATAGAAAACTCAAGAGTTGCAAAATGGACGTTATGCTGCACTACCTCCAATATACATTACCATGATGTCCACATCCCTATACTCAGAACATATAAGACACATTCCCAGTATACAGTCAAAATTGTGCACTGAAAGAGCAACCTGTTTTCACCTGCACTCCCACTTCTTCTCTCCTTCACCGCTTTGTCTTTAAAAAACACTTTTCAAAATTTTTCATTGGCCAAATTCTCAATAGAAGCCAAACAGCCTGTTATTTTCTTCATAAAGTATATTACTAGGCTAGGGAAATATTAAAAGAAAGTCTCAAAATAAAGGAAAAAGTCTTTAGGACAGCTCAAAAGGTAAAGATAACACTTCTAGTTAACTATTTTATTCTCCTTATCCATTTTGCTATCCTTATTTTGGTATTCTTAAATTGTTTAATCTGTTAATCTGGCCCTGACAGACTTAATCCTGCAGAAACTCTCATGGCTTTTTGATTCAGGTTTTTTTGCACAAGTTTTAGTGCTGTTTTTTAGTTCATAGCATCATCTATCCTTGTTCTCTTCTCATCAGTGCCTAAAGTTCTCCAGCTGTTTTGTTTTCATATAAAACTTGCTGACAGCAGCTCTCAACCGTTAAAAACCTAGTGAATGTGCATTCCCATCAAGAGTGTTTCTGAAATTCTTGGAACATAACAAAATAATAAAACTTTAAACTTGCCTAATAGCATTAAAAAGTGACTTAACATCATTTAAAAGTCATATGGAAATCATGAAGAAACAAACAAGCATGAGGTAAACTATTACTGATGAAGAACAACATATAACCTACTGATCCGAAAAAAAAAGCCAAACAAAACAAACCAAAAATGCAAAAAAAAAAGCTACTAATAATCTCATTCAAAGGCAACTTGATTCTCTAGAAAAAGTCTTTTTCCAAAAACTCATGTATTTCTTGTGGCAAAAAACCAAAGCAGTAAGCTTACAGAGGCCACCTGAAGAACAAAACATCCCCACCTTGGAACAGGGAGTAATGGTGTAGCACTAGTAATAACTGTGTACGAAGGAAGGCCAGAACACCCCTGCATCCCCAGTCAGCTTCATCAGTGGACCCAGCTGGGGACAGGGACCAAGGTAGTACACACAACGAGACTTTCCCCCAATTGAGCCCATTCCTGGGAAATCACCTGACAAGTATTCCAGCCCTTCTATGATGAAAATTGGAGTCACTCTCCAACAAGAGACAAGCTAGTTCCAAATTAAACTGGACTCTGCAATGCTTCCATGCAGAAACTTTCTGTATGACTGAACAATACCTAACAGGATAGGCCCAGTTTAAACCTGGAACACATCTTAACAGTTACTTTTTATTGGAGACATCGCTGTTACCTGAGTGAGATAAATCATATCTTTGAACTTCTTTACAGGATCTGTGCTCTGGGGAAGCTTGAAATGATGCCCAATCTGTTTGAGCATCTGATCATTGCCATTCTCATGGTGTTGGCGATGGAGAGAAAAATTGCTGGTATAGGACCAATCCTCGGTGGAGGAAACCTTTTAAAAAACACAAAAGTAAAAGATCAGAATGAAAAGGCAAAATGCACATTTAATGACTGACAGGATATTCATGACAGGATATCCATTACAGCCTGCTGACATAATCCAAACCCTTTAAAATTGGTAGTATACTTCTATAGAGACCCATGCAGTCATGCAAGGATTTTGAATCAATAACACCCTTTGCTTAAACTCCTTGTACAAATAAAAGAAAACAGACAGTGCTGTTGAATCCAGGCAAGCAACTTTTGGCTCAGTGACATTTAACTTATTTGTCCTGAGGTTCAGTTTGGCCAAGAGACCTCAGAGGTTTGCTTGTATTCATAGCAAATCAGAAACAGACCAGATTAAGATGGAAGAATGTGCTCTAATCAAACACATTTAGGCATAAGTTACAGAAGTTAGTATGGCTATAAATTCTAATAATGCGTACATTTTCAAAACCTGCCTCTGAAAACAAATGATCATGAAACAGGTTTTTTTTTCAGCTAACGACAACAATGCAGCATAGCTCATGCAGTTATTATTGTCAAGCTTTCATTGTAATTACAATCTCTATAAAAACTTTTTATTTTAATTTGTTCCTTTTTAGGCTGGATTGAATAATTTTTGTTGTTATTAATATGGATGAATGTACTGATTATGTCTCAGATAATATACTTTGCCCAACAAATTGAAAGGAACATTCTGAACTCCTTTTACTTTCATGCATGAGTATCAACATGATATTCATCTCTCTGCACAAGTGGAAAAACAGCATGATATGTCTCTGCTCCCACTGGATAAATAAGATAAAATATGCAATAGCTAAATTTAACAGGAGACAAAATAAAATTCTCCTATATGCAATACATAAAGAAACAAATTACTTCAAGTAAAAGAAACTGGTAAAAATTATAAAAATCAATATATTTTAAAATTCAGCACCATTCGGCATTTTTCATGTTTCTTGTTTCTAGATGAACACATATCTTTAGACAAAGCAATGTTAGACAAAACAGATGTTAGGCAATCTAAGCTATATATTAAATAGAATTAATTTTAAAATTAATAGTCTCTCATCTAAACTTAGTTCCTCTTGCAACATCAAGGTAAACATTGAACACAGAGGAGGGAAACAGTCCAATTTTATCCCCTCCCTCCACACCAGCACACAGCTCTATCCCCCCCGTGCCATACCACACCTAACAATCTATTATCCCAACTACAGTTCAGGTACTGTAGTTTGTTGTGAAGAGACTCCTCGCCCTCACTAAATCAGAGCAGAGGGGACAGTAACGTGTGGAAGCCCAGCCTTACCTTTTTGATTGTACTGAAGGAAGGCCAGGATTGAAATCCATATTCTGAAGCAAAACGAGTTTTAGGATACACTGTCCAGTTCCAGCAGTCACTGCTGTAGTCATAAAAGTGAGTGTCACCATAATGGGTATCATAAGGATTCTGGGAGACCCAACCTTCTTTAACTGACTCCAATCCATTGGTGGGACTGGATGCAATAAAAGGACGACTTTTATCTTCCTGGGATTTAAAAAAAAAAAAAAACCACAAAAACACAACCTCCTCACAAAGTGACAGGCTTTTATCATCTGAATATATAGACTACGTTTTGAAAAGAGGAGGGCAGAAAAAGAAATTTGCCTTTTCCAAATTTCTGAGTCACCCACCTACGAAACACTCCTCTTTCTCTCCTGACACTCATCATCTTTACTTGCTTAATTAGCTTTATTTACGTTTTTGGAGGACAGCTCGGCATGATATTGCTTGCTTTGCTCTTCTAAGGGATTCTCTCCTGCCATCAAAAGATTTTCTATCTTTATATACTTCTAAATTCTTAATGAAAGCTATTTAAAGTGTGCCTTGCGAAAAATAAACTCAAGGAACATTAATATTTGAGTACTGTGACTTCTTTATGGAAAATCATTACTTTTACAGTGTTTCTGCAGGAACAAGGCCATGATTTTCCTCTTCCTTATTAAGTAGTCACCTAAATTTAGTCCTAACAAAGCCAAGGTATTCTGCTACTAATGCTTGCATGGTAGCATTACAGATTATTGTCATTTTGGCTGGCTCTGCACGTTAAGATAGATGAGGCTATAAGAATGGTTACATTCCAAATTGTTCAGAGCTGCCTTTATTTATAGCCCCAGTAGATTTAGTATACTAAATCTTTTAGCAGTACCCTACAAAGTACTGAAGGAATCCTTTTGCAGGTATAATTCATTTAGCACCCTACTTGTAGTAAGATAGAGACCCAAGTTAGTTACCAGGCTCAAGTTATAGCAATTGGCTCCAATACAGCAAAGCACTTAGACATGTGCTTCGTTTCAAGAAAAAGCTCCCCCGCCTTTTTTTTTTTTTTTTTTTGACATAAGTAATTAATAATTAACTGAAACAATTCACTACAGGATATCCTCAAGCTTAGAAGTCTTTTTAAGTTATATAGTCCAGTACTGATAGTCATTACAGGTTTCTGCAGCTACTTTATATTACACAGGACCTGAAATTATTCCACTGTATGGTTCCTTCTGGTGCTCAAAATAGTTATTCTATGAGTTTAAAATAAAAGAGGGTCCATCCTGAAGCTGCACAAGTGACTTGTAACTAAAGAACAGTATCAAGCCAGAACACGTCACCTTACTGCCCGTGTACTGGCGATGCAATTCACGTAGCTAATCATAGAAACACCACAGCATACTTTTACAAGCAACTCAGTTCCAAAACAAACCTAATGAAATAAAGAAATCTAGAATCAAGATGTTAAGTAGGAATATAAGACACCATTACCATTTAAAATGCATAACTGCCCCCCTCAAGACCTTTTCAGCAGGTTCTTTCAAACCTGGCCTCGTTTTTATTTTTTCCTCCTATCTCAACATCTCCAGTAAAACGGCGTTCTGATTCTAAATTCTCAAAGTACAACTACTCTGACAATGCCAGTAGCCTCCACTAACAAGCAATAATATTGCTGTCACCTACATACTGAGTGCCTGTCTTGGCAAATGGAAACTTCAGGTCACAAGCTTTATAATACGAAATATATCTCATCCTGAGAAGGACAGAGATAAGACTACAATTATCATACCCTGAAGTCAATAAGATCATGCTGTACAAGGGACAACCAGATAGGAAAAGGCCACTAGCAATTTCAGCTTAACAAAGCTCATGCTCTTGTTGAAGAGGAAAGTTCTGATTGGACAAAATTCTTGCAACATTTTGTGTCTTAGCTAACAGGGGAGTTAAGAATACTTACCTGTGGTTCATACGTTGTTTGTTAATCCCTATACAGTTACATGACATCAATTTCAGATTTTTAAATCAATTTCACTCTACATACACACATAAAAGTTAATTAAAAGCAGTTCCCATTAAATAATGAAGAACTGCAATACCTCTAGTAGAAGAAACAGAACTACAAAAGCTGCACAAAAAGGGTAGTGCCAAATCACAGTAGACTTCATCACCAATTCCAGGTGCTTCTGGTCTGCATGCTCACAGTTAAGTCTTATCTTAAAATATTTTATTTTGTGTTCATATACTGTAAAATACTATTAGTCTGTTTTTCAAAAAGACACAATAAAATGACTAGACAGCATGAGGACAAGCATAGCTTTTGTTTAACCTGACTAATCCAAAAATCTCATGTCAAATATTGTAAGAGCACACTGAAGAAATAAAACCTTTATGAATTTCTTCAACTGCTACTAGAAGGCCTGATGGTTATCAAATTCTTCTTAAGACTATCCTTCAATTAAATGAGGTTAAAGGAAATCTGATCATCTAGATTAATTAATTAATGGGCAAGTTGATTTTTGTCCACTGGAAGCAAAGGCATTTGTGGAGGTATTAAAAATAGGAAGGAAAAAAGAAACAAGATCCACTCCATTTTCAGATCTTCAAAGGAAGACACATCACAAGGTGTTAAAGACGTAAGTAATTTTTTGGTTTTACTTTGAGGATAACCCTTGAGTTTAGAGAGTTATTTACAAGAGCTTGGAAAATGCATTTCCTCAGTAACGTGCTGGTTTTTCATTTCCCAAAAGGATTTTAAAACAAAACACACACAAAAANTAACAACTTTATTACTACTTGAATTATAAATCCACATGCATATGCTAAGCCTACAGTTCCTGGCTTTGTCCACACTGTTTACTATTCCCTCAGCTCTTCACCAGGCTCAAACTTTTGTTACATACACCTGCAGAGGGGCAAATTTTTTATGTACTGACTCGTATCCACATATGCAAGTGTGCCTCCACCCCCATCTACTCAGCCATATATGAATGGTAAATTCTGTGTTAAGGGGTGTTGTAATCCTTAGATTTCACTCTCAGTGAATGCTCTTGAACATCCTTGAGAATGGGGAATTTGGACATAAGGAAAGCCTGTACCTCTGCTTGACTGACTACACTGCAAGTAAATTAAAGCGGATTTAGCAAGGTTATGTTTTGCGTGTGCTACATAAAGATACACTAACAAACACTTCCAAATAAGCATTTCTGGAAAGCTAACCTACAGTCAGTCAATCAAAAATAGTCAATAGGAAATAGAGCTTTGACACACACACAACATACCTGATGAGAAACTTCTGCTCTTACAGATTCTAAATAATTCTGGTCAGTTGGATATAGCGCACATGCAAACATAAAATCCTGCCATATCTACAGGGAAAAGGGAAAAAAAATACAAAAAAGAAAGTCTGTTAGCAGATCATTTTACATACTTGAAAAACATATGGTTATTGGGATGCACAATCCTTTGTTCAGACAGAAGTTATTTATCTCAAAAATATTCTATTTGTTATTCTTGGAAAGTACCACCAAAACGATCACATCCTCCATAGCGTTCAGTATGTGCATACTCCACTATGGTTTTCCTCAATATCAGAGTTACAAAGTATTTATCCTTAGGAATCAGATCCTGACAGCCTTCACTGACAAGTGGAAAAATTCGAACACATGCACCGCTCAAATATGAACGTAGGGCAATCTTCAGCTGAACAGAACAATTCAGTATTCACTATTTTGCAGGTGCAACACCAAATCCCCATTATTTATTTAAAAAAGAGACAGTCATACTTCTGATGGAGTATTAAGCACAGTTAACGTGTCCAAGCGCACTTGTTAGCAAAATACTTCCATACCGAAAGCGCAAACTGATCTTAAAAGGAGCAAATCTTAGCCAGTAAGAGGGACAGAAACAAACTAGATCTTCTAACAACACAGTGATCAAAATCAAGTAGATACCACTAGAGAACAGCAGGCCTTTTAATTCAACAATGAACTCCATTTGTAAGTTGAAGGAGAAAAACTACGGAACAGGGGAAAGGAAGAAGCCCAATAATATGGGTAAGATTTCTTGGTTTACCTGTTGGTTTTTGGTGGTGGTTTGTTTGTTTTTTTAAATTGTTGTAACTTAGAGACTCCCGACAGTCTCTCTCAAACGTTAAAATATGGAGAGAGCCAGATCAGCTCCTCATACAATTGCACTTTCCTTAAAATGAGAACATGCTTTTCCATTACTCTTTTCAGAGTACATTCCCTAAGAAAACTAAAGACAGAGAACAGGGCAGTGGGAGGTAACAGAGCCATTAATAATTATTACATTCCTAGCGCTGTACAAAAAAAAAAAAAANCAAAACACACAAAAAAAAGAAACCCCAGGTTGTTCAAATTGCAAACATCAAAACCTTTTGCCAAGCCATATCCCCCTACAGTTTCTCAAGATCACTTACAGCAAGTACTATTTCTCGGATATTCTTCGCATAAAGCACGATGTAGTCTTTGATATAGACTTCTCTGTCAGCATAAGGTATGGAGAACCAGTTGCTTGCAATTGCTGCTTCATTTTCGTTGTTACCACTCCACAGAATAATTGACGGATGGGATTTTAAACGCCTTACCTGAAATACAATTTACAGTTTCAGAAATCAAATAAAATTACTCATCTTAAAAAAAAAAATAAATAAAAAATATAACAACTTTATTACTACTTGAATTATAAATCCACATGCATATGCTAAGCCTACAGTTCCTGGCTTTGTCCACACTGTTTACTATTCCCTCAGCTCTTCACCAGGCTCAAACTTTTGTTACATACACCTGCAGAGGGGCAAATTTTTTATGTACTGACTCGTATCCACATATGCAAGTGTGCCTCCACCCCCATCTACTCAGCCATATATGAATGGTAAATTCTGTGTTAAGGGGTGTTGTAATCCTTAGATTTCACTCTCAGTGAATGCTCTTGAACATCCTTGAGAATGGGGAATTTGGACATAAGGAAAGCCTGTACCTCTGCTTGACTGACTACACTGCAAGTAAATTAAAGCGGATTTAGCAAGGTTATGTTTTGCGTGTGCTACATAAAGATACACTAACAAACACTTCCAAATAAGCATTTCTGGAAAGCTAACCTACAGTCAGTCAATCAAAAATAGTCAATAGGAAATAGAGCTTTGACACACACACAACATACCTGATGAGAAACTTCTGCTCTTACAGATTCTAAATAATTCTGGTCAGTTGGATATAGCGCACATGCAAACATAAAATCCTGCCATATCTACAGGGAAAAGGGAAAAAAAATACAAAAAAGAAAGTCTGTTAGCAGATCATTTTACATACTTGAAAAACATATGGTTATTGGGATGCACAATCCTTTGTTCAGACAGAAGTTATTTATCTCAAAAATATTCTATTTGTTATTCTTGGAAAGTACCACCAAAACGATCACATCCTCCATAGCGTTCAGTATGTGCATACTCCACTATGGTTTTCCTCAATATCAGAGTTACAAAGTATTTATCCTTAGGAATCAGATCCTGACAGCCTTCACTGACAAGTGGAAAAATTCGAACACATGCACCGCTCAAATATGAACGTAGGGCAATCTTCAGCTGAACAGAACAATTCAGTATTCACTATTTTGCAGGTGCAACACCAAATCCCCATTATTTATTTAAAAAAGAGACAGTCATACTTCTGATGGAGTATTAAGCACAGTTAACGTGTCCAAGCGCACTTGTTAGCAAAATACTTCCATACCGAAAGCGCAAACTGATCTTAAAAGGAGCAAATCTTAGCCAGTAAGAGGGACAGAAACAAACTAGATCTTCTAACAACACAGTGATCAAAATCAAGTAGATACCACTAGAGAACAGCAGGCCTTTTAATTCAACAATGAACTCCATTTGTAAGTTGAAGGAGAAAAACTACGGAACAGGGGAAAGGAAGAAGCCCAATAATATGGGTAAGATTTCTTGGTTTACCTGTTGGTTTTTGGTGGTGGTTTGTTTGTTTTTTTAAATTGTTGTAACTTAGAGACTCCCGACAGTCTCTCTCAAACGTTAAAATATGGAGAGAGCCAGATCAGCTCCTCATACAATTGCACTTTCCTTAAAATGAGAACATGCTTTTCCATTACTCTTTTCAGAGTACATTCCCTAAGAAAACTAAAGACAGAGAACAGGGCAGTGGGAGGTAACAGATCCATTAATAATTATTACATTCCTAGTGCTGTACAAAAAAAAAAAAAAGCAAAGCTACTGCTGAAGAATCACTCAGAATTCTTCAGTGACTGTGTAGAGTCAAAACTCTGTACTGAAAGAAGCTTTGTCTCGCTGTTTCCCTCAGTGAGCTATAACTGTTTTTCCTTAAGCACAGTTTGACTCCAATGCACTTTTAAGCCTTTGCAAGGCCAGCAGAAGAAACAAAACCAAAAGCCTCCAGCACCACCCCCTCCAGAATAGGGTCTGATTTTCTGCATCTACTTGCTATTTTGGCTACTAAATAAGATCTAAATCTTGCATTGACGACTGTACAGATACAGATCTAAGTGGCCTACTTAGGTGCCTAGTGTCAAAAATGAAAAAACTGTAAGTGCTCAGAAGCCCTGAAAATCAGGGCACTCATTCAGATGACTAAAATAGATGTAACATTTTATTTTTTTCAAGCACACGCAGCAGAAGGCAGCAAGGTATCAATTCTGTTTCTCTGCTTTTAACACTGCAGAATAAGACGAAACACATTTTATGGGATTTTTATACCAGATGCAACCCTTGCCTTCACTCTTCTAGTCACTATTTCATCAAAACTTATTAACATGTACCTCCAAGCTCATATAATCAAAAGTACTCATCTAGGATTATCAGTGTTTGCAGCAGGTGTTCTCCTTACAGCTACACTTATACTCCATTATAGCTTGTTCAAAATGGCCCTTTGGAAAAGGCTTTCCATGCTTGGCTTCAGGCCATGTGAAATATTTTTATCCAAAAAGTTTGAACCAAAACAACCCCAAACCCTTTTAGCTATTGCTATGAAGAAGAAAATACTTTTTAAAAGAAATAAAATCTATTTCCACAGCAGAGAAAAGTATGACTACTTTCTTTGTTGTTTTGATAACTCAGAGATGGCTGAAAGCAAATATATCAGGCCTTAAATTCTCATTGAGATTAGATGGCAAGGCCTTTGCTCTTAATCTGGGGCATATACTCAAGCACTCAGATTTCCCAGCAGGGCTATTTTCACATGAGTAAGCCCTAAACACAGCTACAGGGTCCCCCTGTCTGGTTGCTACAGAAAAAGATATTCACAAGTTATTCACAAAAATAGTAACTCCCCTCCCATGCACTACTTGTTTCTCAACTATTTAACTGAGTGTTGCAAGTCCCTGTTGATGCCTACAGTCCACAAAAGTTCCTCTGTCCTGCTCATCAATACAATGTAAACATCTTCTTCCCGCATTAAGTAACATCACTAGTACCAGTCCCTCAGCCATTAATTTCTTCTCTCATTCCTTCCCAAGAGAGTAGGAAATGTAGAACTGGGAGAGAGGTACGGTATATAAAGATGAGAGTTTTGATCTGAAAAGAGATAGAAGAGAGGAAGTTAAAGCCACAGTCCTGTTGCGCTGATTTTGGGAAATGTAAAAGAGGTGGGGGAAAAAAAGACAGTGAGGAGAAAACAAAGGGGAGANGAGATAGAAGAGAGGAAGTTAAAGCCACAGTCCTGTTGCACTGATTTTGGGAAATGTAAAAGAGGTGGGGGAAAAAAAGAGTGAGGAGAAAACAAAGGGGAGATGAAGGAGAGATTCTGGGTTGGGAAGGGAGGTCGGGATCAGTGAGGAACAGGCTTTTAGTCTTAGTTACAAGAGAAAATACAATCTGGGGTTCTAATATAAAGTCTCCAAAATAGTACTCCCATTTTCAACAGACAGCCTCAGTAATCAGGAACCATTCAAATTAAGAAGTGAAAAAAAAAAAAAGAGGTTGATCTGACTTCTCAGGTTGGTACTCTACCACACCCTTTGGAAAAAATAGCTAGAACTTTTGTATTACTTCTCTTATTTTGTTCATTTAGAGCAGATCTTTATGTACATGTTCTTGACAGTTTTTAAATAAGTGTTCTGTGTTTATTGTTTTTACCATTATTCCTAGTTCATCGCAAATATTGTAAAATTCATCTTGTTCATATACTCCTCCTCCCCATACCCGAAGTGCATTCATGTTAGCATCTGCTGCAGACTTCAAGAGTAGCCATAATCTGTCAAATACAAAAAGAAGATTTATACAAGTTTTGTGAAATTGTATCACTTAGGAGTTTCTAAGGTTATTAAAAAAAGAAAAAAACAAACAAACCCAAACTTTCATCATTAGTAGACAATCCAAGACTTACAACTCTGATAGAAACCAGACTATTTTGATACCTCCTAAGCCTGCATGTCTGGGCAGAACTCTCAAAATTCTTTTTTGCAGGAAACATTACTTGGTCCTGTTAACACTTATGAAATAGCTGAAGTGGCACATGCAAGTAAGTGCTTTTCCAGAAGTATTGGCAGGACCAGATTTAGAAATACTGTATTTTATTAATCAAGTTGCTCTTTCCTCCTTATATATTACTTGCTTTAAATATCAATCACTTGAGTTCAAATCATCTTTTAAATACATTCAGAAATCTGTATTTTCTTCCTAAGTTCTGCAATGCATAGTGAGAAGAGGGGGAGAGAGAGAGACGAAGGAGAAAGCTGAATCTCATTTTTAAGGATTCAGGTTCTATTAGTTTTTCTTTAATCATGCTGGAAGCCTCTAAATTGCATGCGAATGCACACTGCAGCATGCCTTGGTGTCCCTGGTTCCCCAACTACCCAGAGAAAAGCTGAGTCAATGTATAGCATGGTCCTCATCCCACCTGCATCTCTGGGGTGCTGTGGCATTGACATCCAAGAAGCCTGGACCACAGGGGAGAAAAGCGGAGAGAGGCTACTATGCACTTATGTCTCCCTGCATGAGGTGGGTTAGGACATCACTGAAATATACTTCCGAGTTTTACTGATTGTGACCCAAACAATAGGATCAAACAGACTCAGGATCATCCCTAAAAATATCTCAAAGGCCAGTAAACTGTGGAAAGCAATCACTTCCCATCAGTTGCACTTACATGCCTTGAACTTCACTCAAATCTATTGAAGTTAATTAAGCGCTAATTCTGAGGCCTCCAAAGCACAACAATTAGTGTCCTACCTTGAAAGGAGTTCCACCCCTCAATATCCTCTTCCTATCAAAGGGTGGCAGAGAATCAGGAGAAGGAAAACATGATTTTTTCTTCTTAGAGAACATCAAATGTGGCTTACGTGTCATAGGTCACTCTGTCCTGGAAAGAATCTGCTGGAATCCAGTTGGAGCCCTTAATGAAAATGGGTCGGCCATTGATTCTGAAGTAGAAACTCAGACCTAGTGAGCCAGGAATAGGCTCCTGAACAAGTTCTACTGTCCGAAAATAGGCCTGTGAAGACATGAAACTTAGGTTTAAAGCAGACAAAAATAAATTAAAACAAAATACATCAAGAAAAATCATTACAAGAGGGATTCAACTGAACTCTAGCAGCTTAGAATTTGTCAAGATGTCAAAAGACATGGACTCACCTCTAAATTCCTGCTTGATTAAAACACACTGTAACACAGCTAAAACAAATCCTTCTGATAAGCTTGTGCACTTTTGAAAGTTACTAGCATAGTAAAAGAGAGAAAAAGCATGTGTGCACACATGTGTATATATGCATGTAAGAGATGGGTGCGTGTTTGCTCGCTGCAGAATTCGATCAAAAGTTCAGCTGGGGACCAGCTAGAAGAATGCAGTGGTTGCATTAGATCAAATACACCATTTAACCTGCAGTTTTCTCTTCACAGAAGCAGACTGGAGGAGCTCAACTGTAAGACTTGTCCCTGAACGCCTAGCTTCAGGTTCACCCAGTAAAAGCAAGATCTTCTTTTGCTGCCCTTAAGTGACACCTTTTTAAGAGGTGTAACAATTAAAGAGAAAAAGATATGCATGCAAACACAAATGGTGGTTTGGAAGTGACAGGCCTTCTGGCCATCACAGCTGTGTTTGAACAGCAGGATCAACAATAAGGTTTCAGAGAGACCTATTCAGCTAAATAACCACTAACTCTGTGTAAGTTATTAAAGGTCATTCCAGATAAAAGCACATCTCAAACAGAAAGAAAACTTTTACAGCTAACCATTCAGCCTAATAACTGGTATTGTGTACTGCCAACGCTCAGAAGAGAAAAAAATCCTGCTTCCTGCTGCAGGTGGAAAAAAAAATTGTCAAGAAATCATTATGGACATTTTCTTGGACTTTATTTCAGTCAAAGCAACAATGCTGCTCTGAAGGGTATCCTGACTGCACTGACATAAAGAGAGTCAATTCCACAGTCATGAGAGCACAGTTATTTGACTGCAGTATTGACTTCTTATTTGTAGAGGTGTCTTCCTCACCTGCCATGAGGCAGATGCAAAGCAGCTGCAAAGCGTTATAGAAAACATGGCTTTCAGGGAGGCTTTAGACTTTTTTTTCCTCCTGCATCTTTATTCCAGTTCAACTTATCTAGGTCAGAAAGAGAACTCTCTTTTTTTCTGGTACCTGTTGCTCATTGTCATAGGAAGCTAATTGGGAGCTTAAATAAAGATAATAGCAAGTTTCAGCCAACTCACACCAAGCAACAAGTTTGGGTCAGGAGGGCAGAAACCTTGTTTTTTCTAGACTACCCCTAAAATAGGTAAACCACTCCTCCCTCAGATGACTATTTACTACACCTTTTCAAAAGGTGAGCTTGTAGAGTACAGCCTGTTATCTTTCTGCCACAAGCTACAGTCGAGGTAAGTATCTGTCAGTAAAACAGGCTAAAATTAACCTAGTTAAGTGCAAGCAATATACCTGTCTTTAAAATAAGATGTAATTCTTAATTCCACACACCAGACAAGGCTGAAGTTCAAACAGGAAGTGACTAATCCTACTGTGGGACTGTTTTTTAAACTTTCAACTTATCAAAAACCATACAGATAGACAGAAAATTACTTCTAGTAGTAGAGAAGACAAAGAAAATCACTGTTTTTTTGCCTTCTCTTTGTTGTTTCTTAGTTAAATGGACAATTATTAATTAAAAGACTTGGACAGGCTTTGTAGGGCTACAAAGATGATTAGGGGACTGGAACACCTCTCCTATGAAGAAAGACTAAGGGAATTGGGTCTGGAAAAAAGACGGCTGAGGGGTGATACTTATTTATATAAGTACTTAAATACTTAAAGGGTGGGTGTCAGGAGGATGGGGCCAGGCTCTTTTCAGTGGTGCCCAGTGAAAGGACAAGAGGTAACGGGCACAAACTTGAGTATAGGAAGTTCCACCTAAACATGAGGAGGAACTTCTTTCCCTTGAGGGTGGCAGAGCACTGGAACAGGCTGCCCAGGGAGGTGGTGGAGTCTCCATCTCTGGAGACATTCCAAACCCGCCTGGATGGGTTCCTGTGCAACCTGCTCTAAGGTGGCCCTGCTCTGGCAGGGGGTTGGACTAGATGATCTCCAGAGGTCCCTTCCAACCCTATGACTCTATGACAGAGACAATGCCCATGACAAACTAGATGTACTCCACTAGAGTGGAGGCCACAGATCACTGATCTCAAACTAACCCCCTCTGCATCATGGCAGTGACCAAAACATAGAAAGTGAATGAATAAAAAAGGGACTTGCCTCAGGTCCTGTAGTGTTTTCCAGTTTTACCCCAGGGACAACAGTGGCAAGTTGGCCTCAGCATCCATACCACTAAAGAAATTCCCAGCTGGAGAAAAACTACAAAGTCAGACCTCTAAGAGGATATTTTGGACTCCCTGTCCAATACCTCTGTGCACATACATGTGCTGAGGGAATTGGACCCTGTCTTTTTTCCACTTCAATCCTGTTGTCCACTGAGTTGGCTGAATATAGACCAGCATGATGAACTTTGCTTTAGGACAAGACTCTTACACCCATTCCTAGAATTTTGCAGATTTATTTTAACATGAGAAGTTGAATTAAAAAATAATCAGTATTTCGATCAATTTTTATGGTTACCCTAACTACTGAAGGCTCCAAAAGAAAAAATACATTAAGAGTACTACACTAGCAAATAAGTTCTGACCTTCCTACGGTTAATTCAATTACTTGCAGAAAATCTCCTCAGTCTCCAATGTACCTCTTTTTTGTGGGACAAAATGGAATGGAATTTATTGCTGAGGCTCCTAAAGCATTTGTGCGGTCCTCTTAATGGATGTCATCAGGCAGGTTGGGACTGTCTCAGAGTGCATTTGTAATGGAGTATTTATATTACTAACAGAAGTAACATGATACTGCTTTATTCATACTCAAGTAGAACATGATCGTGCAACTGGCCAAATCTGAGGCCATCTGAGAGGCTGAAACACCCAGCCAGGACCACCCATAAGGCAGGAGCAAGAGGAAAAGCTCCTCAGCCCCATCTCACATTCCCAGGCCTCCAGGGTACAGTGCATTTGTATTCCCACTCCATTGCTCCCCAGCAGTCCACCCGGTAATAGTGCACCTCTTCCTGTTCCTACAGGAGCTTCCTTCTGGGGTAAAAGAAGGACAGGGGGAGACAACTAGCATCTGGCATGCTTGGTTACATGTCTTTCTGGCTACTGAGACCTTGGCCGTCTTGAAATGTGTCTGATAGACCTTGCTGCCTGAGGATCAAACACTTCTCACAGTCTTGGAACACGCAGAAGAGTATCTCTAGCCACCACAGACCAATCATCTGGTTCTGTGCACAATTAACAGATACCTGTCTTTTTGAGTCACATACAAAGGCTGCATACCCTGTTAAGTGACCTGTGGATCACATTTGGCATTCCTAGATCTAGCAGTAGGAAAAATAATGGGGATGAAGATGCCCTGAGCTAAGATCACAGAACACCCCAGTGAGCTAACAAATTAACATGCAGCATGAAAGCATCTGAAAAGTACAAAGTCAAAAACAAAGACTTCTGGAAGTCATGCTAAAATGCCTGGGGAGAAAAGAGGGTGTAGAGGGAAGGAGGGAAAGACAGGTAGAGGTTAAGATTCTCCAAGCACTAAAACAGCCTCATGAACTAAAAAACTCTGATTATAGTGTTGAAGAAAAAAGCATACAGAAAGATGGGGAAACAATCAAAAAGCAAACAAATGCCTCATGAGGCAATAAAAGAGGTAATAAATTCCTTGATGTAGGCACAGCAAGAAGCAAAGCAACTTATCAATAGCAAACAGGACTGGATAGACCCTCCCTCAAGAAAACCGATTTCATTCTGAGATAACTTCTGGCTCTGACTTTGTGTCACATTATCCTGAGAAACAAACTCTAAACCAAAGTATTCAAATAGAAAAACAAACCAAAACCAACCCTGTCCCGTTTTGGTTTCCTGCTACTCTCAATAGGAGTAGGTACTTCCCTCATCCAAAAAAGTTCCCAGCACAGCTGGCTAGAGCTCTATAGAGCTCCTGGCTAGTACGTACTGGGAGGTTATTCAGCGATTTCCCCAAAAGACTAGGTAGTGTTTTGGAGACTACTCTAACGTGTCAGAAACCAGAGAGTAGATAAAGCTAAGGGCAGCCAAATCTGACGTAAGACCAAGCTGTACTTTCTCACATATACAGCTCTTGTGCCTTAGTTTCCACCTGTCCAAAGTTACGTAGATACTCATATGGAAACAAACCACTTGTGAAATGTCTCACCCCTAATTTGTTTCTTTTACAAAAAAGAGGTGGGAGAGTGAAATGTATTCCACCCAAAGACAGTACTAGGAGGACAACAGAACAACTTTCAGGAACTTTTAATCCCTGATTGCATCTCCTGAACTACTCGAAGTTCTTACTAAGCCATGTGAATGTTGCTATTCAGTCCTGCTGAACATGAGAGCAAATTGTGCTAGAACTGCATACAAAGCCTTTTTCCAGCTAGGGGCTGGGGGTGGTTGTGTGCATGTCTGTCAGAATCCAAGACAGAGCTTCACAGAACACATGAAGGAAGACTAGCCTTTACACTATGAACCTGTAAAAGCTTCATATGCTGGTTAATTCATAATGCTCACTATGTGGTGCATTTGCTTCACACACACCCCCCCCCTTTCCCCTTAAGGAGGAAAAAAAGAAGAGGCTTCTGAAGTTCCTTTGTAGACCATGGAGTCCCTATGATTATATGCCACAGAGCTCTATGAAATATCCTGATGCAGCGACTCAAGTGGAATCAATTAGTTTTTCTATCATTCTGCAGCTTTCACTCGGTAACAGAATTTTCCTTTTAACAGACCTTTATAGCCATATACAACCATTTTTTCCAAGCATAATATGTAGGGCTAATTTGGTGTGGTTTTTAATTGTCTCAAAATTAAATCACTAATAATAGTGAAGAATCATTATGATGACTTCATAATCAAACTAAGAGCTCACCCTATAAAGACAAGGACTCCAGAAGCTACTGCTTTTCATAGGCTATTTCACATGAACAAATGTTACAGCAAATAGCAGTTTTAGGTGCCAGGTGACCAGATTACTTTTTGGTGAAGCAATACACATCAGAACTACCTAATAAATGTGTAAATTTACTTGGTTGTTTTCACAACTCAATGGCATAAGGAGCCCAGCTTAATTTAAATGATTTTTTTTTTCAATGGACAATTGAAAATTACATCTTCTGGAGTTCTTAGTAAAAACAAACATAATTATACAGCCAGTGTGTTACAGGAACTCCTATGCAAATACCCCTGAATATTACTTTCATGGTCATATTTAAGATGTTACCCCTTCTTAAATGTGAAGTACATCTATCACTTTCCAATAAATGAATGTATGTTAGCTTTTTAGGAATGTGTCTATCCCACAAGTGTTTTAAAAACTGAATTAACAAGAAAAATCTCAGTAATAAACCTTCACATAAACTACAGAAGTCTAAAAGGGTTTTTCAGAGCATGATACAAAAACCATCAGCATGATATATCAAATTGAAAAGTACTTTTTTTCATAAGATAGAAAACCTAAGAAGTAAACATCTCCTTTCTGAGGTTTCTGACTAAATGCAAGCCACCTTCCAGTCTGAATGCAAGTAAAAGCTTCCATATAAGCTAAGGCTACCAGAAAACAGGTAAATATACATTGTGACATTAAAAAAACTCTTGTTTATCATTAGCACTTTCACATGCATATTAAAATCCAGCAAAACATTTAAGAGCTCTAGATACCTGCTATTCAGAGAGGATATCTTAAAACTAGCAGTTGAATACCAGCCGTAATCAAGCTGAAGGGCTCACCTTTGAAAATTTCTCAATCTGATATCCTGCCTCCATGATGAAAGTTGTTGTCATGTTGTAGCCAGTTTGCTTTCCATGTCCATTTGGCCACCAAGCCTCCACTGTAGAACTCTTGAACATACAAGAAAGTCAGACTAATGTGTATAAAAAGAAGCATAACATACACCTAAAGGCTCAGACATCTTTGAGGGAATTACCACAAGCCTAATGAGTTTATGTGCCTCAGCTGAGCCATGGTAGCTGGGATCTCTCCAGCTGCAGCTCTGAGGTGAAAATTATTTACAGAGAGAAGTACGATTTCTTCCATTGAAGTCCAGGCTGTCACTTCAGCTTGTGTCCACAATAGGCCACGAGCATGTATACACATGCATGCGCATGTCTAGCTGCTACCCCTCAGCTGAGGTACGTTGACAGAATATTTCTCCAAAACTCAAATACCTGTGTAAGGAGCTGACATTTTTCACTAGCCTCTGTATCATACCCNGTTGTGACTTCGGTAATATGTGACCATACTGACCGCTTCACTTATGTCAAGCTTTTAAGTGAAATTATAAGTGTCATTCTTTCTTTTCAGTGTTTTCTGCTTTTTCTCTATGATTCCTAATCACTTCATTAGTACTCCATATTTTTTTCAAACATAAAAAAATACCTCTAGGATGACAGGAAATTTTAATTTTCTCATTTTTCTAGTCACAGAGTAATACTTATATCTTCATTTCAGAAGGCTGCCTCTGCTGCTCAGTCCTACTGCCAGCATTTGCCAGTTGAGCGCACAACACAAAAATCATGGAAAGAAAGCAATAATGCATGCAGCCAAACAACGGAGGGATCAGCACTGAATAGAGTCATGTAAGGAGTGCCTCAGCCTTTTCAAATAAAAAGAGGCCAGAGAGCAGCCCAAAAATATGTTTTGCTGTAGCCATACTTGGACACAATCATGAATGTGTCTACCAACATTTCAGTTTTCCCAATACAGAATTATCATAACCGCTTGTGCAGAAGTCCTAATCTCTGTGTTGCACAGATACAAATGGAAGCACAAAATCAGCGGGTGCCTCAACAACAAGGGAGTGTTTGCAGCTGCCTGGAGTGTCTCATTGGCCACTAATGATGTCATCCCCATGCTCACCATTAGCTGATAAGCAAAACGCTGTCATGTTAGCAACACAGCACTTTGTGTGGCAATTGCAAGAAGACTGCTACATCTCGTGTGATACGCACCACTCAGACGCCTACTGACCCCACAACATGATCTGCAATAAGCTCTCAACTAGAAATAAATTTCTGCTGAAGTCTCACTATTTAACATGCACCACACACGTCTCCCGTACAGAGTAAGGGCTTCGTTGGGCTCACCAATACATGAGAACACATTGCAGGGTTTCTCATAAAATCAGCTGATGTGAATTCATGCAGCGAAGCCCTTTGTGTACAAAGAATAATAGAACACTGTTGCCTCTGCTCTGAAGGAAGTACTTCCCCACAAACTTGCAGCCATACTCCACTAACAGATTTCTTCTGAGGTTGGGGGTGGGGCAATTAAATAAACCAAAATAATTTTTGAAGTTCCACACTGCAGTGCCTGCTTAATGTAATCCCTGAAAAGGCTAAGCAGAGACTAATGATTGTTTTAAATGAAACCGGGTATTTGTAATTGCTCGTGCAACTTGCATGTCAGATGACAACAGTAACAAAAATCATATGTTTGTATGCTTTTATGCTTTCATGGCAAAATAAAACAAAGCGCATAAGCATGCAAGTCACTGAGTGTGCATACTAGAACATAAATACCCTGCTTGCCTTTAACAGATGCTTTTACCCCACTCAAATAACTGACAAGAAAACTTGAGAATACGTGCATAATGCATTCAAACTGGGAAAACAAATGCAGTTACACAGCAATAGAGAAAATCAGTAGAGCCAATAAAATATACAGATGTTACAAATTGCCAGAATTGTCAGAAGCCCCAGACTCCTGCTCACAGCACAACGCTCACCCACAAATCTAACTACGCCCCGTGAAGCAGACGGCAGCTCCTGTTATGCTGTTGGCTTCAGTGGAGAACAGCATCAGCCGCAGCTGCTGCTGCGCTTGCCAGGGCTTCCACCCTGCCCACTGGCCTGGGCCTGCTGCTCTCAGGTTCAGTTCTGCACAGTCAGCTCCACCAGGGCCATACTCTCTGAGCAAGAAGACAAGACAAAGTTCATGCTTCTGTTTGCCACACTGGGCACACTGCCTAATTCAAGAGACCTACCTGTTTGTCAACTAGAACAGACACACTGATTTTCTTAATCTCTAAAGCCTATATATCTAAATTACACCTGCATGATAAAACTCAAGTTTCTAAATAAAAACACAAACAGGAAAATTCTATAGAAGTTAAATAATGTTGGTGAATTAAGTCTGACACCAGATATGTTGGGAAACTACCTGTTTACCTCTGAGGGTAAACAGACCAATTCTTTCCTCTTTCATCACTGGGGTGTATACCATATTAATAATTTTTCAGCTGAGTTCTCTACTCATTAGAGCATCCTTTATCTCCCTAAAATTCCTCCTGAGTTTTGACTACCCAAGGGACTACAAGCCAATGTAAGGAAGTAGGGCTACAAAGATGATTAGGGGACTGAAACACCTCTCCTATGAAGATAGACTAAGGGAATTAGGTCTCTTTAGCCTGGAAAAGAGGCGTCTGAGGGGGGACCTAATTAACACTTATAAATACTTGAAGGGTGGGTGTCAGGAGGATGGGGCCAGGCTCTTTTCAGTGGTGCCCAGTGATAGGACAAGGGGTAATGGGCACAAACTTGAGCATAGGAAGTTCCACCTAAACATGAGGAGGAACTTCTTTACCTTGAGAGTGGCAGAGCACTGGAACAAGCTGCCCAGGGAGGTGGTGGAGTCTCCGTCTCTGGAGACATTCCAAACCCGCCTGGACGTGTTCCTGTGTAACCTGCTCTAAGGTGGCCCTGCTCTGGCAGGGGGGTTGGACTAGATGATCTACTAAGGTCCCTTCCAACCCTATGATTCTATGATTCTATGAAGTACTACTCCACAAAATTTCCACCAACCTTACTGCCAGTCAAGTTCTTTATAGGGCTCTTTTGCTTTTATTTACCTGAAAGAACATCTACCAAGAGGTTTGAGGAATGCTTCCTCTCTTTCCTGGGAGAGCCATGCATATTGTAGTACATTCTAGTTCCAATCAGACCAGAAAACGATAGCACGGGAGACACGATACCTCTGCCAGTGAAGTGAAGTGACACAGAGTATCCCAAAGGTTATCTACCTAAGTAGCTCATTTAACAGTGGCCTTTTTGGTTTGCAGTCAGGGAAAGGCTTCATTGTTTTTTTGACACTGAGCTACATAGTACCACAGACATCAATTGTTAGTGAGGAAAAGAACTGTTCTGCTATCCTGTAAGGTGTACAGAACTGTTGTTAAAGTCAGGAACACAGTAAGGAAGGGAAGGGAGGCCTAAAACTGGCACCGAGGCAGAAAGACACATTGGAAACCAGGGGAAACATTTTGCAGCTGCCTAGGGTCCACACACACCTCCTTACCTTGTTGATGTTTACAAGCAGCACAATGCTGCCTTCTCCAGGTTGAAGCTTCACACTGAATGTTTGCTGCGTTTGCAATTTGGGAATGTTCACAGTCACAAGACCTGCAATTGGCTTGGAGCTGACTACATCAAAAATAGACTCGATTTCAAGACTCCACTGCTGAGCACTCTTTACTAAGTGAAGGGGGAGAAAAAATGGGAATTTAGGAATTGTGTTTATATACCTATTAGTTAACGTGATCTCTCATCAAAGAAACAATTAAAACACTTCACATTAAATGTAACAATTTTCAGGCTGTGTTTGAACTAGACCTACAAGGTTAATCTTGTTTAGTGCATTGGCTATCTATGTTTAGAGAACTATGAGAACTACCCAACATGATTTATGTTTTATAACTCACTCTTTTTTTAATTTGAAAGCCAAGCAGGGTTTTTTCAGAGTTCTGTACAAAAGTCAGAGATCATGACACCAGTCACTTCATTAGGAAGGATTTTTTTCCCACCAACTCCCACAGACATTATATTTGCTTTTAGTCAGCACTCATATGAACATGGTACTCTTTGGGAAAGATCGTAATCACAAGGCAGTACAATCACTTTTGTTGATGAAACAAAAACAGTATTAACAGAAAACGAGCTGAATTCATCCCAGAGTCACTAGACAAAATGAATGGAGTTACGCTGGGGTTGAATTGGGCCCACTGTGTCTAGACTTGACGGACTGTATCTTTATGTCCCTTCTGCCACCAAAGGGTGGTGGAGGAAACAAGTTAATGACTTCCCTGAATCCCTCTACAGTTACCTCAGACGGTCCTCTCCTTTACAGAAATTACTGAATAAGGCAAGCCAGGGTCAAGGGTACTCAAGATTAATGTGTAAATTTCCCATAGCTTCAGCAATTAAATTACCTATCTACAAACATAGCCTGGCTAATGCTATACTTCAAATATTGCACATGAACACCTAAGAAAAAGCACATAAAAGAAAACAAGGAAAACTCAAACTCAGACACATTTTGTATACACAAACTACTAATTGCTTACTTTCTCTTTTCATGTATATATTCTAGCTCTCCTTTCTCCAGGAGAGAAAAAGAGCTCCCTCCAAAAGCAAAGAGTTACATTCAGCCCTGGTGTGATTTTCACTGTCTTCCGTAGAATGAACAGCAATGAATGGGTTCACAAGTTTACATTACACCCAGCATTACCCAGGGGAGACCAATTTTCAGAAATGTTGAAGGGGTTAAAAAAACATCCACCCCACCACGCAAGGGTCTACTCTTACAGTTTCCCTCCCCTCTAAGGGCATATATATGGAAATTCTAGACCACTCTTAACTGCATCAACTGCGGGGTCTAGACACAGAAATCAAGAACAATGAATCTTTTACAGATTCAGTGGCTGAAAGGCTACAACACCAAATCTAATGTGGAATAAAACTACATACGCAGATTAAATTCAATTTGTTAATTCACTGTTTATTTTTGAAATGTTTGAATACTAACAAACTCTGGCTCTGGTTCCCAGCCACTCTCTGCTGAATGAAAGAGGTTTGATCTCTCCGCTTATCCAGAGAGCAAGACTTTACCTACCAGAAGGTGGAGTTGTGGGAATGTGGGAGGGACCAGAAAAGATTTTTACTGTAACTAAATTTTAGAGAGCACATAGAGTCTGTGCTGGGGCTTTCCATGGAAATTCCAGTCACGTTAATTCTAGCTAAGACCTGCAGCTATTTCAGGAAGCTTTAAAAGCAGCCAGGGAGTGACGTCTTCCTCTTTTATTCATACACAACAACTTTATTCCCAAGGGCTGAAATTCAACCCAGTGCAGAGGACTCACATGCTAGCCTTTACCCCACAGAAGACTGGGCTCAACAGGCAGTCAAAGAAAGCATGCGGGTGGTCTACAATGGGGCATATTACCGTTTACAGAAAGTTTCAGCAGAAAATTATCTACTTTTGCTCAGCTGCAATGATCTTCAGGACAAAGGAGAGCAAAATCAAAGACCGCGCACGTCAAGGGAGGAAACCTGTTCGGTAAGTTAGGTAGCAGGAATGCAGCAGGCTATCCTCTCAAATTGCAGCCTTAACAAATTATCCTTGCATAGCACAACTGCTTTTCTCTCTCAGTCTTCATGTTGCATCCTGAAAACTCAGCACTCTTCAAACTCTGCTCACTGTGTGTTTACCTTCCCGACACAAAACTAAATTCCCATAGCAGCTTTGTCTTTGTTTTAAATGAAGGTGAGACAAAAGTGAGACATATTTATTGTGAGTCTTGCTGAAAACACACGCCAACAAAAAAGAAATTTTCAAAAACAGGAGAACAGGGGCTAACCTCAGCTATGCTACACATATTTCTGCAGTTATTTGGCAAACTTCAAGCAAAAAAAGATTCTGAGTTCTAACATTCTAACTTCATCTAACATGAAGTACTGTTTCAAGACCTAAAAAGGTGTGCTGTGTAAGAACTACACACAGTCATAATAAAGCAATAGCACCTTCCCTCAACTGACAGTTGAGTTTAACAATAAAATGGCTTGTATTCCAAAGGTGAAACAACAGTATAAACTAGTAACATGACTTACCAAAGAAAGAAGTCAAAGAAAAGTAAATCAGCTGATATTGGTTATAGGCCTCAATCCTAACATCTTTCCAGATTCCTTGAGTGGGAAAAGAAGGGCCCCAGTCCCAACTAAATGAACACTGCTCCTGGAATACAGAATGGTTATGTTACAATTGCCTATTTTTCACAGAGACATTGATTCTGTGCCAGAAATAAAAATTATTTGCTATCTAGAAATACAATATTGCCATGCACTGAAACAATTTTTCCAATTTCCATAAACCCAGAAGTCTGCAGTATTTTTTCTTATTCGTTGTCCAGAACTCTGATGCTACTACCTATATTATATTAAAAATACCCTTTGTATTAAACATCCACGTATAGCAAAATTTTATATTAGTGAGAGAGCAAAACACCACCTAGCCCACCACTTAAAAAAACAGTAAAGATCAAAAAAACAAGCCAGCAAGTTACTCTCAATTCAGCTCTGAATTATCTGTTTGTAATGTCAGTATTTAATTGTATACCTAAAAGGCAAAGTAAGCAGAAAGCTGATGGTTACAAATGTTAAAGAATTCTAAAAGAACAATATCAAATTAAAAATCATGGGTATATCTGAAATACTTTATCCTCTATTTTTTGTTATAAAATTACAGATTAGTACAAGGAAAGGGGTGCATAGGTCTGGTGCATTTGTGTAGTTCAGTCATGTTCACTGTTTCTCCCCTTTTTATGGTTCTCTTACACGAAAACAAAGGGAACAAAAACATGGTTGAGAAATAGCTTAGTTCTGGTTCTAACATCAGAATAACAATCAGAATTATAAAATGCTGGTCAGGCAGAGAAGTACTACTTTCTACTTTCTACTCTACTACACTGCTTTCTATTTAGCCATTTCCAAACCTGGTCAGACCTCTAGTTAACAAATCCCTTGAAGAAATCTATTCAGCTGCCCTCCAAGCTTCACACAGCCCCAGCCCCCAAAGCAAATACAATAGAGCTCCTTAAAGTCTTGTACAGTGACCTACAGTTCTAAATTTAGAGACTAATAACTTACAGCCGAGGCATACTAATTTTGGCGAACCACATTGCACAAGTCTGGCCTATCCCTTGCATTGCTGGAGTCAGCCTGCCTGCCTATCAAATTGCAAAAGAGCCTTCCAGGAAGCAAGTACTGTACCTATTTCAAGTGTATAAACAGGGACAACACATTCTTAGAAAACAAGTCAGATTGAAAGTAATTTTCCCTTTATAAAAAATAAACACATGAATCACTGACAGATTGTCAGGTTTCACTAATAATCTTGCAGAGACCGCTATCAGAAGTAGGATTGCTTGTGTCACTGAAGCACATTACCAGTGAAAGGCTTGCATTTTGCCACTAATTCCTATTAAGATTTAGATACATTTACTGCACTTAACAGTGAACCTTAAACAGCTCTCCATTACTTTAAGATGGTAAGCAGCCAGCTTACTTTAGCAATGTCCTAGTATGATAACTTTTAAATGTGACATTGCTGCTGTTGTTGCCATATACTTGGAACTAAAAATGTCTGGAACAGCTTCCAAGTACAGTTAAACAATTCCTTTGAGGAAAAGCACTAAGGTACTTTCCTACAAATTTAAAGGTGTAGTTCAGTAAAGCATAAAATCATTCCTGGCCATTTTTGCTCTATAAATAGGTCTACAGCTGTTTAAGTGTCTTCTTCCTTCCAAGCTCATCCCTGCACTGATTTCTGTGAAACACAGTGGACTCAGAAGAATTAATCAAATTTCTAAAATCTAGTGAAAATAAAAATAGCAGCAAATAGTAATAAAGACAACATCTTAATCCTGAAGGATCTTCACAGGACAAAGTAGAGTCCATCTTTCCATTAACAAATTTTAAAGGAAATCACATCCAAGTTTAGATTAACAGGATTTCAGTCATTTTTTTAAGGAGGCTCTAAAAGGGCTTTAGTGAAAAGATTAAGAATTATTAATAAGAAAAGCATTTAAGTGGAGAAAAACATGCAAAAACACCCAAAGAGAGAAATTCCAAAATAAGATCACCTAGCCATTGCCTCTAGCTGCTGCAAAGCAATCAGAAATATATGAGATACTACTCAAATGGTAGTTTGCCTTGAGTAAGTTTTAACAGCAATGAAGCCATGTCTGAAATCAGAATTTCTGAGCTTCATTGTACATTACATTGTTGTTTTCACTGAATATGTACTTACAAGTCACACTTCACAACACTGTAATAAGATGAGAACTGGTCCTCTGTTAGATAACACTTCTTGGGACATGCCAGAGCTGCCCAGTATAAATAGCACAGCACATGAGCAGTAACAAATACTCACAAAGCTGCTTGGCTGGGATTTTTACAGCCTTGGCAATATACGTTGGTATTTGCGCCAGTGAACTCCATTGTCAGCATACATGGCAAAATCCACCCAGTGGATCAAAACGTAATGATTACACATTTCCCAATGCTATCCTGCTCTCTTAGCAGCAAGTCTCCTTGCTGACTCCTTGATGAAAACAGCCTTTTAAACATTCTTATCACCTAGATATGAAGTCTGGCCTTCTTATGCCTCGTGTTATCGACATGCTAGGTAGTAGGTTTCTAGGGGGAAACAGGAGAAGGAAGCTGCAATGAAAAATATGCCCTACTTATAAAGTGACATTGCAGGTTTCAGAATACATCTGTAAGGACAGCACGTGGTGCATTTCTCTTTCCAAGCCTGAAGCCAGAGAGAGACAATTCTGCCCCTACCTTTCTGATGAAATTAGCGTGGCACTCTCCTTTCTGCACAGGTGGAGGGCATGCTGGGGGGATGCTGTATGCTTTGTGACATCTGCTCTGCTCTGCTGCATATGAAATGGCTGATAAGAAACGGACTTCAACAAAATTGACCTCTTTGATCGCGCTGGTAATATCGAAGCTCTAGGTCAAGAAAACAGAACAAAATCATTACAGCGCTGACATTTATTTACGAGATTTATAATCATTGTTACATTGGGATTTTAATACCATACATATATTATTCAAAGGCATTTGAATTACAGTCTCGTCAGGCTCTGGTTCTAAAGGAAAGAAAAAGCTACATCTTAAGCTGCAAAAAGAAAATACACGGTAACATTCCTGATACAAAATGTTTCTGGGCAAGCCGCTTTCCCCCATACCGAGCCTCCATTGCAGGCTGCAGCACTCTGCTTGCACACAGACCTGTCTGAAGGATAAGGATGGCAAGAGAATATTTATCTTCCTTCCTCACTCATAACTCATCTGCATCTTTAGAAACTAGACACCTTGTTCCAACTCAGTGCTAAACACTGAGATACGAAGACACCAGATTTCCTTTGTAATTCAGTTATTCCAATAAGATTTTTCCTATAACTTTTCCTTTTTTGAATCTTTCAAGATAAAAGTAAAGATTGTCCCTTATGCTAGTACACAGAGTAATTTTATATCTGAAAGCTATAAAATTAGTTTGAATATTTTTGCCACCCTCAACATCATTCCACAATGAGTACTCTCATGCTGACATAGACTAAGCCCAGAAATGCAAGACAATGTTATCAGAAGTCCAATATTAAAAATCAAAAACCCTAGATAAAAAAAAGTGGAAACACAATGGCTTTGCAACACGTGCATTTTCATTTCAGTATTCACATGTAAACCATTCTAATACCAATTAGTAAGCAGATTTACAGCTAATACAACAGATTTAAGCTTACATTTTCTTGGAGCTGTGACAGATCCCAAGAAGCAGGACTTACACTATTAGCTGAACTGATCCTCTTGCATGGGTCCACTCATTTAGAACCAGACACATTCACTTCTAGATCTGACACTTCTGTTACTGAAAAGGTAAGTATACTTCTCTTTCTAACAGTTATCTGATTACACTTGCAGTCCACAGGTCAACACTTTCTGAATCCAAGGACCTATTTTTATGTGTACTTGAATGCACTGCAAGTGCTCAGCACAAAAGGGTTTTGAAGAAAACACAGAAGCACCTTCAGAAGTAAACACATCACTTACGTATCTGTTGAACATGTTGTCTGTTCTCCCAAGAGTGATATTGTTGATCAGGATCTGTGCGACTGTGTCTACTCCCTCGAAAACCAAATTAACTTTCTGCCACTTTCTACAGAAGATAACATATGCATTAAAAACATGTTAAAATACCTAGAGTTAACAACGCACGGGAGACAGACAATATAAAAATGCATGTCGCCATTATCTTTAGCAGTAGTTGTCTCAACTACCTCCAAAAATGTCTTCTTTAGTGTGGTTACGTTATCTCTTTAAATAGTCAAGTTAAGATGACAGCTGAAGTGGCTCAAGTCTGCAACACAACATGTTCTTATACCCACCAGATATCAGATGGGCTAGCTTCCAATTAGCGTAAGTATTATCCTTCTTTTGTTGGCAATTCATAAGTAATTTTTAACAATTACAAAAACAAGAAAAAGCAACTACTAAGGTGTTCTTTAGCAACAGCTTTTTATCTCCACATTATTGCATTTTTTTTACTAGATACAAAAGTATTATGCAGATTTTGAGCTAATGCATTAATTAGAAATTCTGCATGAAAGATGGCACAGAACTATTTTATACATATCTTTACTGCATACCTGACATCAAAAGGAGTTTTGAATGTCCTGCTGTAAGTCCAGTTATCCAGTGAGATCCATCTGTACATCACGTCATTAAATCTATAGTATGGATCCTAATAACAGACCAACAAAAAGAAAATTACAAGACTTATTTAGTAAAATGTTACTACATGAAATGCATCATAATATCCATTAGATGAGCACTTCTTATTTCAGACAGTCTGCAAGTGCAAAATCCACCTTACTTAGTCCTGATATTCCTTTTCACCTTTGAAATAATACATGAAAGCAAAGCTTTGGTAATACTTGACTTCACTTACATAGGTCAAAACCTGTTTGCTATAATCATTCATACTCAAACTAGAAGGATCAGTATTTGGTTTTACATAAGTGACTAGGCTGGAAATTTAAAGGAAAAAAACCAAACAAGACAGCTTGTGACTCAATTAGAGGAACAGAAACATGATAACCTTCATAATGACAGAGAAAGTAAGACTAATAGCACGTCAAGAGGCAAAGAAAAGGCATTTTAGGTCTCTAGGGACAGCAGTGAACAAATCTCTACAGTTTAAAATAATTGCAAATACTCCAGTTGTTTCTTGTCAATTGTCTTGACGTGGTATGGTTATTTAAATGGTTATATTTGGAGGGAGGGAGAAAGGGAAGAAAGAAAAGCAACACAATTTGGTTTGTTCTATAAAATTAAATGACTCCTTTTGAGAATAATGCTGCATTTATACCAAATGTGTTCTTTTCCCTTTAGTCACACTACCCAAGAAGAATAAAGGCACGTGTCCTCGACCTTTTCAGCTTCATGCTGTATTTATTAGCTTATGGTGGGTCACAATGTTCCTCACGCTGAAGGAACTGATTACGTGGACCTGACAACCCACCACCTTGCACCTCATACAAAGGCAGCAGAAAGGTATGGTGTTACATCCCCGTGTCAGACAGTTCAGAGTGCAGGTATCCGGGGCAGTGCCTGACAGCTCAGTTCAATCATCTTCAGCAGCTGCACAGCTAAACTGCTTACCCGAAACAAAGACCACTCTCTTCTGGACTACAGCTAAGACAGAGTGTCACTGCATTAAGGTTCCCTTTGATATGAGTCTTCTACAGTACTAGTGCAGCTAACTATCTGCCCTGAATACCCAGTATCACACTGAAGAAAATCTGTCCAGCTTTTTTTTTATAATTCTTGCTGAAGCTCAATTCTTCTCCCCATTTCAGGAGTCTGTATAGATACAAGTGACACTTCTGCACTTCTGAATTTGAAATGAAATGAAAAACGTTGTTTCGTATCTCATATTGTTTTACAACTAATAGGGTCAGGCTCTGTAGTATAAACACAAACCTATTTACATAGCAGAGCAAAATCGTAACATCTATGTGACTATCCTCAGCAGCATAATCTCTTCTGGAGTCCCTCAGCAATATAAACATCATTCCTTGAGCCCACACAGAGGGAAAGTTGCCACCTTGCCTCTATATCATGCTATGTTTGATCAATCAAATTTCTTACTACAAGGGAGTAAGAGTCAAGAAGGAAAGGTCCTGTTACCTCAGTAAAACTGTGACCTCTGTATTGGTAATCCAGCGTATTCTCTAAAAGTTAAGTCATCATGATCTTCCTAGAACAATTACTGAATTTTAAGATATCCATACCATTACTTTAATACGCAAAATGCTTGGGGGATCTATCTCAGACTTTTATTACGACGAAAAATTTAAGGCTAATAAACACATATTAAAACGCAAAATTTATGCCCATAAAAGAAACTCCATTAAGATTACTGTATTGAGACACCAAAAGGCAAGTATTGAATGTCAGAGATCATGAAAACCCACAACATGTCCCTAAAAGTACATTTTTAACAACTGTCTTGCTTTAACACTACTTACTATTTTATTTCAGGTTATGCTTTGGAAAATAAGCATGTTAAATTTCAATCATTTCCACTTGTATGTGTGAAATCCTTAACGAAAGGCATAAGATGCAAGTTGTAAATGCACTAGCAACAGCAGACTGTAAAGCCAAAACCAATTTGGTTAGTGGTCAAACAATTGACATCAGTGCCTCATCGAAGATCAAGACCCTGTGTAAAAGAAACATGCACTGTTTCTCCATGAAAGCATGGATACTAAGATGTTAATGATGACCTCATATCTGGAGAACACAAAACTGGTTGTCTAGCAGCAGAGAGAAATGCAGGAATGTTTCATCAGAGGCAGAAATTACATCATCCGATGGGCTCTTACAGCAGTTTACAAACAGAGTTGCTTGTTTAAATCTCCTTAGAGCTACTGCAGATCTTTTTTCTTAAAGGGGCTTTCTTCTTCTGTATTAGTCTAAAGCCTTCAAGCTTCAAGAAATGTATTGACTGCTAAAATATGTGTCTTAGAAGGTGCTAATTAGCCCCTTCTGATACATACACGTACTGTTTCTTCCTCACAGGCATCCACCTTTTCAGATGGGAAGCTCCTAGTTCTGAGTACCTTTATATAAAACTTAACAGCTTACTGATATCATTGCTTACAGAACTAGTAAACCAGCTTATATATCACACAGAAAAGCTGCTAAATGCTAATACTGGCTCGTTATTTTAAACATGACAAATGTCGCTTGTTGTAAAATCAGTCATGTGGCAATCAATGTTAAAGCAATGATTTTAAAGCAGTTCTCAAGGTTCAGGAAAAATGAACGACCACAACAAAGTCCTGTAAGAAAGGAAAATGACTTCTCCGATACACTTGCAAGATTATTGACTTTTTCATTTCAAAATGCAACTGTTTTGAGCGCTGGAAGGTGTACCGCTAGAAGTCAAATTGTTTGGATTTATCTGAAACAGAATTTCATCCCACATAAAATCAGCTCACATTAAAATTAAAGGTTTATTTCAGGCAACTGGATGAAAAAAAAGACGAATTTCAAACTCTTAAGGGCACTGGGACAATTTGAAAGATGGTAGGAAACAGACTGCACATGTATTAAATATACTTCACATTCATTAGCTCAACGTGTTCCTGGAAGCAAGTCGTAGAGGGTGGAGTCAACTACAGCTATTTTTAGATCCCATCAAACATGACAGGCGTTCATTTTCCTGCTCCCTGCAATTTAGAGAAAAACTCTGAACTGCTCAAGCTCCCTGCTTGTTTGTTCTCTACTCTCAACTTCAATGCTGTAAGCAAGCAGCAAATCACCTGCTAAGATGAGGTAAAAAGCCCTGCTACAGAGCATCAAAAGGATGCAATTTCCAGTTGGGGTAACAGGACATCAGCAGGACTTCAAAAGCACTGGCAGCACTAAACTGAAGGCCCTGGAAGCGGCTAGATGGAAACTCCTCCTTGCAATGATTTTAAGGGGACACTGAAAAGCTACAGTCATATAAGAGAAGAGCTTCTCCTGTTAAGCAGGAAATGGGTGAGACAGGAACACACCAGAAGTGAGGCGCAAAGCCCAAATGAGTGAGTTGTGCCAGCCACACTGGCCTCATGAAGGGCCAGCCTCAGGCCCCCCCCCAACCAGGTGTCCAGAGGAGCATGGCACAAACGCCTGAATGACACTAGACAGAGTCAGCTGGATCCAGGTGGAAGATCAGCGTATAATAATGCTTATAAAGGGTGTCAAGGGGATGGGGACAGGCTCTTCTTAGTGGTGCCCCAAGACAGGCCAAGGGACAAAGGGCACAAGCTGGAACACAGAGAATTCCATCTCAATATGAGGAAAAACTTCTTTACTTTGAGGGTGGCAGAGTACTGGAACGGGATGGCCAGAGAGGCTGTGGAGTCTCCTTCTCTGGAGAGATTCAAAACCCACCTGGACACGTTCCTGTCCAACCTGCTCTAGGTGAGCCTGCTTTGGCAGAGAGGTTGGACTAGATGATCCCTTCCAAAGGCCCCTTCCAACCCCTACCATCCTGTGATTCTGTGATAATAAAATTAAATGTAATAAAGGGAACGAAAACCTTCACCTTATCCTACTTCTGTTATGATCTAATTTGAAACTGCCTTACACGCTCTTCTCTCTCGAATCAGCTCTGCTGATATTTTATAATGTACACTGTAAGAAAATCTTGCTGGTGTAACAGATTACCAAAATCAAACTTGCAAGTGATGTTTCATGATTTACCATTTAATGATTATGCTGTTGCCAACTTCAGGCTGGAAGCTAAATAGTTAAGATGCTTACCTATATCCACACACTTCTTGATATCTCAAGTGATTGCAATCAGGACACTTATACAATTTTCAGCAAGCCAAGTTTCACAATATTTACAGTTTGAAGTCAAGCTGAACTAACAGTAATGATAAATGGATCATATTCTTGGAATGTGAGTTTTGGAAGTTCATCCTAAAGTAATTAATTTTCAGTGGTTACTCTAACAAAGCAGTAAACTGAATGTCACCTTATGCTCAAGATGTTTCATAGGTGAAGCCAAATCCTACTAAAGAGTTAATTAATGAGATATTAATACTCATTGCTTGAATACTCTGCTGTATTTAATAGACTACTATAACTTTTATCTATTTTAACTTCACAAGCTTTCAAAACATAAACTTGAGTGCACTTTAATATTTATCCTAAGTTTCACTAAGGCTTTTGAATACTTCCACATATGTTCACACAACTCAGTAGAGCACATATATTTAAACAGAAAATAATATATTTATATTAACTATTTCATCAATGAATGCCATTTAACCTGTTAGAACCATACAATACCCAATGCAATTGTTACCTGGCTTGCCTTCAAATATCTAAGTTACGATGAAGCGTCAGAAAATATGCAACAGCGTATTTTATACAAATGCAGAACAAGCTACAAAAAATACGCACTACTTTACAGAACTGCAGAAATCTTACTTGAGATACGTAAGCTTCTGTCTCTTCTAATATGTTTTAATATCCAGGTATGACCACGACCACTGTAACCTTCTGTGTCAAGTGCATGTCCTTGTATAATAGGGAAGAAACTGCAGTGTTATCTAGCCTTTATATTGGCATCACAGTTGTAGACCACTCATAATAGTTCTTTACAAATCAAAGTGACAGCTAATAAGACAAAACAGCCTTTCTGTGTGAATGCAAACGGCTGGCAGATGAGAAAAACCAGCTACAATAGCCATATTCATTAGAACTGAAATTTTATCAGTCACCTGCCAGCAGAAATAGCATCATGCAGTACTTGGACAGTACATGCTAAAGATGACTGTTTGTAGCACAAAGACTCAATGCACAGGTTACCTGCTGACACATATTGCTTATCAGAAATGTGCCTGAAAGAAAATAGTACGCTGACAGTAGTTAAACTAAACTAAAAAATAAATTTTCAGAGAAAATGGTTTCTGTAAATCTTTTTCCAGAGATGTACGGTTAGCAATAGATTTGCTGCAAGTTTGTAAAAATCTATGCTTATGCCCAAGCTTTGCACTAACGTTATTCAAGTGGCTATCACCCTTGTTTATGTGCATTTCTCATGCCTTTTCTAAATTTTAGATGTAAATAGTAGTAAGAGCTACAGAGTCCTAATGAAATATTATTAAAACAACACGGCTGAACACATACTCTGATGCTACCTCCAGCCCTTAGAGCTTTTATCATAGTTAATCCAGCATTTGAACTACGTTGGTTGAACATGGAAGAAAATAATACTTCAATAGGAAACTCAAAAGTATCTTTCCCAAGAGCATTTTCTAAGATACGTGCATTTAGTGCATTCAGAAAGATGTGTTCATCCAATGTATATTTTATAAGCCAAAGAGTAAAGACTTCTCTAGAACCAATGCTAAGAGGATCCAGAGAGATGCGTAATGAACCCTGAATTGCAGATGTCTTTCACTTCAAATGTATATAAGTAAGGCTACAGACATGCAATCAGCTAGAGCATTCCTGGGCAAAAACAGTTTGTGTATCAACCTAAATTTGAAATGAACCACACACTGATAAATAAGTTGCTTGCAGCCTGGTTTTGCAGCCTAAGCCACATTTTGCAGGCTTTGTATCTGGCAGCTTATTCTTGCTGCTCTCCTTCCCCTTATTTGTGAGAGGCCCACTAGGCTACATTGTTGGAGTAGGCCCTCCCAAATTTTGCTTTAAATTTCTGTTTTGGGTGCTATCCAAGAAACCCCCCCCCAAGGATACAAAAGCAAAGGATGTAGTGCCATTTGCTGTTTGCAAATCACACAGAAAAACGGTGCATAGAAAAACGGTTCACTAGGTGGCTGAACATACGGGTCTTGCTATCCAGAATAATTTAGTTCCCACTAGCTTTGTTCTCCTAATTCCCCGTACAGCTTTTCAGACCAATCTTCACTTTTGATTACAAGCAGTAAGCTCTTGGATTGCTGGTCTAGTGACATTTTCAGTAGGATGAATACAATCCCACATTCCACAGCAAAGCGCAAAAGCAGCAAATGAAAAAAGTACTCAAGACCAGTGCTTTTGTATTTAGGCAACTATAATACAACTCCTAACTCTACACTTGACAGAACTCCAAAAAGGGCGAATTTCCAGAGATAATGAGTGATGAAGAAATGGAGCAACCAGTGCTCTATGCCTCTAAAATTCAGGCTGTGTGCATGCTTCTGTATAAACAGGAATACAGGAATATGATTTTAAGCAGCTGCATTTGAAAAGATTTGGTCATAAGCATTTTCACCGCAATGAGGAAACCTTGGGACAAACAGCTGAGCCACACTTTGCAGCATGAAGCCCTGCGTTGCAATAATGAATTATGTCACTGACTCCCTCCAAACAACCCAGGTTTGCCACTCTGCTACAACTATGGTGGCAAGGGTTGATTACATTTAGCACTATCTGTGACAGACTTGAAATCTGCTAAGGCTGCTTCCATATTTTGGTATGCACTTCATTCTATTTTTTGAACAAAAAATATTCTTTTAAAGCAATTTATTTATCCTGGTGCAAATACTTGTGTGAACGCTTCTTTCTGATAACTGGGCTTTGCTAAACTGAGTGAGAATGTGTTTAAATTGACCTTAAGTTACCTGTACACACCTATACATAGAAACAAGTTAGCTCATTCTGAGCTTGGACCTAGCCAGACACTGGCTGAGCCCAGTCCAGAGGACAAGCAACCACAGTACTGAAGTATTTCGGTTAACTCAGCTCCTAGGCAGAGTGTACTAATTCTAACACCACCAACTTAGCAACAGTTTCCAGGCCACGGCGGGTTCATACCCGGCCATATCAGCACATGTTTGGAGCACGTTCATACTTGTATTCACATAAACATGTTCTAAGTGTCCACAACCAACCATCATCGATTTAATTAGCCAAGCATCCATCTACATATTAGCAAGACCCATGCTCTTGCTGCTGGCCAGCAGGCTGACTAAGCTTTCACGGCTCTGTGCAGGCTTGGGATTCTGCCCAGGCACATGAGAATTCATGATCACAGCCCCATTTCCAAATATCATACTGCTGCTTAAGATGACTAAAACTGCCAGTCAGTTTACAGCAATGCAGCTAAATTAGCAATCACATTTTCTCACTTTGTAAGAGTACTTAATGTGAGTAGTTAAATGTGAGTCTCTGACTACGTCATTATCTTGAGTGAGTCAGTGCATTGCTCATAGTTTCTCCTGAACGATTATTCACACTTCTTATAGCAACATCTCCCAGCACAGCCAAATATCTGAGATGTTCAGTGTATCTTAGGCACTTTTTAAAACTTCACAATAGCCATTTTAAAACCGTAATTGTGTATGTCCAAAATGTCATGTGACTTAGCACACAGATGTTGAAACAACAGACCATCATGGCTCAACTTATCATTTCTCATTTACTTTTCCAGTGCTGACTATTTCTTTTATCTGCCAATGGTTATTAGTACTGGGACTCCCAACCTATGCCAACACAGAAAAATGCTAAAATTATCCTGCCTGAAGTGGCATCAGTTTCTCCTTACACCTCTCTAAATTTAGTCAAAACAGAGCAGGATAATAATCTGAAGAATGAAAATGAAAGAAGAGAAAGTACAAGATGCATGCATCCAGAATGTGCTTTTTAAATAAATGCTACACAAATGCAACATTGGGCCCACAATAAATACCATATATAGATATATCTGATATATATCAGTACTTCACGTTTTCTAGTACAGAAGTGTAGTTATCAGTCTTATAGACAATTCTGTTAACTTCACTATGGTTTATTTCTTTTCCTTGTTGAAGGCACACATTTCACTTTCCGTGTATTTCCTTTTAAAAAGGCACCTTATTTTAATGATGACGCAGTTAGTGCCACGTTTCTTGTCAGGTATGAGTGACAAGCAGCTTACGCTGTTATCAGTGTACTTTGTTACCAATCTGCAGCTGCAGTTTTGATCATTTGTCCCAGAAAGTGGTCACTACGTTTTCATAAAAATAAAACCTTAAAAGGCAATAGTAAACAGAAGCAGCAAAGCTTCTTAAAGCTGTTAAGGCAGGAGCTAGTCTTTTAAATGTAACAGTTTTATACTCATGTTTCAGAATATACTTCCCTTAGGCAGGATGGGAGTATACAGTCTCAACTGTTCTGATGTGCTCTGCAAGTGCTAAAAGGGATTTTTAATGGACTGAAATGCCTGAAATCCCTAGATTTCTTGCATCAACAAGTCAAACTTTAATGGAGTGGGTTTAGCTTTTCACTCTTTTGAGGTAATATTGTAGGTAAACACGACTTACACGCTATGATGATATTGTAGATATCTGGTGTCAGCACCTTGGTTCCACGTCCAAACCACAGAATCTCACACGCTGCACGGGCTTGCATTTGTATCCCTGGCCCTATTTGGGACTGCTCTGCCCTGAGGCTGTTGCAGCCCCCAAACCCTTGGCCACTGGAGGGGCTAAGGACACCAAGCCTGCCTGCCGCACCAGCAATGCTCGCAAAACCGGCAGAGGCTGCGGCGGCTCCCGGGACAGGAGCAGTGTTTTGGGGGATGGGGGGGNATGCTTTTGGAGATTTCACACAGGGACGCTGGTATTTTTCCTTTGGGGCGGGCTGCCCGGCTTCTCCTCGGGCGCCACCAGACCGCAGCCCGGCTGGGACCCCGGGCACGGCCCCACCGCCGGGGGGTGGGGGTGGGGGCCGGGCGAG
>VXBO01010536.1:150713-167209 GCA_013400135.1 Rhinoptilus africanus
GGGCGCGCGCGCGCCTCCTCCCGCCGGCCGCTAACGGCCGCTCGGGCCCGTCCGGCCGCTCAACCGCCGCGCTGTAGGAGGGAACGGGAAGATGGCGGTGCTGAGGAGGCGGCGGAGCGGCTCCCGAGAGGATTTGCCCCGCCTCGGGCGTCCCTGACAGCAAGCGAGGGGCCGACAACGCTTTGCCGCCCCGGCCCCGGGCAAAGCGGTGATGGGCGCTGGCAGCACGGCCCCCCGTCCAAGCGACTTCTCAAGCAAGGCGGCACAACCTGAGGAGTGACTGGTTTACCGAGCAGGGCATACACGTTAACAGCAAAAGAAAGAAAGAAAGAAAAAAAAAAGTCTGGTTCTTTTTGCTCCAAGAAGAGGCACCGCGGAACGTGGGTAACAGGAGCAGTGAAAGGTTACAAATCTTTCAGATGTAGGACATTTACTTAGAGCTCTAGAAAAATGCAGTGCGGTGGGAGGAATGAGGAAGAGCTGTGACAACACTGCAACAGGTAACTTCCAGGATTGGCTCCTTCAAGCCATGAGGTTTTATATGGACTCAGACTTCCCCCTCCTTTTTCCCATAAAATTACAGAGGCCTGTAAACCGGAACAGATGTCATGAACATTTTATTAAAAATAGGTACTCTGGTTTCTCATAAAGCAATGTAGCACTGTTGCTGCGGATTTTTTTTTTTTCCTTGTAAAAATCCAGTATGGACGTCTGTAAAGGAGCAGAAGGGTCAGCTCCAAGGAAACAATCTGTAGTATGGTTTCCAAACCACACCATAACTTTCCTGCGTGCCCTTACTAGCTTTATCCCTTCATTCACAGCCCTAAACCAGGAATTAAATGGCCCAGTGGAAGGAGGGAAAGGTAACCAGTGGCCTGAACTATTCTTGGGGTACCTTACTTCATGCTCTGCCTCCACTGAACCCTAGTGCCGAGAGGCCTAGACCACCTCTCTCACTTGCAGATATTAGACACCACAGCATGGTTGCACTTCATCTAGCTGTTCCTCCAGCTATATGAGTACAAAAGGTGGAAAACAGCTGTGCAATCCACTGAAGCTTATTTCACAATATAAGTGCTCAGACTTCAAAGACTCGCAGTTGCAAGTGACTAGCTCGTGTGCCTTCTGAAGGTTGCAAGAGCACAAAACAGAGGAGTATCCACGAGCTTTCAAGACTAGATTCCCTGTGAGCAGATTAGAAAGCAGTTGGTTTGCTTTGCTTCAGATACAGGTGACACTATTCCCTCACAGAGCTCAACCTGAAACTGAAAATGCTAATTTCAGCAGCCACTCCATGACCTTAGTTTATGGTTCGTAGCATTTTGGGGTGGGGTTTGGGCTTTTTTATTGGGAGGAAGGGTGGTGTTGCTTATTCTTAAAGAGTAGTTGACTAAATGAATGTTCCATTTGGATTTGTGTAATTTTCACTTAATTTATGAAGCAGGTCAGAATCTTGGTCTGTTTCAGAATATGCTTAAATGAGAAGGTGAAATATGCTTTAAAAACAGAAAATCTTGCAAATTTCCTTTAAGGAAGTAATGCTACCAGTAGTGTCACTTATCTTCCTGTTACTATTTTTTTTTTTATCCTCTTAACAGGGAGTCAGGTCACTGTGCATACAAAGAAAGCAAACTACAAACTGCATGTAGGTGCATACACGATTCTGCATAGAAATGCAACCAACCAATAGCATTCGAAGAAGCCCCAATCAACTGCAGGACTTTATTCAGTTTTTCCATTTCTGCCCTTATGTTTTCTTATTGTCTGTAGTTATAGACTGTAAAATTAGAGGAGGAAAGAATACATAAAGCACCTTGGGATACTAAAGAGTTAATTACTTTAACAACATAAATACAATTCATACACCAAATCACATAAGAATAAAGTGTGACTGACACAAAACCATGCTGCTGCTCCTGGTATGCAGCATAGAGTGCAAGAGTGAACTGCAGACAGGAATAAGGACACCAGAGTTTTGTTTTAGCCTCTGGCTTTCACACATTTAATTCAGCAGACCATAAGAATCCACCTTAGATATATCTTTAAAAGATTACTGAACGTGGTCAACATGCCTTTATATTTTTGATCCAAATCCTTTTGAGCTGACAACCCTTCATTTCAATACAACATAAAAATCCCAGTCCTTCCATTCATCTACCATTTAAAGAAAAACTACACAATATAACCACAGGTGATTTTTTTCACCTGTGAGAGCGAAGGGGGGCACAGTTCTGAGAAATACTGGTCCAAGGAGAGAAACATTAGCTGATCTTCTTTTTGTCACTCTGAAAAAGTCTCTTACCAACTTCAAAAGGGGATGGCTGGGACCCATACTGTTTGGCAGCAGAAGTCTGTGCACAAATTTAGCTGTTGGAACAGTTATTGTGTGTGTATTTTTAAGACTGAACAACCCACATTCAATATATTGACTAACTGAAATGCAGGTCCCATTTCAGTTCTACTCCCAGACATCTTTTAGGGAGACTGGCAGAAAAGACTATCATCGTTGAAGACTGAGTTACTCCAACCAGCTTTGCATGTTGTAGAATTCAGTCAAAATTAATATCTTCTCACCTTTAGAAGTTCAGACTGTAAAATCATTATACATTAATAGTAGGAAGCCTTGTTCTGTTTCTGCCCTCATTTGTCAATAAGTAATGCTTTCAATGAGGGCAAGCAAACAATTCAGCATATTTTCCTTAAATTCACTCATACAACACTGTAGTGCTACTCGAGAGATCTTGTAGGATATTATTTCTCAAGAAGCAGATTTAGAGAGAATTATGTTTTAATGCTACCAAAGAACAACTGCAAGCTGGCTTTTTTTTTAATAAATCTTTTTCAGCAAGTCACATGGTAGCTTCTCTGTAAGAAGGAAACTGCATTTCAAGATGTTTACTGTACTTCCGTGTTTTCTTTGCCTTTTATTCTTTCTGCTGAAGACTGACTGGAGCAACACACACACACAAACAACCTAAAAACAATGCTGTAATTAAGTATTCTGAGGACATGCTGTTTCCTTGTTCAAGGCTTATAATTAAGTTAAATCATGTCTCATTTTCATGTCCCAGTTTTAGGGTTTGTTTTTTGTTTGTTTGAGAGTATTTTTAAACAAACGACATTGTACTGTTTAAAGATACTAACATCTTAAAGGCTATGGTTTTATCTTTTAAAATCTTAAAACGCAAAGCAAGATCTTTTGTGTAGCTTTCTTTTACTGTGTACCACATCCAAGTTATTTCTGTAATACCACAAATTTAGGAGGTTACTACAATTCTTAGTTTATAATACTGCAAGTGGATATTCTTTATCAAGTAAGACAAAAAGCTGAAGGCAAAACCATGCCTTTGGCTCTACTAGAACAAATTCAGAGTAGTTCCATTGAAGCTGCCCAAATTCTGCTGTGTTAATCCAGAAGTCTTTTGTTTCCAATTGCTTCACAATCTCTATCATCACGGCAGGCTGCTGCTGTTTTCTCTTTCGAATTCATGCTCAATGAGTTCACGCAAAGGTTTTAAACAAACAGGTTCGCACAGATTTGGCTGCAGTACTTTAAGATATTACTGCCCCCACCTGTCCACCCTGTACCATTCTTCTGCTAAAGATTACCACCTCTGAAGCAAAACAGGACTTGTGTTCACACCAGTCCATATTGGGGCTTGCTCTCTCTTTTGGTAACTGCACACCACTGCAGATGCCACCTCCACAGACCATTTATCAAAGACCCAAAACAATTAAAGCATCATCTGCTTTTGTGAGTTTTGCATAGATGCAGCAATATCAATGCAGACATGTTGGATAAACACTGGTGTAAAACTGGACTAGGGTTTGCATGACTGTAAATACCTTCAGACAGTACAGCACACCTGTATGAGAGCCCCACAGCTCCTTAACAAAGTGCCTTTCTTCTGTTTCATGTCCACTTCTGCAAAACATAAAACGGCTATGCAAAATAGTTACTCTCTGGGCTGGTGTAAAGGCAATATGGTGCAGGGAGCCCTCCAGCTATGGATTTGTAAAGGACAGACAGAAAGAACACATTTCAGGCATTATTTTGTATTTATCTTGAATTCCATCCAAAATGGATTTTAAAAATAAAATGAGGAAATAAATTAACATTGCTTTTAGATGAGGACACTATTAATACATCACTAGAAGAGAATGTTAGACTAGGTTATCATGAGCAAAATACAAAATGACAATCTAAGTGGTAGGCCTAAAGTTTCTTTCATTCTGTAAAGTCTGTAGGTCATTGCAAGGGGATTTCCTTAGCAAACAAAATTACTCAATACTAACTATCATGAGTAATCAAAAATAAGTGCGTGGAAGGGAAGCTACTGCTCCAGGCAAACACTATATGGAGGGGGAAAAGCAAAAAATAGCTAATAATAATTTTTAAATTGCATAAGCAGAAAGGCAGGCGATACCTTGAGCATACCCTTAAACTTCATTGGGTGTGCCAGGGCAAAAGCCTGTATTTATACCTCTATGTAACAGCTTGTTTTGAGATGGGCTTAAATCACAGGATTTAGGTTTCAGGTCACCACCATCCATAGCATAGACACAAAAAGCCTAAGGATGTTAAAAGCCAGCACAACCAGATTTCTAAAGATAAGTTCTTTAAAAGATGGAATTCCCATAGCTTTTATTCTCTTCAAGTTATAAATAATTTTGAAACAAGCCTAGTCTATTTATAAGATAGAGTAACACTGACCATTGTCATTTACCCTTTGTCTTCTGAGCAAAGTCACTCTCTTAAGACTAGGTATGGTGCTGTCCAAGCTCTCCGTGAAGTCTGGTTAAAACTTACTTATCTAGAATCAGAACTGCTTCTCTGGCACTTACACAAAATCAGTAGTGGATATGAAGATGTTACAAAAAGGCTTGCTTAGCCTTTCTTAAAGGTTTAAAATGAGACAGTCATCTGTGACCACAATACAATTTGTCCCTAACCACCTAAAATTAAATCCTTCAAAATGTGGGTATCACAGGTAACAAACTGCTTCTCCCATGACGGAAGTTTGAGAGGCATCGCAGAGTCTTACTAGCACTGCGTACTTCTTTTGGTGTTTTGCCAGCTGGGTGCAGGACATACCAAACAGGTTACGCTAAATATGAAACATATATCCAACCTACTGTTTTAATTTATGTTTTCTGTGCAGGTGAGTATTACGAGAATGTCAACAAAAATTTATAGCTGATAAATTGGATGAGTAAACTTGAATGGATTTGGAGTTGCCAAAATAGCTGGGAGCTGTATTACTTCTAGCTCAGTCACTCCAAACTCTGGGGCAAGTCAGGACCTCCATTTCTCAAACCTGTAGTGGGAGTAATGCACCTAGCTTCAGCAGTAGGACAAACTCTGTCCATTCGTTTCTGCAAAAGTGACCCTGATGCAAGCACCAGGGAACATTCAGAGTAACTTTACTGAAAACTGTGGGTACTCAAGGGACACTTTTTTCCCTGCTCCTGAAAGATTAATGATTATTGCAGAACCTACAAGAATTGCCAGAATTCTTAATCAATGAAGCCCCCACTGAATCGACTCAAGCCCCGCTTATGCAACAGCGTAAGCCAAGACCCTGCCTACGTATGAAAAGAAATCTTCACTTGTCTAAACGATTCCAGTGCAAACCCTTTATGTAATGGAACTATATCCTCACGCAGTCCAGGATGCTACATGCCACATTGCTCACTGCAGTGGTACAAGCGTCCAGGGACCAAGAGTTACAGAAACTGACTCATGCACATTCATCAAGCAGACATACTTTAATAGGGGTTCTATTTTTTTTTCCCCAAATGACTTAGTACATAAACAGCATAAAAAATACTACTTTATACATACCCATTTGTAAAAAAAAGCATTACATGTTCGATTCCCATTGTAACAGAAAGACTACTGCAGCAAAGAGAATAACGAATACTAGAAGGATCACAGAATCTCTCAAGTTGGAAGGGATTGATAAGGATGATCGAGTCCAACTACATGCTCCTTACAGGACTACCCAAAACTAAACCATATGACAAAATGTGTTGTACGGACACTCCTTGAACTCTGACAGGCTTGGTGCCTGACCACTTCCCTGGGGAGCCTGTTCCAGTGACCAACCACCCTCTCAGTGAAGAGCGTTTTCCTAATGTCCAGTCTGAACTTCCTCTGACACAGCTTCATTCCATTTCCTCATGTCCTGTCGTACTCTCGTACTGCCTGACTACGAATTTCTTGTTTTGGTATTAGTCAAAATTTTAGTATTTGTGTACTTGCACTGGAAGCAGGGAGGGCAGGCAGTAGCGTTATGGCTAGAAACATAGTAAAGAGCCCTAGGAATGTGAAAAGAAACTTGTCTCTTCATCTCAGTCTTTGATGAAAGAAGGGCCCCAACCTCTTCAGGGAGCGGCTATGTTAAGATACTACTCCCATTCACTTTGTTTACATTTAAATTCTCAGCCCAGTGGATCCAAATAATCTGGTGCTCAAATTATTGCCTGTATCTTTGATAGCTGCTACAAGTGTCAGAGTTCCATGGAAGAGCTCCGTTTCCTAACCACTAGGGCTGCAGACAGGCACAGAGGCAATGGCAGCCTGTAAGAAAGGAGCTAAAAAACACAAGAGGTCACTGCCTGGAATCCTCTAAGATTGTTTCAGGAAGTGTAAAGTTCATCAGCTAGTCTAAATTGGTATAGATCTTCCAAAAGGAGAAAAGCTACGCTCTAACTTCAATTAACACTTTGTATATAAATATTCAGCGTGCATTTTGATGTCTTAGAGAGTATTTCACAAAAGTGCCACAATATTGTGAAGATATTTAAAGTTTTAATTAGTGAGTTAAAAAGTGAACAGCCATCGAAGTTTTTGGCGTTTTTTTTCCACATAGTAGCAAAATATACAGCATTCAGCAAACAATCATTTCCAAAGGTATGGCTCTCAGTTAAAAGGGCTTTTTCACCACAGAAAGCTGTCACGACTCCAAAAGGTTATTAAGCACTTACAAGGTTTAAAATGCAATCATCTTGAAAACTTATCTGTCTATACAGGTTCCATTATGTTGATTCGCTCAGCATTTTTTGAATACAGTTTATCAGCAGTGGTCACACTGACAAATACAGTTTTAAAAGCCTAGAACTGTGCCCTGAGTAATTTCCATCACACTAAAAAGATACTTAAAACTATTTAAAAATAACAATGTAGGCAACTTAGCCTAATGATGTAGTTCAGTAGTTGACAAATAGCAATTTTTCCTCAATATTCACTTTGGAGTCCTCCATACCTGATGAAAGCCATGAAGGTCTACTTGGGAGGACAGAAGGGTACAACTAAGCTTTCTTCTGCCATCTCCTGCTTTGACAGTTAACAGTGGACAGAGAAGCCACTGCATGACTAGAAAGAGTCACTCATTGTTTAGTAAGCATTTTGGTGGCAATTTGAACTTGGAGATTTTTCAAGACCTTTTGTTGTGTTCTCTTAATACCAAGGATGCTGATCTGCTGTTTATCCTTCCAGCTTCCCGGCAATGACCCGTAATCTTGTAACCACAAACTATGATTACTGCTATTTCCTCCTAGCACAACTCTTCTAGAAGAGCTTATCAGTTAGCTGCAGCTGGCTGCCCTCTGCACTGTCCACACCCTAAATTATTCATGATGTATGTGTCAGCATATGCTACATGGGAACTTCTCTTTAAAATTCAGGGAGACTAACATGGAGCTCTTACCCTTCACTCTTTGTCCCCATGTATCTGCATTCTAGATTCCTGATCCTAGTACATGGCAGTTGTTTCCCCTATATTCATCTAACCTAAAATTTTAAGATTCTGAACCCTTTTATTTTTCTTCACTATTTTTACAAGCTCTCCTCCCAACTAGAACCACTGCAGCAATTAGTAGAGTAAAAGGTTATTTTCTAAGTTACTCCTTCCACCTTTTTCATGCTTTGTACCTTAAGAGGCATTACATGCTCTAGCAATTGCATAAAATACTGCTTCGTAATTTAGAAGCACTCAGAGTCCCCGGGCACTGCCTAGCTAAATTACATGAAAGAGATTCCCCATCGGATCAGGGAAGGCAGGAAAAAGCAGGGTATCCAGCAGGGTAGATGTATGTGCAAGAAATGGGAAAAAAGTTGGTCAGGTGTCTAAACATTGCCTGGTGGCTGTGAGAAGGAAAACAAGGTTAGGAGGGCTGAAGGGTCAACTACAACCTATCTCTGTATTAGGACTCCTGCCCTGGCAACCAGGTAGGTTCCAGCCTTAGTTAAACACCGAATGGCAACTTCTCTTTTCATCTTCCTCCCTTCCCCGCCCCACTCTCCCCTGCCATAAAGCACAACATAATGCACGTGTCCCCAGTAAGATGCAACATCAACCATGTTAAAAAACAGCTGTTCCAAGGAAATAGTTTTACATCCAAAAGTTTCAAGGCAACTAGTCAACGGTTTTTCCACAAACCTGTCTTTTCACATTTTTTTGGTCTGAAAAGTTGGAATATTTTTCTACATCAGTCATATCAGTATCAGAAACAATATCAGTGTGCAAAAATATGCTTCAGGGTTACCTGCATTTTCTTAAAGCTTGAGTTTTCTCATATAATTTATCATTAATCCAAACAGAATGCGCTTCTCCTTCTCTCCCAGATTATAAAAAGCTGAGGCTATGAAAATCCACATCCTTTGCACTGAAACAGTAATTCTGAGTGTGAAGTGCAGCACATACGAAGGAGTGGAAAAAAGCCTAGCTAAATTAAGTAACAGCCACCTACCTGCCTACCTCTGCCCCAATTCAATTGCTTGTGATTGCAGGATGATACCTTGAAGTGCAGCTTTCAATGGATTTGGAATGGATTCTCAGGAAACATAAATCATTATGTAAACAAGACTTGGAGATACCCTCATGAAATAAAACTCAAACTGTAAAAACATAAGGAGCCATTAGTACAGTCAAGAACAGAAACAGGGGGTCACGACTCATTTACACAAGAAAGTTCTACCTCTTATGCTGGTTGGACTCACTAGCTGCACTGGTCCCACGGCAGCTTGTTACAGCGCTACTACTACATTAAAAAAATACCATACTAGTTTGCAAAATAAGTTTATGCAAAGCTATATTCAGTCTCTTGCAGAATCACACTGTAGCTTAATACACACTAATGGCATGCTGCCTTTAAAAGCTTATCTGGTACGATTTTCTACTCATTATAGTGTCACTGAAGCAAAGCTTCCACCAAATATCATGCATCACACTTGCACCTATTTTAATTGAATTGGATAATGTATTTCTATATGGTTTGTCCTCTGGCCTTTCAATAAAAATCCCAAACCTCTCAGAGGTCAGTACTGTGAGATCTAAGAGAAGTCTCCTGAAACTTTAAGGAATGAAACCCTCACTGGGCTTCACAGTAAGGAGAACTGAAGAAAGGATGGAGTGGAAGAACGTAGGTATACGTAGGTGAGCAAAACACACAAAAAACTCCAGTAATATCTGTACTTCTAAGTTTGTCAAGGCACATACATCAATTAGACCAAGGGACGTTTCACAGACACAGAGACTGAAAAACACTCACTCCCAAATACTAAATTAAATTCTCCAGCCAGCACTATTCCATTCTATAAAAGCATGTATCAGTGCCATTTTCCAGAAGTTGTCTTGATCTCCACTAAATTTGTTACCTGAGAACTACTACAGTAACTAACAGTGATACTTTCTTCAATACTCTTCAGAATCTAGTACCTTATGAAGAGATCTGGACCTCTTACTACAGTAACATCCCAAAACCTTGCAATAAGAAAAAGAATAAAATAATGGTTATATTGGATAGATCCTTCAATGTCTAACATATCTGTGAATTAACTTTTCTGCATTCACTGTCAGAGCAGGATTAACACCATGGCAAAGAATCTGTAAACCTTGTTTTAGCAAGGGTATCCTTCACCAAAGAACAGCTTCATACCGAACAGTGGTCTTTGCTCGAGCTATCACACATCTTCGCTATTTACCTTCACGAATTTGTCAGGAGGCAGATGCTATAGACTCACACTAAGCTCTGTATATAAGGTTGCAAACTGCAGTTCCTCTCTTAGATGCCAAGAGGATCTGGGTTGCACTTTCAGCAAAAAGTTGTGTTGCAGAAAATTCCCTTTAAAAAAAATAAGGAAAAAAAAAAAAGACAGGATTTATGACTATATGAACGTGGTTTCTTTTCAGACTTGCATCAAATACTGTCAGATAAGAAGTGCTGTAGTTTACCTGGCCAGAGGGGAAAAAAAAAAGCTTGATTTTAAAACAAGAACAGGCTTCTCTTTTCCTCAGCACAGATAAAACTATCACATTCAGTGTCTATCAATATTTTCTAAGACATGAACATCACCAGTTAGGCAGCTCTTCAAGAACACAGGAAACAGCTTAATTTGTGCATTCCCTCTAATGAATCATGACATCACATCTGAGTGACTTTTGACTAAACTCAAGTCACAATTCCCATCCCAGATAAACGTAAAGGCATTTCCAAGTTCGGTCTCCACAAACCTAGTATGCCCAGCTCTCCAGCTCCCATGGGGACAAAGTAATATCACAGTCTTCTAAGCAACCGATCATACTCTGGTCACGTTAAGTCTGCGATAGCACAACATACAGTTAATACAAAGATGAATAAGTGGTAAAAGCCACAGTTACCTAGATGATTTGCAAAGCATAGCATTCTTAAATACAGAGCTTAAGTACTTCTGCCTGAAGCTCCCTGAAGGGGAACGAATCTCATCATTTAAAGAGAGCTGCCTATTCTCCCAGAGTCAACCACATACAAGCCCAGATCAAAGATCAGATCAAAGCTGTTGAAAAACATGATCTGATCAACATTGTGCGTCTCCTGATGAAGCGTCCTCCCCTCACAAACTAAAAACCTTCACTGTTTGAAGATACTGAATTCCCACAAACATTTCCAACGAACAGACAAACCCCACTATTTTGGGCTCTCAAGTATTCCCTTATGCAGAGGTGTCCTATCAAATTCACCGTCTCGTTTCTGGCATCTGTCATTGTAAAGATTACACTTGTCACCTTTTCTAACTTAACCAGCCAAACCACTGCTCTAGAAATAGTTACAGCAGTTACTGCTGCTCACCTGGAAGCTACTAAACTCTTTCCCCCACAACCGATTCACATTAAACAAACCACGTGTCACCTCACTGCAGCCCAGAAAAAGCTGACAACTTTGAACTACCCCTGCAGAAGACTGAGTGCTTGCTTCTAAATTACGCAGAAGACCAAAGTTACTGCAGCGTTAACAGGGGAGAACAGTTAAGTCACAATTTATGGGCACTGGCTAAACAACCACAAACACCAGTGTACGAACCATTCTATACACACCTGCAAGAGCTCATTGGTCTACACTCTGAATTACTCTTCCTAAGGCTACACCTGAACTGCTATTCTTCAACAGGCTAACCTGGACACCTAAATTTACAATTCATCAGATATCTTATTCCAGATTATTTTGAAGCCAGCTGGTTTTACAGTTTGCATGGATTGACAGCAATGCATTTTCACTTCACAGTGATACAGGCAGCTGATCTTGACCTTCTCTGCCTCCTCTTTACATCATACTTTTAACCCAGTTTGGTTTCTTCTGTTACCATGCGTTCTTTGCGTTCTCTGCATTGGTCCTGCACTGCTGCCTATCAAGATAAGAATCCAACAGTTCTCCAGTTTATACCCGTTTTATATTTACGTTGAAGGCACTGGGGTGAAATAGCATACCTTCAGTGACCCAGAGAACTGAACAGCATAAAGCAAACTATTCCTATGAGTAGCAGTTTTTTGGTTTTCAGCCTTTAAGGAATTAGTGTAGTCTGTGTTTTAGTGAAATAACCTTTACACCTTAAGATCCTTTACTGAACATGGTTTATCTCATTCCATTGTTCCAGTGCTCATTTGTTTCATTCAGTTTTAACACAGACAGTTGTGTAAGCCTAGTTTTCATGTATAAAACTACACACAAACCAGGGAAAGAAAGTGAATTTAGATTTTTTTGGACACCTATAAACATCGCAAGAAATCCTCATCTGAACTGCAACTTCTACTATGCTTTTAAGTTTTATTAGGAACTTGCAGATTGAAGATTTCCTCTGAATTGCTAGCCACATCTGATGGAACCTATGGTATCTGCTTCAGATGATAATGCCTATAAAAACCTGTTTTTTACAACAATGAAGGATTTGAAATAAAATGGCTAGAGAGAACAACTGAAGGGAGGCTGCGATAAGAACACAATAAAAAAGTTAATTAGGACATTTCTGGCTGTGAACGATTAAACCGTTAAGTTTTCTGTTAATTAATGCTAATTCCTCTTTGCATAACCAATTATCGAATCTAACAGGACTGGTATAGTATGTCTGTACACCCATTACTAACTAGTCATCTTCCAATCACTTGTCAGACTGTAGTTCTATCCCTCCATAACTATCAGACCTTACTGCTGTGGGTGTGCTTGCAGCCAGACTTCTGTTTCAGCAAGAGTTAGCACCTACAGTCTTCCTATCAAAACTATGCACAATGCAGCTGCGTAGAATGTAAAAAAAAAAAAACCCTAGCCAATGCTACAGATCAAGTTTTTCCTGCATCCTGAAAAAGAGTCAAAAGTGTGCTTAAAATTATTGAAAGTTTTTCAAGTGAAATTTGAGTAAGCTGGCTAGAATCACGTTGTCAAATTCAACCCCCATCTAAACACAGCACACAATCTTAAAAATAAATGGAAAAAAAGAAGTATTTTGTTCAATGCAAGACTTTTAGGATGGAGCTGGCACCTGTGTTCTGAAGCTATTACTGTATTTATCATCCTGAAATAAGTCTTTTAACAGAGCTGGACAGTACAACTCACTTCAGTCTTTTCCAAAACGTTCAGTTTTCACATGAAGTTCAAAAAATGGCAAGTCTTTTTTCCCCTCTGTGTGTTTCATAGTAATCAAGATCTACTATATGCTTTTCAGACATCTGTGGTTTTCATAGGCAGATTACTAAGAGGCAATCACTAATTCAGCTTTTTGATTTGCTAAAAGTTCTTAAATCCTTTCATCAACTTATTAGCTCATGTTAACCAGCTCCTCCTTTTGCCCTCCTGCTTGAACAGCAAGCCCAAATATAACTTCCACAGGAAGCCTGGACAAGGCACTACCGAGACTGCTTCAAGGACAAAACACCTGCCACTTCCCACTACACAAAGATAAGATTTTAAGTCTCAGCATGACCTCCAGCAAGCATATATAACATCTGCAATTCACCTATCATTCTTTCATCAAAATAGATACCTTCTAATTACATAAAATGATCACAGAAGTACCATTACAGATGTAGAAGAGAACTATATATTGGTCCAAACAAGATTTCCGTCTTCCATATGATATTTTACCATCTTCTCCTTCCCTGACCTTCCCTCATCCAAACCTCCTTGAGTTGTATAAAGCTTGGTGCCTCACATCTCACAAGACATCTTTTTAGTTTACCATGTAAGTGATTTCAACAGCTAGAAGTCCAAGACAAAGTAATGAGCAAATTAACACAATTACCACAGAGGTGAGAGCAACACATTCACAAGCTTAGAAATAGAAATGTTTACCTCGGTTGTAATGCTACTGGCAGCTGCATTTTAAGTATTTCCACTTTCCAGCATAACGGTGTAAGCAAAAATCTTTGGTTAGCAAAGCAGAAATATTGCACGAACTGCAACTTCATTAACAAATTTCAGAACGTCATTTCATGAGGCATGCGCTGTTAAAGAAAGACCAGGTTTCTAAATTTCAAGCCAACTAGACTTTAAAGTAAGTTCACTTTCATAGTTTAGAACCAGAACAAACCATGTCCAAACTACATACTCAAATTTTTATAAAAATTAAGGTTTAACATTTATTTTACATCTAGCTTTCCACATCCATGTGGGGACAAGGAATCAGAATGTACATAACTATAAGCAGTGCAAAAGTGGTGCCAGTGCAAAGTCACAGATGCACAATAAACTGATAGTACAAGACTAGAGAAAATGAAGCTATGGATGTTAAGAATGGAGACCAAAAAAAGTAATAATAAACCAAGGAAAAATATGAAGGAAGAGGGCAGGAAAGAGGAGTGCTGGATGTTTTAATAATGCCCTTGTGGCTGCAAAGATAAACTAATGGCACAAGACAATGTTTCTCGTAGAACAAAAATCCAATAGCAATGAGTCTTTATTCATGTTTAGTCACCTGACATGAGGAAAGTGTCTGTTGCATTAAAATAGTCATCAATGTAAATGGCAGCATGGCTGAACAAGTCCTTTTCAATGGTAACGAACATCCCACATAGTAAAGTCACTTCAACACAGCCTCATGACAATTCCCACATCAAAACAGTACTTTATTTTATATTTTTTTTTGCCTCATCATTACTCCCACATTAAGATCTTTCAGCTGTCAAGTGTACAAGGTGAAGAAAAAGGTTCTCAGTCAGCAAACACAGGTGCATCAGGAAGGATCTCCACAAATACACCACTTCAGATCTGCTGGGTCCCAAGTCCATCCTTGAACGCTGGGCTCCCAGCACCACGTGTAGCACACTACTAAGGCTACACTACTATGTTAGCTTATTAATTCTGCATACATCAGGCCGAACAATGTGTCAACCTGCAACAGACTGAGCATTATAACTGAAAATGGCAAAAGATTCACTCTATTGAACTTTACATCATTATTTGATGTTAAACAATGAGGCAAATCCCAACAGTATATACAAAAACCAGCTTTGCTTTTACAAAAGATTTTGTTTCCCATATTGATTAATCCAGGCAGCTAACTCATTGGTTTATGCAACTTTATTGAAGAAAATAAATCAATTACTAGTAGAGCTATTAGTTGATCACTCATCCATTGACAACTTGCATCATTTATTCAGTGCTATATTAAACAGTGTTTTGGAAGACAGATTAACTAATAGCTCCAAGCCTCCTAACAAAATTTAAATGAATTACAAAAATGTTCTTAGACCCTATTTTGGAATACAAGGGATGTTTGACTTCCAATTTCCATTCTCTGTAAAACAAGAACTGGTCATTCCTTTATTGACATGCATAAGATACATCACATTTTCTGTTCTGCTGATGCTATAGATTCAGTACCAATTCTCCAGACACATCAGTTATGAGCAAAAGCATATAATAAAACCCTCAGTTCTCTAACACTGGAAGGTTTGGAACAAGATGGATGTTGCTACAGCAATGTTACTTCTTTGATGGGAGAAAACTGAACATCCATCTCCCCTCCCCCCTTCAGGTGATATCTTCAGTATCTGTTAGAGCAGTGAGGAATGTTTGTTTGTTTGTTTTTAATCTCATAACCAAGTTAGAATGAAGACATTGGCCACATAATACACATGCTCCATTAAAAAAAAAATTCTGAATCTTGGGCAATTGTTCTTGTGTAACTACTTTACAGATTCTAAAAGCAGTTATTGTCCAAAGCTGGAAGAACTAAAGTCTTCTCAGATGAGCATGTGCATGAATGGAAGGAGGTAAACAAAAAAATAAAAAAGATGAGGTCTGATAGGGGAGCAGCCGGATAAGAAAATCAAAAAAGGAACAGTAATTTAAAGTTTATTCCAGCTATAATGCAGGTTATTCTGACTTTAAGGTAGCATCACATGGCATACTTCTGAGTCCATTCCCGAGATATTCTGTTGTACCTGTAAATGAAAACAGGAGTTGAATTAGTGTCAGCACGAAAATGACAATTTCTTCAACAGTTAATGATTAAGTATCACTTCATTCCCACCTCCCTATTCTCTTCACACTAAGAGAAGTCTCTTTCTACGCTAAGATATACTTGAACTGAAAAAAATGAACAAATCCCTCCCTAGACTAACTAGGCTATTCTCTAATTTATATGAAACACTTCAAATTCAAAACAAGCAGATTTGCTAGAAGGCTGTGTGAAAAACTACTGATGGAGAAGGAATAGAGACCACTTGGGGTGGGAGAGGCTAGGGGAGCATTTTGTTTAAATATTATCCTTAGGTAAAGATTACAGAGTATCACATGCCATAAGTAAAGATTACTTGGTTAATAATATAATTGGATAAAGAATGCCATTTCCCATTTTAGAGTAAAACAGCAGTAAGCATTTCTTCACACTTAATATTCTCTTTCCATATGAATATATTGCTCAAACGATTTTTTAAAAGGACAATAAAATAATATTTAAGTACACTAGTTCCACAGGAATTGAGCTGACAATTAGTTTATACTTANCTACCTGTGGAAAATGTTAAAAAAACATATAAGGAAAAAAAAGTTCTTCCAACACAGATAGGTATGAAAGCCATTTTACAAGGGGAGCACCAAAATTAAAGACCAATCTGCTACCAAAAAAAAGCACCAAAATAGCAAAGCTATCTTTTCCTCAAAATGAAGATCTAACTATATGCCATTTATGTGCTGTAAGCAAAAAAAAAATGGGCAATACATACTTTAAAATATTGCCACGC
>VXBO01010536.1:167703-187921 GCA_013400135.1 Rhinoptilus africanus
TGCTCAAACGATTTTTTAAAAGGACAATAAAATAATATTTAAGTACACTAGTTCCACAGGAATTGAGCTGACAATTAGTTTATACTTAACTCCATGCTTGTCAGTAAGAAGTTAATTTTCAACTACACAAGCAGAACCTAATCCTCATATATTTTCCTAGTTTATATGTAGAAGACAGACACTGCTGAATAATAAAAAGCTGAAGTTTGGATTGTCTAAATTCACCCATGTCAATGCATGAGGTCTTGATACAGGGCATCACTTTTAACAAAATTCTGACAAAATCTGGGTAAATACTTACCAGAACAAGTTGACAAGCTGGCTCAAAACTTGATAATTATTTAATACTATCTTTTTTTGTATTTTTTTTGGCCATGCAAGAGCAGTATCTGTGAGAAATAGTGACTAGACAATACATTTCACACTAACCACAGATCAAGCTGTTAAATATCCAAGTTCAGTAACTGGTGCATCCATTATCTGTTAGTTAATCCAGTGCCTTAGAGCATGCAGCACTCAAGTGCTGACAAGTTTCCATTTTGTTAAATGCACCATATTGTGCAGATATTCTTACCCTACAGCATAGCGTATTTCTCTGTCCACTCTCTTGCTAACCTATTGTACCTAATTGGACAAGTATATTTATCANGAAAAGTCTCCTTCACCCACAACTTCAAAGATACTACGTCCCTTTGTTTTTAAACTATGCACTATGAAGAAGGTACATCTTTGACCCGCAAGTTCTCTCCATCCCAGATTTTCACAAAAGGCTCGCTCAACAGAATTCCTGTCTGACAATGCACTCTTCACGAATTTTGTTAAAATATTAGCCTTACACAACTCTGTACTTACTTGTCTCTGTCTGTTTTATAGATACGTGCAATCTCTGGCACTAGTGGGTCATCTGGATTTGGATCACATAACAGTGAACAAATGGATAAAAGAACTGTAAAAAAAAAAAAAAAGGATTCTCAATAGCAAGACAGGAGCAACAATATCAGAAACAATGGAGCACAGATCTTTGCATTAGCACAATGCCGCCACAGGAGAGAAGCTAGCAAGCCTTTTCCTGAAATATGGCCAAAATAACTTTGTAACTCACTCTAAATAAAAGGCCCAGAAAGACTTAGAAGTTTGTGAGAATGTTCTGTTTCCTATTTCCCAATACTTACAGCTGTCAGTAAGCACACACGATAACAGCACTGTTGTCCCCTGTACTATGATGCAATGTAGGAGCCAACAAAAACATGTTATTATGTATTCTGATGACCAGCATGTTCCATGGTTTTAATCGCTAGAACTTCAAATTATTATTAAAAAAACGGACTGAATTCTTTCTCTGTTGTATGTAAGGTAGCAACACCCTGGTCTGCACTGATAAAGCTACACGTATGTTGTCAAATAAAGGAGTAACACTGTTGTAGGCAGTTATGAGGACTTCACCCTCTGCTCTCACACAGCAGCTTTGAAAGAAAAACAATTAACAGCAGCATTAAAATGTAGAGAATCCACATTCAAATCACAAGCCTACTCCGTGGACAGACAGGAATTACAAGTTCTTTAGACAAAGGAGCACTTTGAGGGATCTTTTGAAGCCATAGTGACCAATGGCGCTGAGGCAAACCAAAATTTGATCATCATACAAAAATTTGAGAATTAACTGTTATTTAGTAAAATGAGGAAACCTACAAAGCCTCTATTGCAGCACAACATCAATTTATCCTGAAGTAGAATCAGTAAGCTCAGTTCATGAAGTAACGTAATACAATGCCAGCGCACGGTGGCAGAAAGCAACACCTATCAATAACAGTTGTCTTTATTCAGCTACCACAGAGATATGCCAATATAATGCTGCATGCAATTCTAGACGGACTCAGACAAAAAACTACACAGATTTCATCACTACAAACTGACTTTAATTTAATATGCAAGTGTGTATCTGCATGGACAGCTGCAAAGCGGGTATCTACATGGACAGCTGCAAACAAGCCATTTCTCAGCCTTAGCTCAAATATACCACCATAGGCCTGTTTCAATCCAAACGCTGGCAGATTCCTCTGAGACTAAGTTAGTAAGCTCTGCTTAGAGTACTGAAGCAAATAAGTAGCCCGACAAGGCCTTAAACAGCCGCGTAGCAGAAGGTGTTAGAAAAAACAAATATCCATTAAAACCACAGTAAGATATCATTATCAAATTGGCAAAAAATAGGCTAGAATGAGTAAGGGAAATCAAGAGATGGGTAAGAACTCAAGACAACCAAAGCTATAAGCACAGTATGCAACACAAGATGGAAACATTTCTCCTTCACGAAAGTTACCTTTAGAAATAGTTAAAGCAGGAGACCACTGTGATCTTAGAATATCAAGACAAATGCTGCCATTACTGTTAATATTTGGATGATAGATTCTTGTTGTAAATGCAACCTGCAACAAAAAAAATATGAAGAGTGTGTTTTGGTCTATGATGACAATGACGTCACCCTTTCTTCTCAGTCAAGCTATTAGTCAACTCAATTTATTCTAAAAGAAAAGGATTAAGCAGTTAAACTATATCAAATTCATGGAAATGCACCCAAGACACAACCTCTCAGTTTCCAATTACCAGGCACTCTATTTCAAACAGAGAGAGGGAAAACATGAGGCTGCGTTATTAATAACAGGTGCCCACATCATGACAAATACACTCAACAGAAGTGCCTGAACCACGGTCACACTGCTGTCACAGAGATAAAACACTTCAAACACTGTGGTGACTCCAAGCATGCACTTTCATACTGACTGAAAATTGGAAGATAATGCTAGCGACTAATGAAGCTACAAAAAAGCGTATTTCACTATTATTACCAAATTCTAACAGATACCAATCTTCACTGATTTTAGTCACTTAGCAAGTTAATACCAATCCCTAGTGTCACATTCCTATAAACCAACCCAAACAGCTACACTGTAAGACTTGACAGTCTCCACGGCAATAATTCTGTTACAGTAACACAAAGCTAATGAGTTCTCCTATTAAGAAAAACAGGAATAAAACCAAGACATTCAGAATTCACATACACGAATTTGCTCCTAAAGTATATGCTAACACGCTCATTCTTGTGTGTAGTCAGAGAGGGACCTACCCACCTACGATGCTGTAAGAATGTGTAAAAGCAGTGAGAATTTGACAATATTACAACACAGATGCTGACAGTTTCTGTCCTGTACTTGGTTCTTTAAAGAGCACCGATTTCACAAATAAGAAAGCATTACTTACCTTAGGTGGTTTGAAAGGGTAATCTGTAGGAAAGTGAATTGTCAAGAAGAATACACCACCCTGATACGGACTGTCGTTCTGTCAAAGCAAACAAATAATTCTCCTATTATCATCTTTAACACTAAATATCACGGAAGATGTTGTTTTAAATAAATAAAAGGAGAGGAAATTAATTTAAACAACAGAACTGTTTAATCCACCAATACAAGAAAGATACAATTAAAATTCAGTTACTACTTCCTAATGTTAAGTGACATAGAATAGATACAGGTCATTGTCTGGATGGCCCTCTCTGAGATAATGCTCCATAAAAACCAGCTGCTCTGACAACCTGCCCAGGACAGCTTGGCAAAAGCATCCAAACGCCTCTCAGACAGCTCCAAGAAGCAATGTGAGCAAAGCAGGGGTCCTGTCAGGCCCCCAGACCCAAACCTCTGTGTTTGGAGCTTATTTGGTATGACCACCCAAGCTCACAGTGGCCACAGTAAGCTCTAAGGGCCTTCCATCCCCTGTAAGTGCTGTCTTTGGCTTAGGGGTGGCTCAGTCCTGCAGAAAACCTACAAGTATACAGCCAACTCCTTGTTCCTTGAAAAAAAACCACACCACCAAAACAAAAAAACCACACCACCAAAACCTAAACCCAAACAAAAAACCTCACCCAACCAACATCATCAAACAAAAACACTCTCATCAAGATTAAAATGAATCCTCCTTCTCTTTCTGTATTAGAAATTCACTGTAATCTGGTCTGCAAGAGCATTTTACATTTCCCTGCTCCAAGGAAACAATTATGGGGATAAGTCATTCAGGCATGAACTGTTAGCAGTAAAGCAACATTTGGAAGTAAAAAAGCTGATAGAAAGCAGCGAATAAATGGAGTGACTAAATAGGGATCATCTAAGTTCCTAGTTATGAAAAGAAAGATGTAAGTTATTATTGGAAACAACTACATTATTTAACCTGAAGACTACAATGCTTTTAATTCCAGACTCAGGGCTAGGGAAAATGAAGTTGAGATACACCAAGTATCCTCCTGAACTATTTGTAAATTGAATTTTCAGATTAATTTCAAGAACATTTCACCAATGTAAGGAAGTAACTACATCTTTCTTAGTTAAATACCAGAAAATGAAATTCTGCAACACAAGACCAGGGACTCAAACATGAAAACAAATAGGTTATACCCTGTCCAATCTGTGCTGAAAACCTAGCAGTGAAGATGTAACCTCTTGTATTTGGTCAATAGGTACTATGTGAGAAGCAACCCTTTAACTGCACATATGCTGAGGATACGTTTTAGCTATTACAGAAACTTCTCTTACAATGTGCTAAACCAATGCACGCTCTCTTACATCCACCTAAGAAAGTTACAGCCTGTATAACATCACATTGCTAAGGTGGAAGGCCAGATAATTGATTCTACAATCTCCATCTGTTATTAAAGGCACTAAGCACCACCACAGGAGCACTGGAACTACTAATACCATTCTTCTGCCAGGATACTGCCCAATCGTGAAACAGGAATGCAGACCTTTTGACACCATAAAAAACGTACGGGGGAAAAAAGGCGCTGTACATTATTAAACCAGAAGGGGAAGCTAAAAATAATAATCCCAATTTAAATTCAACTGATGTTTAATACCTTATGACCATCCAGACACCAGGCACGTAAAATCATACTCGGTATAGCACAGAACATTCTTTGCCTTTTAAACATGAATATAGCTATTAAATAATTGTATCTTTTTCAGGCACTTAGTTACAATCAATGAGGACCAGATACTTTGGAACTGAGAGCCATTTTTCCAGTCAGGTGAACTGGTAATAAGCACATTTTCTGTAGTGATCTCCTAAAACCGTACTTGCAGCTGTATCTAAAGTTAGGGCAATTCAGCATCACTGATATTTAATTCCTACTCTGTAGCCTCACCAGAAGCATTGCATTGTGGCTGCAGGTCTACTGGCATCCAATATTTGTCTTCTCAGGTTACAGAAGGTTTTGTTTTCTAAATATAGATAAACAGCCCTGAGAACTACAGATGTCAGGTGTTTGCAGGTTACATTTTCAGTGAAGGCAAACATTCGCCTTCTTTAACAAGGAAAAAAAGTCATATTCAGGTTTCAGATGCTTACTGTGCATTTAACACACACACACTTCCCCCCCCCAAGTCATAACTGGAACCTCACATTTCAGTGACTTTTTCCCTTCTATTCCTTAAAGTATTCAAGATCTCAACACCATATCAACTAAGGATTCCCTGTTACAAGTTCCACACAAAAGCATCCCAACTAATCTCTGACACCGGGACCACCTCCTACTACAAAGTTCATGCTAGATTCAAACTTTTTCTAAAGCTAAATGCAAACAAAGTTTGTAGGTATTAGGCGATACTGCCTAACATTGCTCTAGAGATCATTTCAGCTGAAATACATGTCCTCATAAAACATTCAGAAATAAAATAATCACACTGATTTCCCCCCCCCTTCATTTTCTGTTACTGTAAGGAGTACCTCTGGAATTTAGGCCTGAGGAGTTAAAAAAGGTAAACCAAAATCCCCAGTTTCCTCTGGAATAAGAACTACTAGCTTAATAGTACATCACAAGAATCAGAATACTTACAGGTCCCATAATTGTGGCTTGCCAATGAAACACTACAAAAGAAAAACTCCGCATTATTATCTATGCATGATAGACTTCGAGTTAGCAGAGCAAAACACAAAACTTAAAGATTACTTACTGTCATCTCCAACGGGACCTGCTGAACACTGTGCTGGAGGATCACGGGCTAAGTCACTAAGTTCCTTTAGGGAAAAAAGAACAAGAACAAAAAAAAACTGTTCAGAGAAGGAACACTAACAAACTCAATAGTCATTTTCACTTCACTTCCAGCAAAAACTGTAAAAAGTTTTCCATATACAAACACAGAATGTGCAATAACAACTATCAGAACTACTAGATCAGTACCAAAATTGTCTTTACAAAAGACAACGACTGCCAAAATGGGCTATGAAGGTAAACAGCTACAATGACTATGCTTTTCCAGACAAATGTCACTACCATAAGGACACCTCTGCTGAAGGACAGAAAGGAGAGCAGGAGACGGAGCCCAAAGCAGGAAAAGTCCACTTTCTGATCAAGGATTTAGTCTTACCCAGAGAAAACAGGGAGAGAGAAAGCTATTGATAAGTCTTCATGAAACAGAAAGCACTACGTATGTAACACCTGACATTAAAACTCAGAACAGAAAAGAAAAACCAAACAAACCAACCAACTCACCCACCCAGAAACTCAGTTTTGTTTTTCCCTCTACCTCCAGCAGGGATGTATCTTTCGCAGATTAAAGCAGACAGGAAAATTAAGGAGGCTGGTTAACTGTTGGAATCAGGCAAAATATATGCATTTTTTATTTAAACTTCACATTTAAGACAATTATGCCTTTAAAATTCTGAATGACTGAGCTGCAGAAACAGTTCCCTCCCTCCCCCATTACAGAGGGAGTGAAAACAGAAACTTTGGATGGAGGATTCCTTGTGTATCAAGATCACTGAATGAATCAAAGCAGCCCAGCAATAATTTGTTTAAATGCTCTGCAAGTTACTTGTTTGGACGGTGCCTCTTAAAATTAGATTTACACTTTCAGTTGAAGTATGTAACAGATACCTTCCCTCTTCCCTGCTCTCTTTTGAATCTAAAAAACAGCTTCAGGAACTTCTATTAATCTGCACTTGTCAAGGCACCTAGAAGTCACGAGAAAAGGGAAAACCTGTGGTCCTTCTCCCATATATTAACAGTTGCACCCAAGGGATCTTGCTACAAGTCTATACAAGCCATTTCCATTACTTTGTCAGACATTCAGGAAACCCAGACATACCTATTATGCTGGAAACACATGCATACTCGGACCAGACAGCTAACTGTTTTGTCTGGGATGATCCTAATGCTTATCCTTTAAGTTTCACAAATTCTGCACTTGATAAAAATTTAGTAAGTGAAAGCCGATACAAAATGAGGAAAAAAAAATGACATTCCCTGTAACTTAAACACCTTGGTGTTTGCGGGAGCTACTGTCTCACAAAAGAATGAGAGATTAACATTATTTCAATACGCAGAAGTCTACACCTTCAAAAAAAGCCAAACCCACACCAAAACCAACACCAAGAAAACTTAGTCCTGCATTCCCTTTCCCTGTGTCTGCTAATTTTGATGAACTTTCCAATTAACCAGATTGCAGTTTTGCACTGGAATCAGACTGTTTTGTAAAATTGAATTGTATCACTTTTCATAAGCAATAGCACAATGAAGTGAATCTTACCGTTCATTTTACTGCTACTGTTATTTAGAGGCATGGGCGATAGCTCTTTCCAGATCATCACAGGAAGTCCATTTCCAGTGCATTTCTCTACACTCCCTAGCTATTATTAGGAGTCTCTGTGACAGACTTATTTCTGTCACGAAATATCACTTATTAGGTCTGTATGTTGTTCAGCAGTCTCCAGGAAAACTTACTAAGTTAGATTTATATTATCTGTGCAAAGGCAAACAAGAAATGTAAAAGAACCTTCACATCGGAAGTTTTTCTAATTTTCAGCGTGGTTTTTTTTCCACTTAAGAAATACAGCAGGTTTTCTTAATCAGGTTTATTGCTCATCTAAATACATTTTCCAGTTCTAAAAACAATTTTATCCAAAATCTGAGAGAAAAAAAGAAAAGATATTTTCCCCCCTTAAATAAATTGTAGCAATAGAATAGTAACATTTGTGTCTTTCTGCTTACTTTAATATATTTATGTAGTTATTACTGGATTATTTGATTTCATCAGGGAAGATCCTATTTTTTAAAAAAACTGACACAGGGACGGACTAAGGACTACAAAAAGGCTCTTCATACAGTTTACGAAGATTATAAAAATGAGCAGCGTGAAAACAAGGACAAGAACAGATCAGCATGAAGTGGATGGTCAGAGGTGTGTGCATTAGATAAGAGAGCTCTCCAAAAGGTACTACAATCTTCAGAAAAACAAGAAATCAGTACTCAAGATGAGAATATGGTATTTTAATACAGAAGGAAAATTAGAGTATATCAATAATCCAACCAGGAAAAACAAGTGTAAGTAAGATTGCAAATGTGAGACAAATATTATGTTTAATAACTTTGGTGGAAAATTTGGGCAAAAAACCCCCCTTCAGTAAATTAGGAATAATTTACAGGCTGAAACATACGAGTTTTAATATTCCAGTCTCCAGTCGTTTCAAAATACATGTCCATGCAGAGCTACCCCTTTTAACCACTTGAACTGTTCTAGAGAACAAGTAAGCAGTGATTTTCATTAGTAAAGGACTAAAGTTCTGTCTGTCCCAAAACACTTCAGTAAAAAAACCCCTAACTGTGCTAAACAAAGCAGCTCAAAATACAGATAAGGTTAAGAACACACGATACACCATTCAGCATTTCAACCACAGAGCAAGTACTTAATTTACCTACTAAATTCAGAAAGAAAAAAGGCTGAGGTGGGACACATTCTTGTATTTGCTTCTGTGGTCAGAAGAGCGGAGTTTGTAGCAAAGCTGTTTGCTTCAGCAGAACGTGAGATGTTGTGGAAGAACTCGAAACAACCAAAAAACAAACACAAAACAACCACTGGCAAGCTTTGCCTGCTTACAGTTAACACCAGACCTATTTCACCTCCCAGTTAAGTGTGCGACGCTTCGCATCTACACAAAAGGAGGAAGGCTTTTCTGCAACAAGGGAGCAGAAAGTTCTCTCTGTGTAACTTTAAAAGTGCCTCCTTCTGAAAGCTACGACTGAATCCAACAGGCAAACTGGAATAACTGGAAACTAAACAAGCAGAGGCACTTGGGCTCTGATATTCTGGAGTACAGCTGAAGCATTTCATTTAAGCTCTTCACTTTCCTTTTTTTTTGTTTTTAAAGCTTCCCACTCAGCAGCAGGAACACAAACTGGCCTTCTTTCTCAGCTTAGCAATCAAGAACAACTACTCTACAACAGGAAAATATTTAATCTGAAAAATATTTCCGATATCGAAACTAAATTTCATCATTTCCATTAGATGATTAAAAAAAATAATTTTTAAGAAATCAGCTTATAATTGTTCCCCTGCTTTCACCCATTTCTCACCAAGAAGGTAAAGACCACATTTTCACTTTACAAAGCAGAGTTTAACTAGTATTTTAGAATGTTAAAATGTTACCAAGCATTGTTCTGTAAAATTTCTACCTATAAGGGTTTTATGCTTCTAATACTCCTTCTGCAGCAATACCTACTATCTCTAATTTTGCTTCTTTTTGTTTACATTGTTTCAGTAGTGCCCTCCTTTGTCAAGAGGTACTAAGCTACATCCCAAACCTTCTTAAAAATCCCCCAAGCAGAACCCGCATTTTCCTGGAGTCAGCTGCTACAGCTTTTCACTTTACAGGTGGCTTAAGAAAAAAAATACCAATTCCCAAGAAGCAAATTCCAAGGACTCCATAGAAACAATAAGCCAATTTTGGTTCAGATTGATGTGTTATTATGCCTATGGGAAAGGATTAGTCTTGAATTACAACCATGACTAGTCACGTCTCTGGCACTGCCAGAGGTTTCCGGTATAGCTCCAGCGTATCACCGTTTCTGTGTCCCAGTTTCCAAATATAAAGTTGTGATAGTTCCTACCTCTCCACAAGGATGATTAGTCACTTAGCATTTTACAGATTTAAACACTGTTTAAGGAGTTAGCGCCAATGCTACTGGTAGAGGACAACTGCAATGTAGCATATACAAGCAGCAATACACCTACAATTTTGCAACAGATTTTTGGAAAACTGAGAGATAACTGGAAATTCTGCAACAGTACTACCGTCATTGCAACAGACAGACCTGCTTTAACAGGAACCCAGCACCATTGTCTTCTGCCAGTTTCACATTAAGTCTGTAGCAAGATGTAGGGTTTTTGATGAAACAGTCCCATTCTTAATCTTCTCCTTCTCCATAAATTCATCAAAAAGCTAGCCAAGAACCAAATCACTATTTTCAAGAAAAATGTTTATAAAAGCTAACTAATCCGCTTGTTTTGCACAAATATAATCATAACTAACATAGGAAATATGGCTTACGCTCCAAATCATGATCCAAAACATTGACAAGTCAGTGCAAATGAAGGACTACAATCTTTTTATAAACCACAAAAGTGTCGTCTTTTTTTTTTTTTGACAGAAAAGCTGCTAAAACCCCCTCAAACAACTCCTCTATCAGTTATTTTAAAAATCACAGGTGCCACTGAAAGGATGAAGAAAACTTAAAGAATGACAAAGGATACCTCATTCAAATATGCACGAGCAAGACAGTAAAGGAAAATATTTAAGGGAATTAGTTGCTTTTCTCACAGAAGTTTTCAAGTCTCCGCAAATTCAGCAAGAAATGACAGCACGATGCCTACCAAGCTGCCTTCTTGCAAGGTACCAAGTAGAGCAGCATCACTGTTGGCTCCTTTTCCTCCCATTTGTCAGAATTCATACTCCCTGCGGCACAACTGCTACGTTTTTCAAGTTCAAGCTGGAAATACCCAGGGTTTATTTTTAATGATAGCAGCAGCTGACTTGAATACAGAGTGACAGAAGATCACCCATTTTCCCCCACAGGCATAAACTCACGGTTAGATTTGATATTGGATGGTAAAGATTTAATATAGGTTTGCAACATAACTATTTGTTAAAATCATATATTGCAGCTTTCTGGTTTGTAGTCAAGAAAGCAAAATGGAAAAAATGGGGTTAACTTTAAGTTTCCAGACAATAACTCGTTCTACTTTGGAGGGCATGAAAGGTGATATGCAGTTGAATCAGAAGTTTAAATAAAAAAAAAAAAAAAAAAAAGAAAACCCCCAATACTTAAGCCAAACAAACAAACAAAAAAAATCAACATTTATTGAGTGCTTGTCTAATGTTGTCCGTGTCAAACTGTATTTCAAACTCTAAGCATCCAAAAATTCACCACTGCATTAGTCTTACTCATTAGCTCACAGCTGAAAAGGGCTTTAAAAAAGAAGGAAGGATTGGAAGCAGCTATAAAGGGAGGGAAAGAACATTTAAGCCTGTTTGAAGATTAAGAAGTGTCAACCAGCAAAGAACTAATGCCTCATCCCACACACCTGCATTTGCAACATTCATTTCAGCATGAAAATTAACTAACCCTGGAAGCAGAAAATAACAGTTTGAAAGAACACTGAAGGTGGATTTCTAAGCTGAATAAGAAAGCAGTGGCACAATGCACATGACAAGTGTCACCAGCAGAAAATTATCAGCTTCAAACAAGCTGGCCTTTTGGCTAACACTTAATAAATGGATAAAAACAATGTCTAGTGACAGTGCGTAATATAGAAAGATGTGGGTTCCTACCATTTAAAAAGAGGTATTAGAGCAAATATGTCGAGAAAACACATGAAGAGCAGTCACAGAAAATAGTGAGGGCCAACAAGCACAGAAGGGTTTTTAAGAAACCCAAAACAAGACCAGGAATGTAACAGTTATGATTGCCCCCATCTTGATTCTTCTGCTTGGTCTGGTTTTCTTGTTTCTCCTTTCTCAAGCCTTTAGTACTAGATTTTTCAGGCTACACACTGCATATTGTTTGTACAATGTCTAGCAACAATATCAGAATGGTATATAAAAAGACAAACATAGAAATATTAATGTTTTAAGCCTCACACTGAAGGAAGGAAATGCCAGACTGCTGCGTAACTGTAATTAAGTCACTTTGTGTGCTTGGGACTGTGATACAAACTACTCGGATGACTACATGATATCTTTTCAAAGAAGCTACCTTTCAGTACACAAGCCCTTTGTGAATGAGACTATTGTCTACAGTCCTTCTCCTCTGTTCTGAAATTTGGAAGGTGTACAATGTAGGTAATGTTTTTCGGCAAGTTTCAGGGTTGCTGCAGCTAAAATGGCTCTCTACTATATTCCAACCTTTCGCAAAGTTGGATAGATCCAACTGGAAAAGGAGCTCAGTTACCAACTTTGCTTTCCTGGTCACTCACGAAAGGCACTCAGAACAGACTTAGAAAAAAGGTGACAGTGACACACCTACAGTGGTGCTTTGAACTCAGAGGCATGGCTTGTTTCTCCCAAAGTAACCAAAAGACACAGCAGCCCTCTCAAGGTGAAGAAAATGTGACTGCTTTGCACACATCAATTCTGAGGTATTACAACAACTACCATCTCCTGAAAATAACAGAGCTATTAAAACACATGCACAGCATAGGGTGCAGGCTGTGTACATTGACTAAAGTACGTTGAAGGAAAAAAGTGAAGCACTGGTTAATTACCTACCCATTCAATGATAACCAGTTATTTTAATTCTGCCATTTCCAAACTTTTGAATATTGGACCCTGAAATTTAGCATATTTGGGGAGTTTTTTCCTGCAAGAACCACAATGACCTTTGGTTCTGTAATCCGGGACTACATGCAGCCCTCAGAAAAGGTGGCAACTAGTGTAAAAAGGCCACAAGAGAAGCAGCAAGACGCACCTAGCTAAACGAAACAGGATGAGCGCAAAACGAAGGGACAGATTATATTCAATATAGACAAATGTGAAGTGATGCACCTGGAAAGAAGTTTATATTCAAAGCAAGACACTCTGGCCTGATGGCTATCACTTAGGAATGAGATTTTGGCACTGTGATAGACAATTTCACACAAATGCTAACTCAACACTCATTAGATGCCGGGGTTTGGCAGCGTTAGACAAAAGCCTTCCAAGACGCTGCCCCGCAGCTTGTCAAGGATGTAGTAACGTACAGCAGAACCTCAGCCATCAGCATTTGACACATCAACCAGAAGCAGCATCTGTATGTACGCTGCCCTGGACTCGATGTGACACAGGCCTCCTAGAATTTACCATTCCTATACAAACAACAACTCTGGGGACTGGTAGCATACAGGCCAAGTTTTTGTAGAAATCACAAGTGGCCTCAATGGGGCACTTAACATCAGTAAGTCTGCATTTTCTGAGAAAAGGCACAAGAATTCTCCAAGTTCTCAAGGAAACATGTGGAAAGGAGGACTGTATAACAGAAAGTTATCAAATTACTATTCTAACAAATAACACATCTGTAATCAGTGTGATGAATTCACTGCTTATGAATGAAGGCTGATATATTATTCTGAAATTTAATTATTTAATCTGATGAACTATGAAAATCAGTTCTCCTTTTAAAACGCTGCCTTGACTTTTACCAGCCCATGTTCTGTATGAATACAAAGATGCACGTGAAAGCTACTGCAATATACTATTGGGTACATTCTATGACCAGGACTATGTGGGAATAATTAGACTAGCTTATCTACAGCTGTACAATTACCCTATCATATTATGCTATTGTGTATAATACCCTTCATAACAGTTCTGTGTTTTGAACAGCTAGTGGTAGATATGCAAAACTAAAGGCCTGCCTATAGGATTAGGTACAGTTACGCAGAAAATCATCTCACACTGAGCCAAAAGAGCATAAAAAAAAAAAACAAAACAAAAACTGTTTCTGGAGTGCAGCTGTTCTAACAGTTTGACTTCTACCTCATCTATCCAGAGAACAATGATATCCACAAGGGTCTCTAAAAAGCTAAAAAAAAAGATGAAAGAAAAAAGTGTTTAAAAGCATGTTTATGAACAGACTGCAACCTAGGGGAAGGGAAGGAGGGCATTGCTCATCTGGCAAATTGTCTTACAGGAGATTCATTATTCAATGCAAAAAGAAACTAAAACTAAGTCTAAAAGGAAAAACAAAGCTTGTAGTTATTTGATTTAGAGAATTATCTGGCATTATTACTCAAACAGGCCAGCGAAGGTTGGGAAATATTTCTTTATAGCAGCACACTCATATTTACTAGAAACCTAGAAGGGCTCACAGAAGTGATCAGCACCTAGACAATCTTACTCTAGGTTACAGAGGAAACTCACTATAAAATTAACTGAGTGCTTAATACAACCCTCACTCCCTCCATCAGGAAGACCTAAAGCCCTGTAGCATCTGCACTCAGTTCAGCTTGCAACTCTGGTGTCCAGATGTTTGTGGAAAGGATTAAACATTTGTCTCCTCCTTTGTTTACTGGCCTCTAACATTTGCAAAGCAGTCAGCAGTTCTCCCATCTCGCCTTCTTAAAACCAGAATAAAATAAAATAAATAAAAAACATAATCACAATTACACAGGAAAAAACTGCAGGAGATCTTGAAGATGTCTAGCATACCATGCATCTCAAAGGGATGAGGTTCAGAACAAAGGCTTCCTTTACACAAAATTTTAATACTGAAGTTTACTGTTGGTAAGAAGGCTCTGAACAATGTTTAAACAAAATAAAAAGAAATCCCCTCTATCTATTTAGATTTCAGTCCTGAATCCTGCAATGCTCTATTTGGCTCATCTTTCAGTATCAAACCCTGTCTACATCCAAGTGTTTTATGAAAAGTTGCCAAAGGCATAAATGCCAATTTAAACTTGTGAATGTAATTTTAACTGTTGGGTTTGGGTTTTTTTGCAAGGCCTTCCCAACACAACTCTACCACATTTAATGTATCAGATCAGTGCCCCACAAAAAGGCCACTGAATAGAAAGGTGTTATGGGTTTTTTTTTTCTTAAAAAAAAGAAGTTCCAGTACTTTACATTTAGAGTTTGAAGTGTTAAATTGAGATTCAAGAAGCCTACAAAACTGTCCATCATATGCAACTCAACACAGTTTAAGAATTTTTTCCTGATAAAGCCAACTTGACAAAAGGAACTGCAAATAAAAACATGCTACTGATTGCCATCATATATACATTGTCCCTGCTTTTATTTCTTATCTTATTTTTTTCTGCATATTATACCAGCAGGTTACTACATCACATCAGTCACTGGAGAAAACGCATGCCTGTAACTCAGCTTTCTCAACGTAAGCTACAGCATCTTAGCCTAAACTACCATCAAAAGTCAGCTTATACTGAGATATCAGATCTAATGCTGAAGTGTAGACCACACGTTCCCATCTGCCAGCTCTGATGCACAGGAGAGGGATCTACACAAGAACACAGGGCAGACAGCTAAAGTAGCAAAACCTTCGTATTTGCAACAGAAAGATTTATAGGAGATCATGTACCGATGCTCTCATCTGAATTACACAAAGCTCTACCCTCTTCCACTCCTCCTTACCAGCTGTCACTTGACGTCTCAGACAAGGTTAAGAACCTCCATCCTCTCCTTCAACAGTTCAACCCAGTGGATGCACAGAAGACATCCGCGGTAGAGGATGATGCCAGGCTAGAGGCGGCCTCCACAGTTTAACCGCTCTGTATTCAACAGCTGCTACTTACAGCTGTTTACATCCTTCCCCCCTCCTTTACCCATTAATGCGTGAGCGCAAAGAAAGGCATTAGTGCTTCAGAGCTGGTTACAGACTGGGGAGGACATTGAAGGGAGCTCATTCTTTGGAGTTCTACATCAGCTTTTCTGAAGAAGAAACTCACACAGGGAATAACAGCAAAAGCATTGGCTTACTTTCAAAAACAGATCTTTAAAAGCTGGAATGATCGTAAAGAAAATGTTGGCTGGACAGCCTTTTTACCCTGTACATTATCCCACCCAAATCCGTAAGATACTGGAAAACTCTATTTGTAAGGTATGCAAGAAGTACCCACCTAATGGAATATTGATCTCTGAAGTTCTGTAAATTACTTAAGTGAGATTATGATCCCCTTCTCCTCCCATTCCAATGTGCACATTTAAAGATCTACGCTGACTGGAAACTTGTTTCACAAGCACAGTACCCAATTAACAGGGGAAATCTTTAAGTTATTGCAGACCAAATTTTCTAGTTAAAGGAAGCATCAATTTTCTTCTCACATAAAAAACGACTAGTTCTTAAAACACGTCCAATACCTTAATAGTAAGTAAATGCTGGACTTGAATACAGGTATCAAACCTACGCAATTAAGAAGCATTACTTCCATTTTAATAATATTCGTTTCATAGTATAAACGTAACTTCTGACTGTTCGTAAAAGCTGACTCTTAAACAGAATTTAAGTGATGACAGCTTTCACCTGATGATGAATAATTTTATTCTTACTTTAAAAAAAACCCCAAACACAACACTAAAGTTCTTCAAGACTAGTGCCTCCCAAGCTCCACTACCAAAATCTCATGATTTAAAAATCAGCCACTGCCTTGTGGCTCAACATAACCCTTCTAACCACCAAGTGCCATAGCTGCACGGCATTACCTGCTTCAGGCAGGACATAGTCTACCCCAGATACTTGAAATAGAATCATAGAATCATAGAATCATAGGGTTGGAAGGGACCTCGAAAGATCATCTAGTCCAACCCCCCTGCCAGAGCAGGGCCACCTAGAGCACATCACCCAGGAACGCGTCCAGGCGGGTTTTGAATGTCTCCAGTGAAGGAGACTCCACAACCTCTCTGGGCAGCCTGTTCCAGTGCTCTGTCACTCTCACAGTAAAAAAATTCCTCCTGATATCCCTCTTGAATCTCCTATGCTCCAATTTACATCCATTACTCCTTGTCTTATCACTGGTCAATAGATAGTTAAGGTGAATTAAAGCAGAAAAGGTAATTCAATACATACAGAGAGCATTCACAAAGGTTTAGAGCATTTGAACTAAGCTTACATCAACTGCATTTCATTAGCTAATTAACCTTAACTTTCTGAGCCCCTAAACAGACAAATCCAGACTTATTTCAAAGCATAAGATCAAGCACGTTAACTTCAAGTTATTTAACTATTCTGAATAAGCCCAGAAAACTAAATCCAAGACTGCCTGCAAAAATATTGTCTGTTTCATCCAGGGAAGAAAAGTTAATTCCAAATAGCTTCTTCTAGTTAAGCTATTTTTTTATAATTTCATGCTAAGTTTGAAAGAAAAGAGTAGCAGATTAAAACAAAAGCAGGTTTTACAACACTTTAACTGAATCACCTCTACAAAAGCTACACCATTCGTTAAACTAATGCAGATTTCCATGCTGCCTTCAGTGCTGCATATTACATCCCTCTCTGAAAAATATTATGGATATCTCCACAGTTAGTAGCATTTCTTATTAGGAGGATCTGGCGGAGTGGGGTTAAAGTTGCAACTAATTACACATCTAGGAACAGTGCTGGAGGCTATAGCCTTTAGGAAAATAGTTATTTACCCTCCACTCCACCACTGTACAGGGAAGCCTTCTATCTGTACTTAAGTAGCGATAAATGGTTTTGCCACCTTCAGCCTTTAGCTTCTAGGATGCCAACTCCACTTAAGATTTTTCTAATAAAATCCCAATTTCTATCCCAACATAATGATGCTGGCTGGTGCTATGCTTAACCAAACGGACATAAGCACAACAGGCACAAGTTTTCTTAAGGATTTCACAGACGAGGCATTTCATGTACACATCTCCTCTATTATTTCTATTTTTAGCGTATCAAGATTACCACTTAGGCCTTTTACACTACCTAGCTTTAATGGATGCGTATAGCAGTGATAAAATATATGTATATCAAAGATGTCATTTTCCCAAATTTTCTCAATTTTAAGCATTCACAAATTCCTTACTCCCACATAAATGTTTCCCTACTACCAGGTCATCATCATTTGAACCGGAAGTGCAAACATGCCTCAGCAATTACAGGACATGTGTTTCACGGGTACAACTCAACACTTCAGACCAAGACAACGTGCCAGAGGCATGTATCAAGCATTTTGATACAAGCTCGTATATCGACATGAATTCATTCCCTTGCCTTTATGATAATTTGGGAAAAATTTCATCTTCAGGAAAGGAAACAACTAAAATCACGATGTAGGTTCACATTATTCCATGGCAAAAGCACTTGGCTTGTTATAATAAAACAACTGCCACTCTTGTGCAGAGTAAGCCGCATCAATAAAAGCAGAGTTTTACCAATCAAATGCAGCCTACCCTCAGGGCAGATGGCACAGATGCGATGACGAATTCCAGCATAACATAATCATTGTGGGACTGGCTATGTACCTGTCAACTACTTCAGTTTGAAGACAGCTTTACAAAGCAGATAACCCAACACATAACACGTGAATACTCACGTGCTTTCATTTCCAAACCAAAAGTAGAATTTGCCAGTTATGTTTTAAGTAGGGGAGTTTTGTATTCTGAACGTGTAACGTAACTTCAGCTTAAACTTACACACACTAACACAGTCTGATTTAATCAATACAAGATTTTATTTTGCTTGATATGTCAAGTCCACAAAGATGAAGTCGACCACACAGACTGAAAATAGCTTCGTTGGTGCATTTGGGATGTCATCTGCTGCAGGAAACAATGAATCCTAGCCCTGACAGGTAATACCACAAGTCAGACCAAATCAGCTACGTGTGATTACAATGTTCTGAGGTCCTGCTCTCTCTTTAGCCTGTTCTGATCTAGCGCCAACAACTTACTACAAGGAAGCAGAGCGTTTCAAGGTCTGATCTGTGACCTTATGATTGGAAGGCATGAGATTCCAGCTCACTGGTGACAGAATGCCATGCTCTGGCTTTACCGGTTGGCAAGACTGAAATCTAAATTCACAACCATCTTGTTAGAAAATTGGTCCTGCTATTTTTGTATTTCAGCCTCAATCACAGCAAATATTCGTACTGGAAACCATGCATGGGAAGAAAACAACTTGCAAGCAATGGTTTCAGTCTAGCAAAACTTTCCAGGCTGGCAAATATAAAATCAAAACTGTAGACCTTATGTGACTTTAGAAGTATATCTTGTAGCACAGTGTGATTAAATCGATTAAAAATAGCACCTTAAAAAAAAACTCAAACAAAAAAAACCCCAAAACCCTAGGCCAACCATCTCACCAAGCCTGAACTCCAGCACTGGGTAAAGGAAGAAGCTTGCTACTACACAGTGCCACAGAGCACAAGGACCAATACAGCACAAGAGACTGCACACAACAGGCTCAAACCCTTAAGTCAAAGAGATGACTTAGTGATTCAAGAGTCACGCTGAAGCGTTTAAAGGTTTTGACCACCAGATTACTGTGTGAGTGTTTACCTTGGTTTATATTTGACAATAAATTCTTACCTGCAGCACCTGAATGTGTTTCATAAGTATGAGTTGATGACAAAGCATACCAGGGAGTATCCTAGCTGTTTCAAGTGATATCATCCACTAATACAGAGGAACAAGTTCTGATGGCAGATTCAAAAGGAATTGTTTTGAAATTCTGGGGAGAGTGTAGTCGTAATTCGAAGGCAATTCATTCACTCAGCACTCATCCAGGTCAGATTTTAAATTTTCAGAGATAACAGAACTATCCTTTCACTGACACATCATAAATAATGTCATTTTGACTGAACCATGCTCACGAGCACTACTTGAAGAGATGTGAAATTACAGGGAGACTACTAGGTGGCAAACTTTATACGCCGCCTGTAAGAGGTATTTTGGGCAGCGAAGTTTAGTTCATCGATTCCAGGACACACTGACTTTCTGCCATCTTGGCAGGCTACGGAGATGACCAAGAAACTCCCCTCCCGCTCTTCCAATACGTAACCGCTCCACGTAGCTCGCGTAGGAGCACAGATCAACAGCCACTTCCCGGTAACGCCACTGCGCTCCCATCGCCTTTGCAAATTACATCCCAGCAATCCCCAAACCCGAAGCGCTGCCGCCGACAAACCCTAAATAATGCCGCCCAAGCGCAACCTCGCGTCGGGGGCCTTCTTCCCTGGGAGAGAGGTTGTTTTATTTGGGATCTTTTTAAGGGGGGAAAAAAAAAGAAGGGAAAAAAAACCCCCAGCAAACCAAAAAACCCTTTCATCACCTCGGCATTTTTTCCGAGTTAGCCGCGAAGTTACTCCACCCGGCTCCGATTGTGCAACGGGGAGGCGGCGGCGGCGCGGTGCGCGCTCCCGCCCGGCGCGGGGGGCGAGGCCAGGCCAGGCCGGCAGGCGATGGC
>VXBO01010536.1:188989-201722 GCA_013400135.1 Rhinoptilus africanus
GGCGGCGCGGTATCCTTCCGCGCGTTAGGCGGCCTCCCCCGCTGTCTGTCAGCGCCTGAGGTGGGGCGGCGGTGGCTCGCCCGCGGCCGGGCTCCCGTCGGGCCGCGGTGGGGACCGGCCATCGCCTACGCGGCGTCGGAGCCGCTCTCCGCCCCGCGTTCCCTCGCCCGGCCGGGTGTCCGTGTGGCGGCGGGGCGAGGAGCGCGGCTCAGGGGTTCTTCGGCCTCGAAGATACGATAGCGAAGCCGCGGGGCCCAGCGGGACGCGGAGCGCCTGGAAGCGGAGCGAGGAGGGCGCCTCGGCGGGGGAGCGGGGGCCCGAACGCGAAGGGGTTGCACCGGTGCCAGGGATACCGCTAAAAGCCTGCCTTCGCCGGGAGAGCAGCAGCCTCGACAAGGAGCGCGGGCCCGGAGCGAGAGCCGGGGGACTCTCACAGCTGAACCAAACCCCGAGTATCTGGGTACAGGCTAAAACCACCACCGAAGGGAAAATACAGTAGCACAGACGGTCAGCATAGGGTCATCAAGTAATTTTATTTTTTTTCTTAATTTGCATGATACCTTTTGCAACACCTCCAGGTGCTTGGAGGCTCTTTATTTTGTGCAGCTCAGGTCAATAAATCACTCTCAGCCGGGCTCTTTTTTCTCACCGTAATAAATTGTGTAGATTTATGCAGTTATGTTCATAGAGAAGGACTCCCTGCTCCACTCCTGTGAAGTACCAAGCAGAGAAGGGTTGCCAGGCTGCCTTTCTGCTGTAATGAGGGGACGTATCATACTAATAAACATGGCATTTGCTGTCCAGGGAGTATGGACCTGTAATTAGCTAAATCCATTGCACGGAACCAAGTTCGCATTCATTATAGTGCCTTTATTGCACTACTGTTAGTTTTCTTGCTATCTAGGATGCTAATTATTACTTGGCTGGAGAAGGCAGCATATTCAGAAAACCTGATGGTGTAACAAAGTTTTCAGTATGAAGTTTAAGAATAGATAGCAGTGAATTAGGGGAGCGATGCTCTTTTTTTTTAATTTTAAAAACAGTATGGTAGGTAAGTAGTTCTGTTTATTACAGGACTGCCGTATTTTTTTATCGTTCAGATCATGCACAGGCTGGAGAGAAAACAATGCCTTGTACTTGCAAAGTCCAGTTATCTCTCTGTGATCACCTAAACCATTCCTAGCAACTTCCTTGTGTAGTCTTCATTTTCTGCTTATCATTTTAATTGTACTGAAGAGCATATTCAGGAAGTGTCGTCCCAAACTATTTTGTTAATGTTCTTATCATCTTACTCAAGACTATTGCTGAAAAACACCTTGCTGTTCCTTGACAGCTCTGGATTACGGGTGCTATCAGACTGCTCCAGATCAGCAGCGTGTCTGTCACAGACATCTTCCTCTGCCTTATAAATTGCTCACCAACTTCCTGAACTTTTTCATTATGGTTTGTCATCTTGGGAGATTTAGGTAGTTAACAGTATTCTAGTTCTACATTTTTAATTATTATTTGAGATTACTGACCTCTAACATCACTCTATATTAGGAGTTTTGATCTGGCTTGCGATTCACATTTTACTGTATAATGACAGGAATGAAGAACAGCACAAACATGCTGTTGACTGTGTAATCTTCCCTGCTAATTTAGGACAACAGGAATTGTTAATCTGGTAGATCAAGTTTTGTTTGTGTGCCTTTCACCAATTACGTGTTAAAATAAATATCTCTGTTAGCGTTTGACCCCAAATAGAATTTAAAATGTATTAGATAGCTCTTGTTTACAGTGACTGCTCAGAAACCGGTATGCATATTTTGTTTTAGTATACCTGTTTAGGTACTTCATTACACTCACCGGTCATTTTTGTAAACAAATACACACACCTGAGGAAAAGAATAAAAACCAGTAACTTGAGTAGGAATGAAAAACAAGATGCAAACTCACAGTTCTGTGGCCATTTCTTCAAGTCACAGCACACAGTCCTCCTAGGAGGGCATTAGTACTTCTCACCCTCGCTCTTTTTCCTCAAATTGTGAAGTAAACACGTATTTTCCCCTCAGCATTTGGAAATAAACAAACTCAAATAGATTTTTTTTACTTCAGTAGGAATACTCCAGCAAGTAAGGCTTTGTAACCGTAGAATATTGATGTGCCATACACAAAGAGTTTCTCACCTGTACCTTATGCAGCAGGTGTACTGTAATGGTATTTGCACAAATGCCTCATCTAGTAACAGAAAATGCAGGAGGCACAGATCATGGTTACTGAATAGTGCGTCGCAACTTATTGTGGAACTACCCAGTCTATTTAGGTTTGCCTCATTTTAATTTGATTTTTGAAGCTAGTCCTCAGAAGTGGCTGAAGAGAGGTACTACCGTACCGTAACCCTCATATGGTAGTGGAGTTGGGTTAGATTTTCAGAGGTTTATTACGCAAAACAACTTGGTAGATGTGGCATGGTAATAAACAGTTTGCACAAAACCACTGAGGACAGACCAGCTTACTTGACTCCATCTTTGAATTTGGTTTGCTTTTCAAGTACGGCGTTACAGAGCCCTCAAGAACCTCCAGAGGCTGAACCTGCCAGTCCGTTTCAGCTGCTTTGTGACGGTCCAGCAGAGCAAGCATGAATGGAGATTGCCTTGACGTGTTGTTACAGAACTTCCCCTCAACACAGAGGGGACTTGGAGGAAAAGCAGCCCAGCCTTATTTGAAAGGTTAGCGTGGCTTATTTGCACATCAGTGTCGGTTTTTCACTTTCACTTGCCTGAGACCAGCCATTTTTACATTTTAAGTGTGCTATCCTACTTGTCTTCAAAGCAGGTGGAGCAAAAGCGAGCACCCTGGGCACCAAGCAGCATTCCATATATCGGGAAGGGGGAAACAAGATGCAAAATGTTTCCAAAAAGATCAACCTTTTTTAGGAAAGAAAGAAAAAGTACTTCAACAAAAGTAAGACATTCTTATTAGTACATCCAGTAGATCGTCATTATTAGTTCCTGTTTGGAGGAGACAAAATGCAACAGCTTCTGCTGCTAGAAAACAAAGCCCTAAAAAGATGAACAACAACAACAGGTTCTCCATGTTTACATGTATTGCCAGGCCTCAATTTTCTCTTCAGCATCCTGTCCAACTTGTTTTTCCCTTAATTATCATAAATCAAGCTTGCAGTCAAATCCCTCTTTAATCTGAGCAAAACTCACCTTATGAGGGACCCTTCTAATTCAGTGCAGACCACAAAGAGTAAGATCGCAGAAGAAAGCTGATAAAACAGGATTGTTTCATTGGCTTTTTTTAACATAACAAATAAAAAGGCTGAATTTGCCAATCCAAGTGCCTTTTCCTGACAGTGAAAGAAAAACAGGTTTGGGGATGTCACTGGGTTCTACCTGAGCTGTGTTTGAAATACCAAAGGCCAGCAGCCCTTCCTGTGCAGCTGGGGGCTTCTGCCCTTCAAGAAGGACGGCAAGGTCACAGCCGCAACCTTTGTAGTGCGTGCTCAGTTCCCTGGCTGTCACATCTGGGACCATTACTTCTCCTCCTGTTAGGAAGAAGAGGTAGCAAACCCCTTTCACATCTGGAGTCCAGCCCAAGGTCAATGTGTTAGGCAGCAGTTGGCTTTCTAAGGAATATGAGATAAAAGGTAACTTTCTGTCTCGTATTCCAGCTTGGCAATTCTTCATCTCCCATTGTTTCTTCGACAGCTTGTCTGACGTTCTCACTGAAACAATTTTCCAGACTATTCCACATTTCCTTTGTATAGTGGTGCTTTTTGTCTCACTGCTAGGTCATGGGGCAAAACACCGAGTCCCTACGTTAATCCATTTTAAGTTGTTGCTGCTCTGTGTAGGGAGTGGTAAGATCTAACGTCCACATACGAGTCCCAGTGAAAAGTGCTTTGTTGAATAATGGCATGCTAAGGTTTCGTGGCTTGCACAAGGTCATGTGGGATTCACAAGAATATAAAACACTTCAGTAACTTACACTGAGATCAACAGGCCACCTTTCTCCACAAAATCTTCTGGTCTTCAGGATTTTGTTTAGCACTTCAGTGTTTAGCGCTTTTTTTAGCCTTGTTGTAACAACATAGTTTTCTTTCAGTTGAAGAAGATTTTTCTCTTCTCTCGAAATCCTTGCAGAAATTAAGAGCTATTTTACAAGAAGAAAGTTTTGATGACATAAAATTCATTATGTTATATACACAGACATAAACAATACAATTCTGAAAATTGCTACAGGATATTTATTAGTATTCATGCAGAATATTCATTTTTTTTCCCAGCAAAACTACCATTTGATCTAAATGAAAGATTACTCCTTTCAAGTCAGTGGCAGTTTGTGTCAACAAGAATGTTAATTTTCCATGATGATTCAACTCTATGGATATTGAAGCACGAAACTCACAATGAGCACGTGCATGGCGTAATTAGGATGCCAATTTTGAAAACTGAAAAGTTTTGTTGTCATGCAGTTACTAACTTCCTTTGTTTTCTTCTTTCGTGTGAATTCTTTACATTCCTGAATAAACATAGATAATATATACATGCACGGCAAAATAGCATCTTAAAAGAGGGGTGTGAAGGGCTGAGCAGTAAGTCACAGTTGCTAAAATAAGGTAACGCAGGCTGAATTCAGCAGGTGAAACCCCTCCGTGGAGGAAATCTGAGTTTTACCAATTCCAGTAGGGCAGGGTGCATCAGTTGGAGATCTCTTCGAGAAGGTGTTTAATGGTGACATACTTTACCCCATCCCTTTGGAGGTGGTTACTTTTCCTTGTTATACCTGTTTTTGGCCCCTCAGGCTGCCTTCAGACTGCATGCTAAGTCTGTCGGAGTTACGCTGTTACCAAAAATGACCAAGCCCTCGTGGCATTTTTCACCAGTACTTAATTTGGCCTATTGTGTTTAGTAAAGGAGACATGAAAGCACTCTCTGAAGTGCTTTCAAGGTAAGTCTATTTTTATTACTTTGACACAACTGATTACTAGTCAGATTTGGACCATCTTAATTTGGTTTGATTAGAGTTCAGGGAATTAGTTAGCCTGAGCTAATCAGGCCACTGATGGTGTACTTTACAGTGAAGTATAAACCACCTTTTATCTTAGGAGGTTTCCTTACAGAGATCAGCCAGTGTTTCCAGAAGACCTGTGGCAGGGACCATCACTGGGAGCCCTAGTTAGGAGCCCTAGTACCACTGACTTCCCAAATGGCCTGCAGTAAACTACCTTTCTTGGCCATTCTCCCTTCTTCTGAGGCAGTCCTGATGGTGAATCAGTCACATATGCATAGCTAAATAAACACTACGCTTCAGCAGAGGTAACAGGTTGACTTTTTGTCACACTTCATTTAGAATTATTTTCCCCTGTAGACCGTTCGGTTTTTTCCCCCTTCTGTTTTCTATAAAATAACGCTGGGGATATTATTACCTAGTCGTGTAGACTGCAGTGTTTTAATTGTTTGATGCTGTATTGACTTAATTTAAAATAATTATTTAAGTAAATAAGAAAGTCCACAGAAATACTTCAGGGTTGGTTTTTTTTGTTTATTTTGTTTGTCTTTGAACTGACAGGAGTATATGCCGTATATTTAGACAATGGAGTTAACTAGCCAACTATCATGCAGTACTAGGAGTCATTTAACTTTTCTTTTTGTCCCTTTGAGCAACCTCCTCTTTAAAGATTTGGCTGATCTTTTCAGTTTTTGCTATGTCGCAGTTAACCATAAGATGTCCAAGAGCTTGCTTAGACCTCAAATATCCAGGTAATTACAGCCAAATATATCTCTTAGAAGGAAGGAATATCCTTGTTTGCTGTCATATTGCAATTTGGGAAATACTGTTAATGACTCTAAACCACCAATACTGAAATTAGCTAGTTATTACACTGTTCATCATTACGGTTAGGGGGATGGATCAGGGCAGTACTTCTGAGAGGATGGGTTGTGACACACACGGTAGTCATGAAACATCGTCGGGTGTTGGCAAAGTTGTTGAAAATTTTGCAAATTACAAAGCAAAGGCAACCTAGCTTCTGCACTCCTGGTAACTTTTATTCTTCAAGATCAAGTATGCTTTTCAGCCTTTCAAGAAATACGACATAGATTTGTCCTTTTACAAGCAATAGATGCTAATTTGTTTTTATACAGACAATGGGGCGGCAACTTTTTTTTGCTTTTGATAATGGGACATCATCTTAAAAAAAAAAACACGGAAAAATACTGTCTTAAGGAGTTAGTAGTGGGATTCAAGATCCAATTTTCTCAGTTATAGTGATTTAAATTCAACTTGACAGGGAAAAAGAAGAAATTATCCTTCCTGACTATTTTGTGGCCCGTGTTAAATGATTTTATGATCGCTGTTTAGCTCCCATATTAGAAAAACAAACACTGCTGCAATTAGGCATGGAGGACTCAGGTACTTGGAAACTAAATGATATGCTTACCCTAACATCGTTCAGGATATTTGACAGTATCAAATCATATTGGACAGCCAGTTTGAGGGACTATATGCGGCATCCACTGCTACTATACCTGTTTTCTGAATAATTACATTTGTGTCCCTGAAACTGCCAAAATAACTCACATAAAAGTGTAAAAAAAAATTCCTAAAAATAATTTAATTCCTCTTGGGGAAGCAATTTAAAACATTTTGAATGCCACTTAATTACCATGTATGCATTTTTCATTTAATTTTTACCTTTCACAGTCATTAGGCTCACATTCTTGTAAGTTTTGAAAACTTTGAGGCGATATGTTTATATTCTACTTCTTGTGTTGGTTGCTTTCTCTGCTGATTCAAAGGGAAAAAAGAAACCGATTTTTAAAAAAATGTATTTACAGACCTTACAGCTCCTTGTACTTGGGTGAAGTAAAGAATTTATATAAAATTCTGGCATTATCTTGAAAAGTAAGTGAGGAAGTAACTTACAAATCTTCTAGGGAATAGCCAACTAGCTAGATCCAGAAGTGTGCTCTGCTATAGCTGACCTGCAGTCCAGAGGACAGGGAGTGCCTGGAAAAAACAGAAAAGAAAAAGCATTACTAAGATAGGCACAAAAGAGGCTACATTTACCTGCTGTAGTACTATTCCATATCATTGCCTTGGAATCAAGATAGCCACTTTTTCCCTGCTTTCATCTCTATCTGTTATACGTATATTTGTTGTTTGAAATTGAAGAGGCATGGTGTTTTGGGTTAGTTTTTTTTCCTCGCTCCTCATTATTCTTTTGAGACGACAGAGAAGAGTATGGGTTACTGTCAATGCCAGACCTGGCTAACCTTGAAAGGGGGAGACAGGCTCAGAAATCTCCACGGCGCTGTTGTTACACAGCAGCCTGAGAAGGAATGATAACTGCTGTTTTACTGCAGTGTCAGTGGGCATCGTGACACAGGAAGAACTTAAGAGCAGAGTGCAGTCGTATTGCAGGGATCACGTGCTCTATCCTCGGCAGGGGAAGCTGGTAGTTTTTCTGTGCTATAATTAGCCCCTGCCAATGAATGCACATTGCATCACAGGAATTAGTCTCGTGGCATTCTCACCTTTGCCTTCCAAAATGAAGGAAATATCTTTCAGTGACAGCTATTACGCCACGCGATTAAAGTACTAAGGAAACAAATATACCCTTAGTTGCCTGGCCAAGGATATACAGTCATCACTGGTAGCAAAGATCAATGCAGTTTAAAAGGGAATGGTCAGTGGTCCCCTGCTGAGAATATATTGACATATATAGAGCTTCTTTTCCCTGAAACTCCCATCATAAGAAAGCAGCTTGTAGTGTGTTGATAGTGGTTTTACTTCACATCTGTTCATTTAGCAGCGTGTACTTCCCAGATTACGTCGGCTTTGTCCTCCGTAGGTCCTTTAGCGTAGGGGAGGATATATCTGTTTTCCATCACTGCAGCTTCCTCCCAGGGGACAATCTGTGGATTTTGCAGCCTGGTTTATTGCAACAAACCAGGCAGAACCTGCCACAAATCGGTAATGTTTCTGGTCTTTTACGAACATATTAGCGAATCCTAAGGACACTTGTTTTGTTTTGAATAAAACTTGTGAATTAGCAACTCTCGGGAAGCCAAGAAAGTTCCAAATCTGTGCAAGTCTGTACACAACCAGTGATCAGATCAGTCTGGATCCTCATGAGCTGCACATACCGGATCAGCTACGTAATGTGGATGGAAAGACTGGATGATTCATGTAATGCATCAAAATTTAAAACTCATTGCAATATCCTATTTACTGTGCTCTTTCCCGTGTATCGTTAGTGTTACTTGACTGATGTTACTTACAATGCTATGTATGACTTACAATGTCATACAACTTGTTACTTTCTATGCTTTAAATAAAGGCAGTTGAAATGAGTAACTTCGTGTAACCCAGTGGATATTCATAGTTTCATCTTGTGCTGTTTCTGCCAATATCAGTAGCTGTAGAAACCACAACTGTGGACCAGTGCTAACCACTGCATGAAAGCAATTTTCCAGCTTGGAAAAAACATACAATGTAAGTAGAAAGTAACTGAACTTTATCTGGGGATATCTAGGAAGTTAGCACTGTATATACCTGTCCTTTCTTGAGTTGGGGTTTTCTTCAGCTTTGTTTCATACCCAACTCACGGGTAAAATTTCCCACTTCCCAGTAGCAGTTGTCAGAACAAGAAATTAAAATGTTAAACCTGTGGCTGAGAGATCAAAGCATGGTATTTTTCTTGAATAAATAAAAACAGTGTCTACTGCTCTGTTCTCTCATGCAGAGTTGCCACATTGAAACTTGATCCAATTCTTAGAAATCTTGCCATTTTTCTTTACATTCCTGTTTTCATTCTTTTCACAAATCAATTTGCTACAATCTGCAACAAAAAAATAGCATTCTAAGCCACAGGGAATTTTAAAATTCAACAATAATACATGCTATTAGTAGGACACTGCCGTTCCTTAGGCAATTACAATAGCACCTGCTTTCAAAATGTAATCATTCCATTGTAAAATTCTTGGAGATTAGTTAGTTTATAAAAGTACTATCATGCTAATTTAGTAGTAATTTTATAATATGAAAATTATGCTACCACAAAATTACCCTATTGATTCTATTATGTGATTTCTCTCCTTAACTCATTTTTCTCTTGAACACTTTCCCACCACAGAATAGTAGATACTTTCAATAAACATCAGCAGAAGCCGCTGAAGGTGCCAGATCTGAGTCAAGGGAAAGCATGACAACCTCAGCTTTCCTCTAAAGGCAATTCAGCCTCTGGATGTAAAAATAAGAAATTAAAACCTAACCTGCCTGCAATGCAATTGCAACTTGCTTGCAATGTTCATATGCATAAAATAGGGGAAAGTTCATATGCATAAAATATATATATACGGTCTTATGGTTTACATTTTTAAGGCAGTCTCCTTATTTTTTGAGATTCAATTATTTAATAGTTGTGTGTTGACAGCGCGGCATAACTAACTGAGACATCGCATGAAATGAATCACAGTTCCTACAGCCCTTCTGGGGTGTAATGATTTTGCTCACTTTTGGGGAAGTGGAAGAGAGAGAGACCTTTGCATACAGCAGGAACAGCACCTCATCAAACCCTATTGTGAAACGATTCAAATACAAAGGGAGAGATCTAGCTTCCTCCTAGACAGAGGCTTATGTTTGCTGATCACAGAAGCCAGCCCTTTGGTGACAGGATAATTTTTAGTTGACAATAGTACTTTTGCCTGCTGCAGAGATTATTCCAGGCGCTCAGTATGGAAAATGGCAATGCCAATTCCAAGAAAATGGTTTGAACAAGACAAGACAGTCTGTTGATAGAAAAGCTCATTAGCATGAAAGAGTGCTGAGCAAATTACTGTGCTACTTAGGCTTATTTTAGAGATGGAAGTACTGTGTATCTGCTACCTCAGAACCTTTCATCTTTTATCCTTACCGGTGTGTACTTGGTAAAGTAAAATAAATAATTATAATTTATAAATGTTATTTTCCTTTGCAAATCTTAGTGTTCTAGAAGGACCGGTTAAGTATTATCTCATTTTACAGCTGAATTAAAGGCACAGGGAAATTAAGCCATTTTTGAAGGGTAACAAGAGGAGGAACACAACTGGCTGCTTTTCACCTATGCTCAGTCTGTCGGACCAGGACCAACCAGCCGTGGATGCTGAAGGCAAGTCTTATTTCTGCTGCGAGCAGGACCAATGCAGCTGTGCTGTACTGACATTACGCTTGGCAGAATAAATTCTGCCAAACATTATCTGCATCTGCACCACAAACATTTCTACCATTCTCATCAAAGCATGCATAGGAGTAAGTTAATTGGGCTGGTTCTCTTTTGGGCTGTGTTTTGGGAATTCCATGTAAAAGACCTGAGCTAGCACTAACCATGTAGATCTCTTGATGTGGGCTCCGTGCTCCATCTTATCTGTAATGTTCTTGCTAGATGAAAAATCGCAGTGATAGAGGATACTCACTGCTGAAAGCAATAATCATATTTCATATTGGTGACCTAGGTTCTGTTCAAGTACCTATGCCTGGACTTTTCGTGCTGTTATTTTTGTTACAGCAGCTCGTATATATCCTACCCAGTGCCAGAGTTTCCGTGGCCATATCCAGCATGAAACACATAAGCAGAGGCAATACCTACTTTTTAACAGTTCATAAACTGAAGCTAAATATGCAAAAATGAATGGTTGCATATTACTCTCCCCCAAAAAAGCTAGAAGAAGTTCCAGATACCCAACAGTATTGTGATTTGAGGCAAAGTTGAAAAGGATGCTGATAAAATCCTGAAGAAACAATCTGTTTGTGGAATAAGAACATCCACGTAGGGTGTTAAACACGTGTAAAAGGAGGAAGATGTCACACCTGCTTGGTAAACCTCCTGGTGTTGACTGATCCTAAGTTCTGACCCTGTAACGTGGTCCCTGAAGATGGACTACTGCATAAAACTGCATTCTTTTCTGCAGGACTGACCAAGCCTGCAGCTTACATTTTCCCCTTAAGTCAAAGAGGAAGTCTGCAGCCAAGCTGGAGAGTGAACACGCATCTCCTGAGCTCCAGTTCAAATTGGATTTCTAAAAACCATCTTTTGCCTTCCCTTCAGTAAAGAATCTCATCCAGGCTTCACTTTCTTTATAGTTTTTCCATAATCTATGACTTCAGCCTTTCATATGCCAGAACGGTTTATGACCCATGTCAGTTGATACCTATGCAGACAGGCGAGGAGAACGGTTCCTCTCTGCAACATGTGCAGATTGTCTTGCCCTGTACTGAGTGGAGCACTGATCAAAGGCAGTACAGCGGGGTGCAGGAGCTTCAGTGAAATGTCAGCTGTGCTCCCAGTATCACAGCTAGCATCCAGAGAAGGCTGGAAGAGCAGAAGGGAGGAAGTCGTAAGGACAGCCATGTGAAGTTGTTTGATTCAGAGAGGGAGGATTTGCCTTATGTATCTTCAGCCTTATGTATTCTTCCCTCAGAAAGTTTCACAAAGTTACATCACGATATCTGATGTGTAATCTTTACAGAATTACCAAGCATTTTGCTCTTTCATTATCTTGTCTAAGAGCAGGCATTTGCCTACATAAGAAGGAATCATCTTAGGACACCAGTCATTACAAGGGTAAACCTAGGTGAGGTAGGGAACTAAGATACTCTGAGATCACAGGAATACTCTCACTAGCTAAAGATGATTCATCAGGAAATATTAATGTAGGGTCACGGGTGGAAAGGTAATATTCAGACCAGAAGCACAAACAGGCTGGATTTGTTTGTCTTAAACCTAGCTTCCAGTATTTGGTTTTCTTTTCTTAGTTCTTTATGGTAATTTTAACTTTTGGTTAAGATTGCTCTGAATTGATCCTTAAAGCAAACTAGTGAAACTGAGAGAGATCTAGCACTGGACTTGTATATCTTAGTCAATACAAGGCAAACAGGGCTACTGAGTAGATTCAGCTAAAGATAGACCAGTGGGTTCATCTAACTCAAGAAATACCTATAAATACTCTTTCATTGCTTTGCTCAACACTATTAACTTACCCCAAAGCTTCTTAATAACCACTTCTGGGCTGGCAGGGAAGTGCACAGTTGATATGGGCAGATCCATACACTGAGGGAGAAGAGAGAACCGTGCTCCAGTAAGGATTACATAAGGAATGAGGCACATCTAGAAGGACTGCGCTGCTTCAGCTTTCCTGAAGATGCTTGTGCTCTGTGCTATATGCTATTGGCACTTGATGGATTCATTCACAGTAGTAAAGCATCTTGAACCAAATGGCATTGGTCTCACGACCAAGAGACTATACAGGGGCAATTTTCTATGCCAAAATGACCATCCTCCTTGCCATAAAATTAAATAAAATTAAGTGCTCAGAGACAGAGCTTGTTCTGCGCAAACTACTGCCAAGCATGAGGCAGACGGGCCTCTCCCTGAAACATTAAACCTCTCAACACTCACTCTATCCCACCTCAGAAGAGTTATGATACCATATGAAGAACATCACTCACATGAAGAAAAAATTTTCAGTCTTTCACTTCAGTATTTTTAAGCCTGTTGACGCAAGATCCAACTGCAACACAACACGGTGACGACAGGTAATATACAGCCTTATCAATCATAAGCCACGCATTATTACAGTCGCGCTCCCTCACCTCCCTAGCTGTACCTTCATGCCAGGCCTGCCCGGGCGAAACGCGGCCTAAGCCACCAGCCGGACATCACCACGGGCCGGCCGCTGCCCCCAACCCCAACCCCCCCTCC
>VXBO01010536.1:202178-265250 GCA_013400135.1 Rhinoptilus africanus
CGTCCCCCGGGCCTGCCCGGTGTCGGGCTGCCGCTTACAGGCATCGCTGCCTTTCTGCCGGCCCTGCTGAACAAGTCACCTGTTACAGACCGGGGGGGCAGCCCCAGGCGTGAAATCACCGTTCAGCTGCTTCATCAGGAAAATTATCCGGCCCTGTGAGGTAAATGGTGATAGTATAAAACGTGAGGGTAGAGTACAACGTAGCAGGCTTCTCGGCCCCGGCTCGTTTGCTCTTACTTAAAATTCCTCTCAGTGCAAGTACCAGCAAGTCAGAGGCTGTGCACATCAGGAAAATGGGAATTTAGCTGAAGGCCTAAAACACTGCCTCTTCATTTGATTGATAGGTTAAAGAGAGCATCTGTACTCGTTAAAAAAACCCAAACAAACCAGTTTCTGGGAGCCTGCTACGTTTACAAAGTCAGATTTTTTTTTTTTAATTATTTAATCACGTTTATAAGTATTTTCTGGATGAGGGAGTGAAAAAACCTATTCATTAGTTATAGCCCTATCACAGAGTGAACAAGAAAGAAAACTAGATACAAGCAAATTCTGTAGGTGTGCAGTGCATTTCAGTGCTCGGCAAACTGGAGCTATGGGAGCCCAGGCTCCGCTGTGATAATACAGGCAGAACCTCGAGTAGTGTCAAATGACAAGATTAGTTCGGCAATAATAGGTAAGAGGAATGCTCTAATGGAAACTCTCTGGGAATAGAAAAAGTCTTCAAAGCATGGAATCGACCTTTTATGTTTATCTTGCAGTGCTAAGCTATATGACTTTAACAGTGCTGGAAAATTATTTCATTTAGAACAGGCACAATTTATTTAAAACCAGGTTTGAGTACTTCTTTTTTTCCAACATATTTATGCTGTTTGTAAACTTAAAGTCCCATTATTTTTCCCACGACAAGAAAACCCATTTTAAATAAACCGTTCTTCTTTTCCCACAACTACACTGTCATCTGAAAATACTCTTAATTATGTTTCCCTGCTCACTGCAGGAGGGGTTGAACTAGATGACCTTTAAGGGTCCCTTCCAACCCAAACCATTCCGTGATTCTGTATTTACCAAATCGAGAAATTCATCTGCTACAAAGTTAGGAGGAAGGGGATACAATAAGCTACAGAACAGTGCAGCTTCTCATATTCCTAGCATTTGGCACTTTCCTAATTAAGTCATTACTTTTAGCCACAAGTTATATTTAAAATTTCTGAAGCTTAGTAATGCTTGAGTTTAATCTCTTCTTGCTTCACTTGTCCAAACCTACATTTCTGTGACAGGATTATTTGTGCAGTCTCTGTATTTATCCACACTATATAGTAGTAATATAATTTATTCTGAAAACCTCTGGTCAGAACTTTTTTTTTTTTAAATAGAATGATCAGTGGGGGAGAAGTGGTTTGCTGTCATGTTATTGACCCCACTGACCAGTACTTCCTTGAATTTGGGGGGAGGGCAAGAAGCAAACAACTAAAACTTTAAGTGGAGACCAAACACGTGAAATGTCAGTGCCAAAAATATTAAACAAAGGTAAAAGAAGCAACTGAGTCAGAAATTGCTTTGAGGATTTAATGAAAACAGCCACTGCCTCTAGTTCTTGGGGATTTCTTTGACTTGTCTTGTGCTAAACACTCTAAAAAGGGCAACAGAGGTAACATTTTGACACTTAGCATTTTTTTGAACAGTGAGGCTAGACTAGTATCTGCTGTCATGTATCTTCCCCTTAAGGTGGATATGGATGAAAATGGAGGAAAAACCAAAACCATATGAGGTGCTTAAAGCTATGGCATAAGGTAAATGTAATATGGTGAGGTTTTTCAGTAGGAAATCATAGGATGCCACATGCTAAGCACCTAAATTAAAAAGTGATCCCTCTCTTAGTGCTTAAAAGTTGTTGAAAGTCGTTGAAACCTCATTGCTCACTGAAGAGTCTTGTCCTTATCTGCCCTCAGAGCTGCTGTCAGTCAAAAGTTTCATCTGAGAAAACCGGATTGCTTCAGCAAGTGCTGCCTCTTCTGTATTGTTGTCGTGGTCTTAGTCTCTCCTGTCCTAAAGTCATAAGCCGCTAAAAGCAGAGGATTCCCCATTCTGGCAGTTATTTTGCAGCAGCAACTTACAGGATCATATCCATTGAATTACTGTTAGTGAAAGATGATTAGATAGTAGGGAAGATGAAATTAACATCTCTCTTGTGTCCACTACAAATTACAGAGGAGCATGTTGTTTGTGAAATGACGTATCAAACATGTCAAGCATTTTTCTTTGCCTCTTTTTGGGAGGTGAGAAAAAACAGTGATCTTAAAACATTTAAAGTGCATTACTATTTGTCCTTTGGTGGCATCTGCTGAACTTGGTCAGGGACCAGCACTATAAACACTCGCTAGGACAGACCTTGTCTGCAAAGGCAGACCAGAACCCAAATCTCTAGGAGTGCAGTCCTTGTATTTATTATTTAGTCCCTGCTTATTAGCTCTTTCGTTGCTTCTGTTGACCTTTGTTAGCCTACAGGCAGCTGCAACTTCAGTTCCTGTAGTGCATCCGTTGTAGAAACAACAGAATGAAAGCATAGGCAGGATCCTTTTCTATAGAATATTGTGTAGTGCACTGACTAAAAGTCTTGAGACACCTGTTGTGTGTCATGACCTCACCAAATCACCATGGAAAACTGCATGCTTGGAGGGAGGAAGACTGTTAACATCCAGTGCAAAACTCCTGAAGGTAAAAGCAAATGGGATGAGGGAGGAAGGAAAGAATGTTTGACCTTGGGTTTGAAAGTGGATACCTAAATTGTCACGCTGCTGCTGCTTCTCAGGAGTCTCTTTCAGTTTGTTGTCATAGCTGCTCTACCCTTCCCTTCTCAAGTTTGCTGAAGTGAAGAGTGTTGTCTCATGCTGGCATTGCTTTTTAGACTATACATGTCATTAAAACCCCATAGATGTTCACCTCAAAATAGCATGTGGTCAGAATTTCAAGGTTTATGTAAGAATCTAGGTTCTAGTCTTCCTGCCATAAACATGACACGGTTCTATGTGGGCTGTCTTACACTTGGCCTACATATTAAGAGGGACTTTAACAAGCTGCCAGTCAGGAAGAGGACAGTTTTGTGGATCATCTTTTACAGTACTGAGGGAAAGAAGGGTGATACCATGATAACAGAGTCTTCAGAACCCATTTGAGCAATGAATTTGTCATTCGCAGAGTGGCTTGTTAAGCTACCCATAGCTTTGGCTTTTAGTTTATTTAAAGTGTGCTGTGTCACTAAAAGGACTGTCACCTCTCAACCTTCATACCTGCTGAGTAAGCTAATAGACATACCAAAGTGGTGTGTGGAGTCCTTTGTGTTTAGCTTGTGTAGCAATGAGAACACCCTTAAGAGACCCAAGCAAACAACAGAAAACAGTTGAACTGCTTATTAGTTCTGAAGAGAATGTAATTGAACAAGTAATTTGAATTTGCAGTAAGAATTTCATCAGTTTAGAGAATATGCAATCACAGTTCCAATCTCCATTTTGACTGGTAGCTAATACTTGTTAAAATTTTGGCTTGCAGTTGAGCTGTTATGGGGAGAAGCTGCTTTCGGGTCTGCACAGTGTCATTTCCACAGAAATTAGCTAAAACTTAATTCAAAGTGAAAGATACCAAAAGGAGTAGTTGGTGAAATCATGCAGGGACCACTTGCTTTTATTTGGCTCTCAGTGGCTGGCCAGTGCCTTTCTGTTCACAGTTTTTGTGTTTCTTATTTTTTTTGACTTGTTACTGTTGGACTAAAAGTTAAGACAACCTCTCCTCAAAAATGTAACTGTGGCCTATGGCTTGTGGCCTCACCTTCTTGGAATTCTCTGGGCATTCCTGTTTCAATGATGTTCCTGATACTTTCCAGGACTTATCTTTGGGATTGGTCTCTATCTAACACAAGTCAAGTATGAAGACTAACCTCTTCGATACTCTACTCTCCATTTCTGGCTCCAAAGACTGCATCTTCCTATGCAGCTGAACTGATAAAGAATCTCCAGAATCAATGTAATTGCTGAATTCTGAGTTATCAGCTGTGAAAATAAAGTCTTGTGAATTGCCTTACATCTGCTTCTGAAAGGTATGAATGGCTTCAAGAACACATGGCAGCTTACAGTTGTAGGAAGAGATAATTGCATTAGTTTGGGTAAAGCTTTTACTCCTGTTCCCGCCCACCCAGTCCAAAGATCCATGACTTTTTTTACTTTGTGACAGTATCTTGTCTCTCATGCCCTAGAAGCATTGTCATGTTGATTTTCCAGTCTGAAAGTATTCTGGTAGTTTTTGGCAATAGAACAATAGAACTAATAGAACAAGTCAGTTCTATTAGTGTACACATTGGTGTAATTGGGGGCTTTCCAGAGACTCTCAGGTTAGAAATCTGTCAAGAAATCACTGGCTAGTGAGGACAAAACTCTTTATCAGCAGTTAGCATGATAAAAATATTAAATAATAACCATGATAAATAATATCCTTGTACTTCCTCATCTTTGTTTCTAATTTCCTTTCTCAGAGATTACAGCTATTATGTTCCTGTTTCATTTGGATGAACCCAACTGGTCATGAATCTCCCTTAGGCGTGACTGCTCTTTTTTGGGTTTTTTTGTCATATCAGGGAGTTTCAAGTTGTATTGAGATGCTTCTTGCTGTTTGTTTGCCAGTCTCTTTTAGTGAGGTTTAATTCTGATGTGAGACATTTCCTTTTTATGTGTCAATCTTAGCCCAGTTGTATTCATCCCACAGTTGATAGTGCCCTACTTCTGGTTATGCTGCACCAGCTGGAATGCTCCAGCTCATTACACTTGTCACTTTAAAATATTTTTAAACTCTCTTCCATTTCTGTATGAGTGTTTAGATTTAATGTATTTTCCAGAAATTTAGACAAACGCTCTGTCCTTTATTGCAATGTGGTATTTAAATTACACTGGAGTATTGTCACAGCATGTTTTGCTGGAAAAGAGGATTGACCTTCAGTGTATATAGATCTTAAGCCAGGTGCTGATGAATTTCTTAAGAAGTCCACTAAGTCTTTCTCTCATCAGTATGTCTAGAAAATGTATAATGATATAGCAAGGCAGCTAAATCTGCAGGGGATACTTGAATCTCTTACCTGTACTTAAAAGAAGTTCCTCAGCCTGGTGAAAAACAGTTTTCTGTGGCTTGACTTACCTGATCTCAGGGCTCGCTCTTTCCCTGTGTATTGTAGAAGCTGGTTGCAGATCCCTGAGCAAGCAGAGCTCTGAAAAATAAAATCAAAAAATTAGTGAAGGTTTTCCTAGTGCTTATCTAGTAATCTGTGTAATTTCTACCAAAATTTTCTAAAAGAAAAAAAAAGGAACAAATAAAATGAAGAAAACTTCAAGAAGCTATACATCTGAAATAAACAATTAAAAATTGAGTTATAAAACGTACTGAAATGTTTTTCATATGCAGAATGTTAACTTACCTGTGTAACCATGCCCAGTTTACTAGTACACAGTGCTGGTTTACCTCAGGTAAGCAGAACCCCTGTAATTTCAGGGTTCCTCATTTCAGTACATGTTTTATTTGGTTTGGATTTATTCTCTTCCATTGATTCATCTTCTAGTGTGTTAAAATTAAACTTCAGATGAAATTCTAGAAGTCAGATTTTTACTTTGGCTACAGTAAACCGCAGGTTTTGATCTGGGTCTTCTTTCCTCTTAAGATTTACCCAGTCTTGTTTGCTCTCTGAGCCTTGCTGACTGAGCCAACTCCGTTCCCTGCCATACGCCTAAATCATTTGAGAGTAGCTGATGCTGCACCATACTGAAGTGGTGTCAAGAGCCAACCTAAATTCCACCTGTCTTCAGTTTCAGAATGGCTGCGGTTATTGCCTTTCCTGGGCGTGCTGGCCTTGCTCGGTTACCTCGCTGTTCGTCCATTCCTCCCCAAGAAGAAACAGCAAAAGGATAGCTTGATTAACCTGAAGATCCAGAAGGAAAATCCAAAAGTAGTGAATGAAATAAACATTGAAGATCTGTGCCTCACTAAAGCTTACTGCAGATGTTGGCGTTCTAAAACGGTAAGACACTTTGTGCTACTGTAGGATTAGAGAATGAAACTTGCATATTTTTATCCGTGCTTCAGTGATGAATTGCAACATGTTGACCTGTTGCATTTCTCTGGAGGTGGAATATGTTCCTGGTTTTTGAGAATGGTGCAGTTCTTATTTTTCTCCATTCTAAACCTATCTACATGCAGAAAGAAACGGTAGAAACACAGTAGGGTTTTTCTAGAAACACAGAGTGAGCATCTGTGAGTAGATTAAAACCAAGCAAACCTTGTTTAATATTTAGAAATACACTGCAACTAATTAGAAGATAACTATTCTGGTTTTCAAAAACAGTGCTTAGAAAGTTGTTCATATTAGAATTAAAGCAAGGCTGGACCTGTGTTGGTAGGGGAGAGCATATCTCCATCTGGTCCAGAGCAGCCAGTAGATGACTGGTTTGGATAGTCCATATCCCCCAGCATCAACTAGATGTGCATAAGTATTTTTCCTCTACCTCAATTTCGTTTGAATTCCCTGACTGCACTCTGGTTTTGTCCTTTCTGGACCAAATGCTTTCCTATTTTAACAAAAAAATCTGCCCTGGACCTAAGAAACCCTCTCAACTAATCACTTCAGCAAAGTATTTCAGTTTTCCTTCAAACCATCCTTTCTAGTTGCAAATGATTAAATCTATTAAGAGCACTTCTACTAGTTCCACAATAAACCTTAAACCATCCGTGGCTGCGGTGGCTGCTTTGCTTGCTGTTCTTTCATGGAACAGGCTTTGTCCTTAACAGCTATTTTAGGACCTCACAAACTTAGTTACCTGTTAGCTGTGGTTTTTTTCCTTGGTACCATGTGTCCTGTGTCTGACAGGAGATGGGGTTTGGTGTTGAAATGGGACGTAGTAGGAGGAACTAGCAAGATTATCAAGGTGCTCTTGGCATAGGAGGAAGTATAAAAATCACCGTGCAGTTGATGTACAGAATTATACTAATTCCTCATGTATGTTTTCTTCCAGTTCCCTGTCTGTGATGGCTCCCACAACAAGCACAATGAATTAACAGGAGATAATGTAGGTCCACTAATACTCAAGAAGAAAGAAGTATAGCAGATGCTTAATCCACTAGATCATGACTGATAAAAAGTCTTTTTATACTGTTGTAGTTGCAAGGGACAGCATTTTATTATGTGATTGGTATGATTTAGTCTAATGATTGCTGTAGATTTCTTTTTGGAATAAACTGCATTTAGACAGTGGTAAATCTGTCACTGTTTTGATACTTTATTCTGGGAAGAATTATGTCTGCTTTGTAAAACTGTAAAGTTAACTATTGTTGTAAATAAGTAGTTTATTTCAACAGTAAAATGACTTCCAACAACTAAGCCTTTTTTGTGTGAGCATTCAATTATAAAGCTGTCACTATTTCCAAGTGACAGAAGCGCACCTTTCTGCTGATTTTGTTCTGCTGAGAAACCACGTCTTATTCTGCTTTTCAGGAACAAATCTAAGTACATTTAAGTGGCGTGGAGAAAAGATGCTAAATTCATCCTTTGTGAATATATCTAAGTGTACCACTGAGGGCAGGCAAAATAGAGATGTTAAGTTATGCTAGGTGCAGGTCTGGCCTGGGCAGTTTGTTAGCCTCGTGCAAGGCAGCCCAGCTCAGACAAACCCCCCACAGCTGGAAAGTCTCATACAGCATCCCCGGTGGAGTGCTGCAGTTCCAGACCATGTAAGCTATTGAGCAGGTCAGCCTCTAACATCCCTTTAGTTTGGGCCCCTGTGCTGATCATTCATAGCTCTTGTAAGGAAACATGAATACGCGTCTAGCAAGTTCACTTGCACTGTAGCCGCCGCTTTTTGTAGCGGTAACTTTCATGGGAGGAATTGGTTCAAGGACAGAAGCAAGAAGGTAGAGCTGAGCTGCATTCTTGGCTTGTTACCCAGCCAGAATGATTATTTGGGCAAGTCAGAACTTTGCTTTGGTATGGCTTAATTTGAGATACAGGTAAATAACTGCTACTTATCTAACTGCTAGGCTTCTGACTAATCCTGAAGTGCTTTATTCTCCACTGAAAGACTGTATCCATCAGTTAAAAAATAAAAAATTTGATCCATGCTAGAATTGTAGGCAATTGTACTAAGGCAGATTTCAACTGTTCCTTACCGGCATTTCGTTTGACCTGTTGTTAGGCAGGCGGGAAGCCCCGGAGCGGTGCACCATTGCCAAAGCCGAGCGCTGCAGTGCTGAAACAGAAAGCAAGTCAGAAAGCAGTTCTCACATAATGGCTCTCGCAGCAGCAGTAGAACTAAGGTAGATCATTCCTCCTGCATTCCTAACAGTTACAGTTTTGGATACCTAAACCTCTTGCCTTGCAGCAAAAGGTGGCGGATTAGGATGTGATTGCATGGTAAATGCCTGCTTTTACAAAGCTTGTAATAGAACCAGGGTACAATCTTTAATGTTTAAATGCTTCTTGGTGGTTTTACCTTAATGGATGAGCAAACCAGAAGCATACTAGGATATAACATTTAGAATAGAGGAAAAGCCATAATGTTACTGAACGTCTTATACTCAGTCTGCACTTACAGATGCTGTATATTGAACACAAAGCCCCAAGCCTTGGGTTTGGTGAAGAAATTACTATGTGAAATGCAAAAGCCCATCTTCAGACTTTTTTTTCCCCAGCCTTTAAAATCCACAGCCTATTGTAGCAGGCTGTTGTTATGTACAAGTCTATGCACTTCCAGCTTTTATCAGAATATTTTTGCATTCAAATAGTTTGATTTCCTCTGAAGTCTCAGAAGTAAACAACATAAATCAATCCTGTTCTCGCTTCCATTGCTCTACTCAGACAAACCCTGTTAGAGTAAGTAATAGAGCAAAACTGCTTTTGTATCTCCCACAAATCTCCTCTAAAAGGAGAATGACAGTGTAAGGTTTTCATGGTTTCAGCTGGGATAGAGTTGACTTTCTTGCTAGCAGCTGGTATAGTGCTATGTTTTGGATTTGGGATGAAAGTGTTTCTAGAACACTGATGGTTTTGGTTGTTGCTAGTCAGTCATGGCCTTTCCTGCTCCTCACACTGCCCTGCCAGCGAATAGGCTGGGGTTGCACCAGAAGTTGGGAGGGGACACAGCTGGGACAGCTGACCAAAGGAATATTCCATGCCATATGACATCATGCTCAGTATATAAGGCTGGGGGAAGAAGGAGAAAGGGGGGGATGTTCAGAGTGATGGTGTTTGTCTTCCTAAGTGACCATTATGTGTGATGGAGCCCTGCTTGCCTGGAGATGGCTGAATGCCTGCCTGCTGATGGGAAGCAAGCGGATGAATTCCTTGTTTGTTTTGCTTTGCTTGTGCATGGGTTTTGCTCTACCTATTAAACTGTCTTTATCTCAACCCATGAGTTTTCCTACTTTTACTCTTTCGATTCTCTCCCCCATCCCAACGTGGGGAAGGGAGCGAGTGGCTGTGTGGTCCTGGCTGCTGGCTGGGGTTAAACCACATCAAAGATTTAACGTCTTGACTCCATCTCTAGCACGGCTTGATTTTGTAATTAATTTTTTCTCCCTGCTTGCTATTAGATGAGGTTGCTGCTACACAATCTAAGAATGTAGCTATGGAACAAACATGGGTGTTTTTTCTTTTGTTTTTGCTTATGTCTATAGGGGAATGGAACACATTTGTAGTACGGGCCTGCAATAGCAGCACTCAGTCACAGTGCCTTTGTAGAAAGGACATTTTAGTAATTTCCACAAGAAAATAAGAAAATTTAAACCATAGGCAACATAAATAAACATTTCCTTACATTTCAAAATCTGTCAAGGTAATTGGTCTTGTGGCCAAAGACTTTTTCTGTAGAAAATCTCAACAAATTTACTAACTGGTTCAATTTACCTACCTAAAGTCTACAGGGATAGGTAGCTAAGAACTGATGAGCCCTGTATTTCACCAGCAATTGAGAGAGCAGAACTAATTACCTGTGAAGATGTGGTTGGTCATGTCATCCCACGGGATGACTTTTCTAACCTAATTTGGAAGCTCTGCACAAAGGGATACATTTACCCCTACTGCTAATAAAGGCAGTCTTGATGCCAAATCAGGGGAAGCTGAACTTGGCATGTCATGGCATGACTTTTTACTCTACAAGAATAGTAATGTTTACCTTTCTTTTGATTATGCATTTGAACAATAGTTACAATAAACTACAAATAAACTTGTAAAACAAGTATATTTAGAGAAAGCCATCTGGCTTGTGGCAACTACTAGACAAAGTATATGTAATTGAAGTGCAGCTGGCATAAGTTTTGATCTCTTGCACTCTGTTTATTTAAAAAGCAAAATGCAAAAACTGTATCATTCATTGTTTTGTAGCTGTATTACACCAAAAGTGTTTCACAGTTAATTTTAGACCTCAGTTTAAATTCCCTAAAAAGTTTGGCTGGAAAAGAGAGAGAAAGCAATGATAATTACATTATCGCTGCATCCCCTGGCCTGTGCAACACCATGCTTCCAGATGGCCAATTTCTGTCTTTTTCCATATGCTGACTGCTGTAACTCTGCCCGCTGCTTGCCGCCAGGACTGCGCAGTGCTGTCAGACCCTTCTGCTGCAGAGGTTCTTGTGAACCTTCTGGAACTGCACACACGTACTCTCCCGCATTGTGCCTGTGATTACGTCTGCGTGACAGTGGGACTCCTCTGGTTCTGGTTTACTGCACATTGTGCTCTAATTTTATTTCCTGCAAATAAGAGACTGGTATGGCATAAAGATTTTATTGGCTTGAATTCCTGCATTATTCATGAATGATTTCATGGCATTTTGTTGAAAGGGAGGTGGTCTTATATGTCATGACTTCACCCACACAAACTCTGATAAAAAGCCCCAATATAATATTTCTTTTCATGACAGGATGCAAGTGTTTTGTTCCTTTCTCGAACGCAAGGAGAGGAGCATTATAAAACATTAATGCTTTTCATTTCAGATCTGCAGGTCTATATAATAGCTTCAACCTGATTCTTTTTGAAGATTTAATAAAAGCTGGGGGAAAGGGGTCTTGTGAGAAACATCCACATATGGTGGTGAGGAAAGGAAAATTGATTCAATTTCGTTTAGGTTAGGAACAAGACAATGCTATTCTTTGGTATAGCTATTCAGGCACTTGGAATGGTGGGAGCGATCTAATGAATAAATTGAGAGCGCGCTGAGGTTTGAGAGAAAATGAGAAATCCAATTTATGAGATGCTGTTACGATGGGGAGCCAAGTATTAGAGGCTGTCATGAACAAGGGCTGTTTGTCAGAGGTATGCTTGCATACTTAAGGTTGTGTTCAAATTTGAAGGGCTGTTATCCCGACATGCCCTGTTATTGAACAGGTGCCAAATTTGGCACAGTCACCCTTCCCTGCAGGGGGATTCTACTTTTTACGAAACCTTATGAAAAAGCAAACTATATAAAGTTTCTACTCCTGTAAATTTTGCTCAAGTACAATTATTTTATAGACAGTCACTGATGAACTGAATACCATAGTCCCTCATCTTATCAATTAGATTTACAGACATGACAATTTCCAAACACAATTAACTCCCATTAAAACTACCCACACAAAGAAGGCTGAACAGGCACAGAAGTCAATGGCTGACAGAAGAACCACGAAGTGCAGCACCCAAACTATTCATCAGCGCACAGGTTGAAAGCATCTTCCTTTCTGGTCAGGGCACAACTGAACTAAATATTGTACATTCCCCAAGGAAACAGAGAGAACAGCAGTGTGTATAGTAAGAAAAATATCAATGTACTTCACAACTCTTGGGGGAAAGCTTGCCAAAGAATTTCCTGATATTTTTATCCCTGTGCTGGAATTGCAGGCTATGAACCTTAAATATTTCTCAGGAAGCTTTCTCTTTGGCTTGGAGAGGAAGGCATGTACAAAGGCACACATACTGAGGTATAATTAATTTGTATACAGAGGCATATGTGGACACTCTGCAAATCATACACTTTCAGTTGTCTTTAAAAAGTATTTTTGTACATCTGTGAGTTGCATATTAAAAGTGTAAAAGCTAAAATAGAATTGATTAAATCTTACTCATGCCAAAAATATCTAGACACATCAACTATATTTTATAGAGTATGCTGTAAAACAAGTTCCATGAACTGTCACATAGAAATCTGCAAGGAGGCATTGTCCACCTTGATTATAGGCACAGTCTAAGATTCTTACTAAAAAAATAACAAAATAAAACTTCCAGTTTCTGAGCAATGCTGTATTGACTCCTTACCTCAGGATGGAGCTTGGAATGACCTACCCACAGCTAATTACTTCTACAAAACATAGCAGAGTAAGAAAGATTTGCTAGTACCTGTAACAGGTCAATGCTAAACCCTGGCTGATATCAAAGCTAAAGGCAAGAGCAGGATTTTGATGCACAGAGGTGGTTTACTCCTGGCTTTAGGACAGTCAAGGAGAAGAGAAAGGAGAGTCTTCTGGGAATGGGAAAATCAAATGTGAACTATATTGCAACTGACTGTGCAGCAGGCATCTATATTAAATAAAATGAAGAAAACCACATTTGAGCTTTTTGCTCCCCCTGGTGAAATGTTTTGGCAAGGTATTTGACATGAGCATTGCCAGTCATTAACGTGATCCACAGCCACACACAACTTCTGTTTCCCATAGGTACATGCTGAGGGTGCCAGCACTGTCAGGAACACTGCTTCCTCCTGACACCTGCCTTCACACAGCAGCCTTCCTTTCACTTCGTAGCATCCCTCTCAGCACTGCACTCTTAAGGCTATTCAGCTCAAGTCTATCCGTTTTTTACATCAGAGGTAAAAAACACCCTAGCAAATCTAAGAGGCCTCCACTCTCCACAGTCAATCCAGCCAGCCACTTCTTGGGAAAATGAGCACTAACTGGTTATATTTTTAGCAAATACCTGGTTTTCTTTGCTGCAGTTGTGAGATGTAGATGTGAGAAGGACCTGATCGTGGGATTTTCTCAGCCAGATGAGTATTAACTTAGGACAAAGCAACAGGACATCCCAGCTGACCCATGAATCTTGATTTGAGGAGAGGTCTGCTGCTGTTGCCAAGTTCCCCAAAAGGAGCTGAGGAAGAAAGGGACAACTTTGCCCTGTCAGCAAACCCCACCCAAGAGGAGCTCTGCTCTCTGTCCTACAGTGGCCAGCACCAGAACATAGCCACTCTCAGGGGCTGAGGAGCTGGGTTTCCCTCCCTTGGCATCGTGTTTTGCAAAGGCTGAGGTACACAAGTGAAGAAGCAGCCATCCCAATCCCATACAACCCTTTCCCAGTCCTTATAGCCTCCTCACAACCCTCATCCTGTTTTCAAGCTCAGTTCTTTTTTCTACCAGCACCAGCAACACCTGTATTGCCACAGTCTCTGACCAACCCAACTGTCTCTCAGCACATAAGCACCACCTGCTGTTTCTTGCTGTGGCCAAAGCTGACAGACCCTTGAAGGTACAAAGGGGTGCATGAGCTGCGAGGAAGAACAGCAGTAGGAATAGGCAAGTTTTGGAAACCAAATGAGGAAGGAGAGGGTATCACCAACCCATGGCAGGACTTGTTCACTGTATGTCAGCAGTCTCTAATTCAGAAGTTGCATTCTTTGAGCTGTTGAACTTGTCTTCTCACAGCCCAGTTTCAACCGTCAAAAAGTTACTCACATTTGTCTCCATTTTCTGCTGTTTATATTCCACCTCATGACTTCACTCCATGCCTGAACAATTCTGATCCTCTCCCTGGCCTCACACCCACACATTTCAAGTAACTGTTGACTGCTAACTTCTCAGTGACTCACTGCCTGACCAGCCCATTCACTGTATGTTCAGCTATTTCATCTCTTAAGGCACCGTCAACACATAAAAATATTTTATAAAACTCCACCAGGGCTGCTTTTAAAATAGCAGACATAACTGATACTTGTTTTGGTTTCCCCCAGAAAGATTACAGACACGCGGTGTTTACTCAACGGAAGTGTAAGGGCTGAAGGACCATATTCCTGTAGTTGTCTCTTAGGAAGGTTCACAGGCCTCTGCCTCTTCTGCAGTCTCAGCACCTTTCTCATCCTCCTGGCTATTTGTCTGAGCCTTCTGCAAAAGTCTGGGCCCTGCCAAGCCAATAGCCAGGGCTCCAATTGGAGCAGTGATCAAGATAGCCAAGAAAGCTACTGTCAGCACATCCATTCCATATTTTTCCAGTTGCTCATCCTGATGAGTTCTCGCTGTATCCAGGGCAAGGGAACCTATTGCAGCCTGCAGGAAAGAAAGCATTGCTGAGATGGATCAAGTAACCTTTAGCACTAAAAGGGGAAAGAAAGGGTCTAATCATCCATCAACATGTAATATAAATTAGACATTTTTAGTACATTCAACCCATTTGTTTTTAGGGAGTACTTAGGTGTTATGTTACACCTATGAGAACAATTTTCCCTTGGCTACACTTTGAATTTCCTAAACTCATGAGCTTATCTAGGTGGTTCCCTCCTGTGATGAACATTGCTTAGCTACCATTTTATCCACATTTTTGGAGAATGTGTGATTGTTGAAATGGGCCAGTATATTGCAGCTATTAAAATGCCACACCTTGAGAATGCATCCTGAAAGCAGTCAACTAGTAGCAGCTTCTGAATATTTAGTTCACAAATCTTGCAATAATCCTTGTTCTGTTCTGATTATTAACTTTTGTTTGCAAGTAATCATGCTACTGAGGCGAAGTCTAAATGACTTAATGATCACTGAAATAAAGGAGCAGGAATGCAGCGAGACCAAGGCTTCTGTAGTAATACAGTCAGACTACCCCTCACTAAAGCGACCACAAACTGAAAACCCATTCTGTGCCTCTGGCATGACTGTCCCAGCAGTTCATGTGCTGTAAGAGGGAAACACTTTTACCTTTGTTTTGAGAGTTCTCAGAAGCTGTATGCAAAGGCACAGTAACCTGCAATAGCTGAGAAATAGTTAAACTTCCTACAGTAATGCACAACTCTGTTGTTTTTAAGAGTACGACCCAGGATGCAAGGAATACACCTTCCCACAGAAGGCTCTCCATCCACTTTTCAAGCAGACTTAGGGCAGTTTAGAAGATAAACTGTCCATATGCTACACTTTGCTGTTATTGACCCTGATCCTCTCCCTGTTTACTGCTGATCTAGTTATGAGGACCTTTGCTAAGGACAATAGATTTAGCCTAGAATGAAAGTGATGTTGGACTGTTTACCTGGACAGTGGCTTTGGGCATCCATGCCAATGAGACGAATACTTTCTCCTTAAAATTAAACCCAGCAAAACACACCATCAGGAATGTTGCTATGATTCGCACAACTAGAGCAATGGCTAATGTAGCAACACAGAGCCCTGAAACAAAGACAAACATTTCTCAGTACTTCCGTGCATAGCTGCCTGAGTGGAAAAAGCCTCCTAAAACTGTTGCTTTACAGTGGTGTTGGCTTTTTGTTTTGGTTTTTGGTGGGGTTTCTTTGGGGTGGGGAGCAGTCATAATCTATTTTGCTTTTATATAGCATCTTTTTCTTTATAGAGATACTTTGGAAGCTAGTAATGAAAACTGGATAATCAGTGAATGATCTTACCAACAGTTTCAGGCCTAAGAGATGTAACAGATACTTCTGCTCCAATTAAACCAAAAAGAAAAGGTTGAAAGATATTCCATGCAACTGCCACAATTTTTTCTACTTCCCTCTGCAATCAAAACAAAAATAAACTGTAAATTTGTAAATTCACAAAAAATATGACCAAGTAGACACTACATTTAATTTATCAAAGGACAAACTGAAAATGTGTCATAAAGATTGTCCAGAATTGCTCCTCCTCCTTTGACCTAATACTAAAAGATTCAAAATCAGTTGTGCACCTTTCAAAGGTTAGAATGTGTCTTGCTCTGCTAGTAAATAAATGCTTGCTATCTCAAGAAGAGAAACAAAAATCAGTGATGTTTGAACAGTAACAGAGGAGTTTGCAGGCAGGAGGAGGAAAATAAAGCGTAGTTGATTTTCAATGTTTAGGAAGGCGTAATTTGAGCAGTTTTGCCATGAAGTTTCTGAGCCCTTGGGAACTGCATGCTTAAACATGTTCTTCCATTTGTATCTGAGCAGAGACAGACCCTCAAAAGTTTCAGTCCTGACCTAACTCCACTCGTGCTGCACCCCATCAGAGGCCTGTCTCCACGTGAGCAGGACCAAAGTTAGACTGAGCAAGTCTGAAATCCCATATTAGTAAAAAGCGTTGAACTTTCCAGGGCAATGTACTGTATAAGGGCAAAGCCGTCTTTTCTCCTTGTGTTTGAATTTTACACCTAACGATTTTTTCTAAAACAACTGCTGCCAGGATAAGTGTGAATCTTTCATTTATGTGAAGTAGTACATGTTGCATATCTAGTAGCACTTCTTTTCTAATTGAGTGAGTTCTACAATGGGAGATGAACCTTCAGGCTGGCATGTGCAGAAAATGTAAATGCAGTGCTCTGTCTCTTAATAATCAGTCTCGGGCTAGATGTGTCCTGTCCTTGGTGTATTCTCTGGGACTGATCCTGCAACATATCTTGCTCTTCAGTCAATGGAATGGTAGATAACTGCAGTGCAAAAACTTCTGTAATCTTAAAGAGAATGAGGTGAAAATATACAGACCTCTCACAATTTGGACATCTGTTTGTAAATCTTACCATAAAGTGACAGTGTAAGGTTACAGACACTGTCGCAGAACTGGGACATTAAGCTTTGGATTCCTAGGCAAGTGCCTTGATAACTAAATCTCCTTTAGATGGCCTAAGATGTCTAAGAAAAGCTTGTGAGCATTTCTTTGTAAGTATGTTAGGCTCTGTATGGGTATATATTCACATACACAGTAACTTCCTGTCATGCTAAATGTTAGAGACTTCCAAAATAAAAGTAGAATGTTTTGTTTAATCCGTACACTCCCTAGAGCTTCATAAAAGCTAAATTAATTACCTGCACCATTACCACCCCTGATAGAAATTCCAAGTCCAGTCAATCTCTACATTCAAAGAGGTTTTGGTATGGTATGCATCTTTATGTAAACATTTACCTTTTCATCAGACCATCCCACACCTGCAACAAAAGCTAAGACTAATGTGCAGAGCCCTCCTGATCCAGGGAAGCCAAAGTAGATGCTGCCAAAAACAGCAAACATGGACAGCCCAAGTACAAAATACGACCTCTTGCATGCCAGAGATGCCTGCAGCCAAGGAAAGAGACAGACAAAAACCTAATATTATTTTTTTTAGGATAAATGTTACTTCTGTTAATTTTGAAAATAACAATTGCCATTAACCATTGTGAAAGAATCAAAGCTTTCAAGTGAGACTTCAACTGCACAGTTGAGTTGAGGGTATCTTTTTGACTTTAATTCCTAAGAAATTTAAAATTTGGAAATGTAGTTATTTTCTTTCTCCCGCGCATTCAAAATCTTATTTCCAGTAGGCTTTTTGTATCACAAGGAACATGATGCTCTATTCTAACAGCCCTGCTTCAACTCTGATAACAGGATTTTCTACCTGTGCAGTCAAGTACTAAAACAGTTTATCCAAGGAGAGGCGAAATCCTTGCCACTAGATGTTTTTAAGGACAAGTGAAACAAACGTTTGCCAGGGACAGTCTGGTTTTGTTTGATCCAGTCTTACAGCAGTTATATCTCTGACATTGGTCCCCATTTCTGTTTACCTGTTTAGCTCCTGTGTCACACTTATGTCATTTAATATGAAGAAAATTTTGTCACACTGAGGGCAATAGATGCTTTGCAAATTGACTTCAGTAATCCAGAACCTGTGTCCTTTCTTCCACAATTTTCTGTTCACTTAATTGCCCCTTGATAGTAAATTCATCTACCAGTTTATATAAGCTTAATTTTTATTGAAACTAACACATTCTAATTGGCGCTACTGATATGCCCAATCACTTAAAGCCTGCAATCTGTCCACTTTACTTGTTTTTAATCTTAGGCCTACTGGAAACATCTTATAGAAGTAAGTGTGTTGCACATCAATCATTTTGATGATTATTTTACTGTCTGAAATGGGTATCAGGCACTACCTACTTTACATGTGGGCATTTCCACCACCTTCAGCGAGAGCACGATGATGAGCTGGATTCCAAACTCTGCATCAGGAAGGACTATGAGATCATACATTTTTATTGTTGCCGTAAACAAGTAATCACCTATAAACCACATCTTCACTTGATAGGCTTTGCATCCTGGAAGCTGTTAGCGCTGTACACAGCTTTCCCCCAAGACAGCTTCACATGAGGCTTGGAAGTGAATGACTTAGGAACACCATCCTTTAGCAAATAATCTTGATTTTTTAAAAAGATTTTTCTACTTTTTTTTTTATTTTATTTTTTTTTTTTTACCTGATCATGGCTTGGGAAATATCGAACAAACATTCCCAGAATCCCCCCAGCTGCTATGCCAACAGCAACCTCCAGCACTCCACGGAGCATATTGTACAGAGTAGAACCTACGTGGCAAAAGAAGAACGGGTTCAGTCAGCCATACACAGATCCTTCAGCCACAAGCCACACCACAGACCTACAAGGGTGATTCCAGGACAGCATCTACTTTAAATTACTTTGGGGCAAACGGGTTCAGGAGGCAACCTATGGGCCTGAAGGAACTGGATAGTGCAACTTTCTCTCTATGAAACCTCATGCCAAGAAAGTGTGCCAGAGAAGCCAGAGAAAGAGCCACTGCAAGAGCATTGCCAAAACCCAGGGAAATATGAAAGCACTTATGTTGAGCCTGCAGGGACCAGACTTGGCAGATAGGGGAGCAGACAGGGAAAAATGTTCTCTGAAAGTTGTTGTGACCCAGTACTCAGAGCAGACAATGCTACACCAAGACTTTTGATCATGGGTAATTTCCCCTCTCAATGTTCGAGTCCATACATGACATACACGAACTTTATAAGGAGATGTCATTGAGTTACAAACCAGTCAGTCATAACAGAGTACACATTCTTCAAAATATCACTTTTCGTTCTGGATTTCACTACATACAGATTAACCAGCATACCAGAAGAGAAAGCCATCCCAAGGCAAGTGTTGAAGCCTGTGATAGCCAGAATGTCGTCAATGCTGCCAGCTGCCATTAGCAAAGTTGGGATACCTTTCTCTACCCCATATCCTCCAGCTTGTAAAATCAGCATTGAGGGAACCACCACAGCAGGGGAGACTGCACCTAAAACAAAACTGAAAGCACATAGGTTCAGCCTCTCTTAAAAAGAAAGGACTTAACTGAAAAACTTCAAAACGTTCTGACCCCAATTCTTTTAAAGTATGAATAAATAGACCTTTACACAAGGTATTTTCTTTACCTTTCCCTGCTAATTACCAGCAGGGGTATTCTATGCAGATTTGCAATCAGCTTTTACATCCTGCCCCACTCAGTAGTATTAAAAGTAAAGGGCTCCACCGACTACGACTTGAATCTACACTGCAGGCCAGTTATACTCCCTGATATATGCCTTGATTGTCCCATTTAGGACCTGATCTAGATATCTAGTCATCCTTATGACTCAGCAGCCCAATTCCTCCTCATAAAAATCACTGTGTGGCAGAGTAGGAGTTCATCCGTCTTGCTTCAGTATAAGGGTCCGGACCAATTCACCACTTTAGACAGAACTAAATGGAAAAGGTTTCCTCTTCGAGGATATTACTGCAGAATACAACATGCTGTATCCTTGTCCTTGACTTGTGACAAGAAGACTGTCTTATATGCTTCCCTCTACGGGGAAATTCTGAATTCCAGCATGAAGATTCTCCAAGTTGTGGTATCATTTTCTGTCCCTCAAAGCCCCTTGTGCTGTGTTTAAAGACTCAGGGATTGCACCGTCCCTCTTCAAGTGCACGGAACACAAACACAGAGGAGCAATATTGCAAGTACTCCTCCACAGCCTGGAAATTTGACCTTTAAATTAGCCAGAGCACCAGACATGAATGGTAAGCAAACAACAACAGGGGCTAAGCACAGCTTCCTAACTGGCATTAATTGAGGTCTCTTCTTGGCACAGAGAACTAACTGCACTTGGGCCATTTAACTGTAGCATGAAAGCAGGCACTTTGTCACACAGGAGAAAAGAGAGGACGTTACCCTAGTATAAATCCCCATTGCCATGGCAAATGCATGAACAAGTAGGCAAGAACTGCAGCTGTGCATGTTTCTGAGATGCACGGTCCAAAAGAAAGCCGCAAACAGACTGCTTTGAGCTTCTTAAGAGCCTGCAATAGACAAGCACATTCAGACATTAGTATCAATACCCTTGGCTTTATGGAGAGGAAATACATTTATGATCTGATACAATTTAATGAAAGAATCCCCTCTGAGTCACAGTACAGGATGTGACAGCTTTACATGGCCTAAGCCCGAGATAGGCTCAAGCACAACTGGATTTGGATATAAAATTCCAAGCGTGGGAGTGAAACCCACTGAATCTAGGTTCAACAAGGTTCCTGCAGGTCACAGGAAGGAGAGGCGGAAAATTCTATTTGGCTTCTTGTGCAGAGCAGGCTAAATATGAAAAGTTGAACTAGCTGGGGTTCATTTGAAAAGGGCATCCTCAACACAGCTGACTTACCCACAGTTACTCCAGGTTGTTTGCTCCATCCACAAAAGATTTTGCTATAATCCCACAAGTTGCACGACCATCCCCCAAAAATTATCCCCAAAACCATGAACACCTAATGAAAAGTTGTAGAATTACATAAACTTCATAAAAGGAGCCAAGCATCTCTCTCAACTGTCTCCCACTTGATATTCTGAGCAGATTAAGTTCCATTTGGTTCAGCAACTTCTATTCAAAAATTTCTCTAAAACAGAGTATTTACTTGTAACAGCTGCCTTTAATAGTGAGTCACAAACATGACTCTGTTAGGACGGGCACCTAATTTTGACACGGAAAAAACCACCACAACAAGTTGCACTTTTTACCAGCGCAGTTTATCCCAGCATAATTAGGGCTGAGAATCACCAGAACAACCAACATCTTTGTCTTCACAGCTTCAATTACACAAGGAATGATTATAACTGCATCAAAGCATGGTTACATACAGAGTCCAAATGACAGTTTCAATTGCCACATGGGAGAAAAATGAGTCAAAGATGAAGCTCCTTTGGCAAAAAAAGTTGTCATGGAGTAGGCAGAAAAGCAATCTCACAGAACTGAGCATCCAAGCTGTGTGCAACAACACACAGTCTGTGCTCATACAAGATTGAATGTCTTGGAAAAATGGGTGATAGTAATCTAGGAAACCAAGCATTTTTCAGGAATGACAAACCCCTGTTTTTGTAAATATCTGAAGCATTGGCAACTCCCTGGTTTTCATCTCGGTTAAGAAAAATCAGTTTAGTTGTTCTGAACAAGCTATACTTGACCTAAGTTTTATATAAACTTTAAGCAGTCCCTTAAACTTAAATAAAGAGGGGCCAATATGGTACAGCTTTATTTCAGCCAGCTGATTTAGGTCAAGCAGAACCTTGCCTTCAAGAATTTATGGAACCTCATGTTTCATAATGTGTGGAGCAAGGTTATTTTTTTTGTTCACAGAAGCTTTATGGGCTTTATTGTGATGTGAAGCATTGTTTCTGTCATGCAGCAGGACTCATCTTTGCAACCAATATATTTGCATTAAAATGGCAATGATTCCAAAAAAAGAGAGGAGGGGAGAGGGAGGAGGGACATAGGTTTGGATTTTTTGGTTGGTTGGGGTTTTTTTGATTGGTGTCAACACAAGCAACATTTTCTTTCAAGGACTGGGGATCTCTTCCATTACTTGTTTTAGTCTGTCAGGGTAAACTGACAGGGAGTTTGTCAGGGTGTGTAAACTCTTCCTGACAGACCATGATGGAGCATGCCATCAAGATGTTCTGCTCACAAAATTCAGGAAATTTCTTTAAGGCAAGGGGGAAAATAGTCATAAAATCAGTTTTCTTCTGTTATTTTTTGTGTTGCTTGCCTACTCTACAAACCCAACTGCCAATATTACCATATGACTATACAATAGAAACTATGCTTTCTATAGTGCTCTAATTTGCAGATCCTCCAAGACTGAACCATTCAATATTTTTAATGGAACGAATTATTCCATTTTTTTGGAGGGCTGTTGTATGCTTTGCCTCACACAAATGGCTGATGCCATACCTTTGGATCCAGGCCAAGTCCTGCTCGGGTCAAGATAATTGAAAGAGCGACATTCCTCAGTGCTGCAGACCAGCGTAGGTTTATCTGGACAATGTCACTAATGAACGGAGTATTTCGGATTAGGAAACCAGCAAGTAGCATCCCTTAAGTGAAAGAAAATAAGCTCCTGTCAAATGATCTGTTTTTGCTGCACAAGAGAAGCTTGTAATAGCGTTCTTAAAAATAGACACCGCATTTATGAAAGACAAAGAAACAATTCATGTTCTGAATTATTAGTCATGTTTTAACAATGGGGACTGAGGTGTGGAAAGAGAGGGATATTTAAGGCAAAGACAGTGGTCTAAGGACACACCAGGTCACCACTGAGTAAGTTCGCAGAATGCTGACACATAGGTTTAGTGCGAGTCAACAGAATTCAGCTTTGTTCTTTAGGTGCAGGTGATACTTACCGTAAGCAAAGGCACCTCTGCATCCTTAAAGATATTTTTCTTGTTAGCTTATTTTAACATGAAAAGAGGAAGATTGTCTAGTACTGCCTATTTATCTCAGAAGTTAGAAATTGTTAAAAATCCTCTTAAACCTAAGAAATGCAGGTATCACAGGAACATAATGTTGAGTTCATTGGGAAATCTAATGTAGAACAGCTAATCACGGACTAATTTAGATGTTTTAATATGCTTGGGCAATATGACTTATGCAAAGAGGGGAAAAAATCAGGAACTTGCTCTTATTCTCTATTTAAGCTTGCAAGATCCAAACTTTTGCAAATATTAGCAAAACTGTTTAATCGTAGACTTTCTGCAAAGCTATTGGAACTGTAGTTCTGGAAGGACACAGAAAAGTGCAGAAAAGGCTGACTTTAAATATAGATCTGCAGAGATTCATTGTAGGTCCTGATGATTCAAAGATACATTTTTGTAGCGTAATTTTATATTAGCCACGATAAGAAACAGGAAACAAAAAAAGACAAAAAGTAAACAAACACTGTGCTTCGGTTGGTGACAGCTTGGGGTGAGCCTTGGCTGTGGACTTGATTTGTCCTGTAGCACGCTAAACTTGCGGTCATTGTTCTTCCCACCACCTCCCGGAAAAAAACAGTGGCATAATTAATCTGTGGTACCTCATGACAATTGTATCAGGCTAGCATAATGACCATGTGATTTTTGCAATGTTTGCTTGAGGTCCAAGTCACTAGAGCTACCCTGATCTAGAAATCTACTTAAAGCAAAAAAAAGGATATTTTCACTGTTCTGCTCCATGTTGCCTGCTGCAGAAACCTCTCTGCAATGTGTACCTAAAATACACCATGTGACTGTTTCAGTAGCAATTTCACTCCTTTTTCCTCCGAGGCTCACTATAAGTGCATAAATACTCAGCCAGATGTATTACACTCAACTGCACCTAGCACAAGCGGATTAAAGGCATGTAAGAGTACAAGATTTGTGTTTTTAGTGTTGAAAAGAATATTCAAAGGCATTGTCTGTCTCTTCTTCTGACTCATAGATTTCTCCAGCTTTCCCTCAGACTGGGGATCTGAATAACGAACCCTGTCCTAATCAACTCAACAGGCGTGTGCTGTCATGCTTAAGTTTCTGTTGTTCAGTTTTACCTGTCTGACAAAGCAAATTCATGCTCAAGTGTTAACTTTAAGGTACAGATGTAGTTAAAAAAGCAGAATCCAAATGGTCAGAAACTTTTTTTTTAAGGGGTGTGTGTGTTTACTTAGAAAGGGCAGACTCCCTGTATGTTACATTCTGCGTTCATATTATCGCAGGCATGCATGTTATATGCAAAACTTCCCTCCCTCTCATTTGAATTTTTTCTTGCTGGTGAAACTAAGCGGTACAAAAAGGCACGTGCTGCCCAGATGGAGCTGTATTCGAAGCTATAGAGCCCTTCTGTAAGCAGCGCTCCTCGGTGAGGCACAGCATCAACTATGCAGGTTACAAAATCGCATCCATGCACTACAGGCAGATATTTGTAGCCCCCTCTGCCACGAAGTTTTACTGTCTGTCAACAGCTTTACTCGTTTAGGCAGTAAGCATGGTAAGGGGGCAGTATACAGCTGGTGAGAAGAACCTGGAGCTTCATTTTTCAGCTTTGGTGACATCACAGCACTTCACAATATTGGACTGATCTAACCAAAACCTCCTCTAGGAAAGAAGTCTAAAAAGGTTCTGATAGCATCAGAATTAACGTCATTTTCATTTTTATGTAAAATAAATTAAGACATTGATATGAAAAACAATTTTATGATTGATTCAAAAGAACTCTCTTTAGAACAATTATTCCTTGTAGTGCATTTATTTTCTCAGGTTTCAATTATCTCGAGAGAAGGTAAGGAGAAGAAAGAAATTGCTTTGGCTTACCAGTAATAGGGAATTCCCTTAGTGTTTTCTTTGTAAAGCATGTTCATTGTGCAAGATACATCTGAAACAGCCCAGCAATCATTTCTTTATGATTTAATTATTCCATTGTAACAGGAGGTACAGATTAAGACTCCTGTTTAGTGATATTAAACCCAAATTTTAAGTAACTTTGAGAGAGGGCACTGAAGGATAATAACCTTGAATCTGTAGGTATACAATTCTCTGTCTCCCAAGGAATGAAGAGGAGAGCCTCAGTAACATACAGGCAATTTCACCTGAGCCAGTTTGGAGAAATTTTCACCTTCTCTGAGAGGACCAGATAAAAGTCATGTGGAAAAGTTGCAGATTTTGAGCGTGACACAGTTTGTTTGCTCCCAATCCAAGTATATCTGGCATGCAGATACTATTGTACAGTTTAAACAACGCAAATATGCAGGAAGAAAAGAAGGATGGATATCTTACCCAGAAGAGCAGGGAGAGGGGGAAGTGTTCGTATTTTAATGAATCCAAAAATTTTACCTCCAATGACAGCAAAGAAATAAAGAAACAGAATTCCAAAGAGGTTTCCACCTGGGAGACACTCAGCCCCAGTGATGGACCAAACCACAGCCCAAACCAGGACCACGATTGCAACTGGAACAAAACAAGAAATACTCATGTTTAATCACCTCTCTGGGATGACTTTGTTTGCCCCTAGTTCACATTTGTTTTTCTACTAAGGAAAAAGGAACCATGACTTTCAGAAAGAAAATCACTTACCTTAAAAATTAGTTTAATTATTACAGAGTCTTTAATCTTTGATGCTCCCTAAACTGATGTTCTGATTTTATAGATCCTAAGATACTTTAAAGAAAAAAACAGTAACAGGAACATCATTAGGGATCCAAAAGGTACTGAGTGAGCCTTGAGTCACTCTGGAAAGCACTTAACAGGTCCCAAGCTTAAAGCAAAGACTTCCCACTGACTTATCTTGCATTTGCCTATCTTCCTTCAGCTACTCCAGAACTGCAATCTTCTGCTGTATAGACTGGCACATCTTCAAGCTAATGACTGCAGCTCCAGTCTAATTTTTAAAAGAATTTCAGTATCGTTTTTTAGCTGGATGTGCTTGTGCAATACATGACTATCTCTGCGAAACAAAAACCCCTGAAGGTTATATCTCTGGATATCCTGAAGTTACCCTTGATACAGCAATCAAAGAGAGATAATACACAGGAAAAAATTTCATGAAAAATATTATGAGAACATTAAGTGAAAATATTATAAAATATGTGGAAATATTATGCTCTTTTCAGGCTCCCAAATCTGTTCCTACAGTTATCCAACGAGAACAGGCATGCATAGATATAAAAGCAGAAGGCTAAAGGAGTGGAGAAAGTGTGTTGAATAAATCCCCTTCTCCTAATCATAAGAAAATGTACTGCATTTTCAGATTGGATTTTTCTTAATCTTTTTTGAGGGTGACAGGTGGCAAAGGGAAGACCAGTAGATTTACAAACATAAAAGCTTAAGACTCCCAAATGAGAGAGATTGGAGGCTGTGGAAGCAGGCAAAGCCACAGGAAGTGTCTTTTATTAGGATAAGTCTGAAATAACTTGTTAGGCAGGCATTCTCTTCTGTGAGCCTTCAGCGCATGGCAAATCTTAAACAAAATGGGACAGTTTGCCTTGTAGTTAGGATTCTTGACTTTGCAAGCCTGGTGTATTAAGAAACAAAAGAAGGTATCACTGCAAAGTCTCATCTTTGTTGCCTTAATTCAGCAAAAAGCAATCCAGTGTGCCAAAAATGCCACTGTGTTTATAGTAATCTTAATGCTCTCACACCAAAATGAACTATCAAGATGAGAATTAGGAGGTCTTTCCTCTGATGAAAACAGTTTGCAATGCAAAAACATACCTACTATGTTAAACAAGAAGAGAAGATACAGGAAGAAAAACCATACATTCAAATCTTTGCTTCACTTCATTATTTTTTTTCCTGCTAAAATGTTGAAATAAAAGTGGGATGTGTAAAACATAGCTATTTCCCTTCATTGTTTTCAAGGACAATGGACAGGTATAATCGCATCCAGAGAAACCAGTACCTTGTTTTCCATTTTCAGTTAAATTAAACTGTCCTTCTTACGTACCATTTGTCACTGTTTGGGCCAGTAAACCCTGAGGAGGACAACTAAATATTTGCCTCCATGTTCTCGCAGGTATTGAAGACGCTGCTATTGGTTCCGGCGGTGGCTGAGCACAATGATTCAAGAGAGCAGTTTCTTCTGTTTGTATATTCCCATCGGCACCTTTGGCATCTGCTGTTGGACCCTCCTGAATGAAAACAACGAGACTCTTTCAGAAGTGGCACTTGAAGTAGCATGCAAGACCTGAAATCAGCTGTCATGCACTAGATCCACACTGGCTATAGGTGACTACATTAGCTACACAATTGCTGTAGGAATGGCCCAGCTTTGTAGTATATTTAGGATTTTTGTTTACCTGTTTGGTTTTGCATGGCACATGCAAATGAGAAAATGTGAGACATTTCCTTTTTATCTGCAACTGACAGGACTCCTGTCCCAATAAAATTGTACCTGTTCAGCAGCAATATCAGCATATTTGATGAAGAAACAATATTAATAGGCTAGGTTCAGCTTATCTCGTAATATGAGCTAAATGTTTATCAATATTTTCTGCAATTTAATAGGATTCTGCTTCCAGACTGGATTATACTCCACAGTTAACAATTAGCATCATTCCTGTGAGACAGTGTCTTTAATACAACTCCTAAATAATTTATCTTGCAAAGCCTTGAACCAAATAACAAAACCTACTTGTGATTAGACAAAGACGAAAGAACGGCTGGCCAGCATAAGCCTTACTCACATGATCCATTGCTAGAAGGCTCAAGCTGGTAAGTCAAGGTAGAGATGGAGATACATTACTCTGGAAGTTAATTCCTTGAAGCTGTTCTCTTATACTGATTCATCTACTTATCCATATTCATAACCAAACCACTTTTTGACCATTTTTGGATATGTGCCTCATTTCATTTTAGGGTCCTTATTTTTGACAAGTTACTTCCCTTGTGATTATTCACCTTCATGTCAGCTCATTGTCATAGTGTGGACATGGAATTCTTGTCTATACTGTGGTTTGGCCCTTCTCCAGGAACAGTTCCACATTTCCCATTATTTTCTGTCTCATCTCTCTGTCTCTAGATACGCATATCTATCTCCCTTACTCAGAGTCACAGCTGGAACACAAATCTCGTGAGCTTTCAGCACGGAGTTACTTGTTTCTCTGCCCTGTGATTCTGTGATCACCAGCTACCCGTGTGTATAAAGATACGCCACACAGTATCTTTACAGTTAGTACTATATGTTTACTCTAAAGTGCCTTTTATGTTAAGAATTTTATTCTTACTTGCATTTACTGCAAATCTTTTTTAAAGCCATAGGTGTTTCCAAGAACACTGGAAATATGCGTAGAGAAGTTTAAAATAATGGTTTGGGGATTTTTAATTTTATTAGGTAAGAAAAGGAAGATATGCATGAACAACTTTCAGCAGGTGGACTGATAGGCACAACTCAAAAGCAAAGACACAATCATAAGTCCACGTAATTCTCTTCCATAGCTGATTGTAAAACGTATGTTGTTGCATTTCCCACTTCAAGCTGAAATCACAACCACTGATTTCCAGAAGTCCAACATACCACAGACTTTTAAAAACTGAACATTTGTTAATTGTAAGAAATTCCCACTGAGGAGAATTCTCTTTGTATTCTCTTCAGATACAGAAATTTTAACAAATGCAGGAAGAAAAAGGAAAGGAAAAGGAGGGTTCCATCTGACTAAAATTGTTCTTTAAGATCCTAATTAATTACCTCACTTTGCTCTTGCATTGGAATCATGCCATTTCTGTCACATACTGATGGCTCAGGATTTTCTTTGTCGTTTACAGTATCCTTCTTTACCATTGTTACAAACCTAAGGGGAGCAGTAAAGACAGAAAAGTTAGAGAGAATAATATTATTTTCCAGATAGATGACTTCTCAGTGATGTTGGTATTTTTTTTTCCCCCCATAGATCAGGTGAAAAAACCCTCACAGCCCAATTTAGAATTTAATGTTTTTTGCATACCTGCGTATACTGTATGTAAGAACAACAGACACTAACAGAAGGACAGTATCAAGTTTACAAAGTCATACACTAAAAAAAAAAAAAAGAAAAAAATATGAGTTTTAGAATCACAGTAATCTGTCCTAACCTGTTCTCTCCTCCTTAAAAGCATCGCTGTAATATGAATATTGTGCCTCCTTTCTCAGCGCAAGATAAAGGTTATTTGCTGTCAACACCACTTACCAGGACCATTAGTTCTGAAAGCATCACAGGCCCTGTGTGCATGGCAGTGAAACAACCATTCCATAAAGCTAAGGACAACAACTATAGTTTCTAAAGCATACACACAAGGGGATATTTTTTACTGAGCTTAAACCTGACCAGATACAACTTGATTTTCAGGGGAATTTTCAAGACCGTGATTCCGTTAGACGTCGCTATTCACAAACACATTGATTGAACACCTAAGAAACAGAAGATGCTTGTTTGAATAAAGATCAGGACCACGCACAACTTGCACTCTGTATTCAGGTAAGGCTGATAAAACACAGCTCTTTTTTTATTGCTTATATCCCATGGAGATACTTCTCAGAGCAGGAAATGAGGTCCAAGTGAGTAATGGTCATCATATTTACTCAGTCTAACTGGTTGACTTCTTGTCCCGTAGATGCTACCATGAGATATGGCAGTGTATGGTTCTGTATGTCCGAAATTTTTTTGTGCAAATATTTACTGTAGTTTCACAAGACTAAGCCAGCAAGAGTCGCATGTACGTATCTGAAGACGAGCCTTGCTAGTGGTCTTCTCTGTTACAGCAAATATGTGCCTGTATTCTCCTCCAACTACCTTTCAGTGCTAACAGCATTTTCTTGAAGTTTTTTCCGTGTCTCTGGCTGTATAAAACACCACTCAAGTTAAGCCAGAAGTTCTGAGCCAAGAAATTCCTTCCTTGCTAAATTGCTGGAAGCAAGTCAGAGAGCTGATTCTCACAATTATCAGGCCTTCAGTATGTAATGATATGTTTGGTATTTGGGAACGACTGATGCCACGAACAAAGGCAGGGGCTATTTTAACACCTGGGTGGTTTTGTTTGAGCTGTTCTGATAGGAAACTGGCCTGAGACACAGCCAAGGCATAGAGGAAGAATACGGAACCACAGGCAAGCGCTTTCAATAGGTTCTAATAGTTTTGCTTTCTTTATATTTTAAAAGGAAAGTGTTAATTTACTCAAATTCCAATCCTTTTCTATATTTCTAATGACAACTTGTGGAACCAAATAGTTGTGGTCTCAAAGTTTTTTTAATTAAATCGGTGATACTTCTAGGTTTTTTCATATTCATATTCATCCTTTCATTGGGGCTGGGAACCCACAAATGCCAGTCTACTACTGGGAATAGAAAGTATCAGTGACCTACCCAGTATCTCACCACTTCCCCAAGGATATATGTACTTAATTTTGCAATTTTGAAAAGAATGTTTGTGAGAAAGGGACAGAAGGGTATTGCTCTTCATCCAGCTTTGCATGGCTGACATCCCAGCTCTTGGGGGTCGCATAGTTGTTGGCACAAAATGCGTTAATACTTCTGAGAAATCCAAATCCACCTCACAACAGCTTCAGCTCCTGAACGCATTGTTCCCAGTAGCATATAGGGAGAAAATATTGACTAAGCAAAGATATTGGCTGTTCTGCTTAGCAGGAATGGTTTCAAGGTGTGAATGAGTTGTCTGATAGCGGATGTGCTGTCTGTACCTGTTGTGACAGGCCTTCACCCTGTCAGGTTCTTGATACTCCTATTTTAAAGCATCAGCCAGTTAGATTAATGAGACCAAAGGGAGTAGTTAGTTCATTCACACCGGGATGGGGTGGGTTTTTTTTTTTGAGTTCATGGTATTTGTTTGTTTGTGGTTTTTTTTGTTGGTGGGTTTGTTTTGTTTTTTAAACTTCACCCCCTATACAAACAAAATCAGTGATTGAGAAATCATAGCGCAGAATTCATACCACAGGGTTAAGGCCTGTACCGTGGAAACCAGCCAGTAACAGACTTATTTCAGTACCACCCTGTAAAATATACTTTCCTTATTTTGAAATGAGAAAGGTTTTTACTATAGGTTTTTATTAGACCCTCATTTTACTTGTTTTTAGTTGGGAGGGAGGAGGAAAGAGAGGGAGAGCTGGACTGAAGAGATGACTGACAGGGCAGCATGTGCGTGCTTGTGTTATTAGCTCTAGTGCCCTGGCGACTGTCAGCGTTCTGCTTTGTACACGCAGAATACAGAAAGGAATACAAATAAAATACCACGGCCCCCGCCAGAGCAACTAACATTCAGAGGCAGGAAAGGAGAAAACCTCCCATCATCATCACCCACAATTAACTGAACCCCCACGCAACCTCCTTCCCCGCCTCTCCCACAGCTTCCTGCCTGCAAAGCCAGCTCACCGTCCCCCACGCTGCCGCCCTGGCCGCATGGGATGGAGACAGGAGGAGACAGAGGGACAGAAAACTTACCTGGGGAACGGCAGAGACCGGAGAGAAGGAGCCGCTGCCTGTGGGGCCTCTCTCGCAGGGCTGCGGTCGCTCCTGGAGGCAATAATCCGCTCGCCGCAGCTCTGTGCCAGCTCCGGCTCCTCCTCTCCTGCTGCTGCCGCTAATGCCACGGTTCCTCCTCCAAAGCCACAGCTTCGCTAGACCAGCAGCAAAAGCCTCTGGCTGGCACTTGGGAAGACCATAAAGAGCTTCTCGGATGCTGTCCTGTCTCTTGGCACCGTGAGTCCGTCCCCACCGGGCAGGCAGCAGGACGATGGCAGGGTGAAGGGTGGCCATATCGGAGCTGCCACACAGGTCCCAGGGCCACCAAAGGGACCAGGCCTGAGCCCACAGCACCCAGGAGGAGCGGGAGATTCTTGTGTCTGGCACGGCCAGCCCTCCACCTCCCACCTCATTTCATTGTAACCCGTACACATTAAAATGCTTGCTTCGTACCCCGCCTTTCCCCGACAATCCTTTCAGCCGGACCACAGCACTGCAGGTGGAGGTTAGGCGTGACGGGTGGGTAAGGATGGGAAAAAAAGTGTAAGGAGCTCTAGGCTGTTCTGCTCTGGATGCATGCGGAACTGCATCAGGGCAGGCAGGAGAATAATAATAAAAAAATAATTTAAAAATGCGTAGTTGTGGTGTTCCCATGAAGACTTTTCTATGCCTTGAAGAAGAAAACAAGTGTGTGCCCACTTCACCTGTGAGTGCACATCAGGGAACGAGACAGACCTTCGCTCTCAACCTCATGTTGACACCTCCACTGGCTGCATGTGAAAGCAGATTCAAATGCACCATGTTGCTACTTGGTTCCTAGTAGCATTACAAAGAATTAATGAGGGAATTTTCTTCCCCCCACATCCATGCAAGAGAAAAGTTTGACTTAGAATCTGAAAAGTCAAAGAACTCCTCCTTGTGATACCACTGGGGTGGAAGGAAAAAGAAATAATAATTACCCAGTTCCATTAAAAAGCAAACCAGAGAATTAAGAGGTCACAAAAGCATTAAGAAGCTCCTTTAATAATTCCGGCAAGTCTGCTGGAAAACCCCTAGGCATTAGAACACATTTCAGAGTTGTAGCTGCTAATGCACTCATTAAAAGCATTGCTAATAACCCAAGAGACAAGCTCCACTGATTTTTTTTTTTTTCTGGCTTCTCAGACTACCACTGAAAAATCTGTATCTCTGTACTTTTGTAAAAAGCAGGTGGTATCTCCTTTTTTTGCAACTCAAAAAACATTTGAGTGGCACCTGTATATTAGTCACCAGTGAACTTCAAAATGGTAACAAGTAAAGTTCAATATGCAATACGTATAATGATTTTTCTCTCAGATTCTTAAGTATATTTTCAGAACACATATTGTGAATTTCCCATGTTACTGCAGTGGGGAGATTCTCTTTTCAAAGTAAGCCTTCTACACTTACTACAGAGGAAGGACTTTGGCCTTCATATTAAACTCTGAAAGCACTCAAAACAGTATCTTGCCAGCCTGAACTTTTAACATTTGGCTTTATGTCAGTCAACATTGGTGGAGCTGTTTCGGATAACTTTGGATTCCTGCCTTAACTTGGTCCTGCTTGTCTGCCAGGGTCACTTTATTGAAGTACTAGATACTCAAACCCCCATAAACTACACAAGATCAGAATGCTCCAATCATAAGTAAAAGTTAAACTCACAGTGAGCCTAAGGAAGCTGATATCCTGGAATGCCCCATCCCTGGAAGTGTTCAAGGCGAGGCTGGATGAGGTTTTCAGCAGCCTGGTCTGGTAGGAGGTGTCCCTGCCCAGCGCAGGGAGCTTCGAACTAGATGATCTTTAAGGTCCCTTCTAACCCGAACCATTCTATCATTTTATGATTCTATGACATCCACAATACTTTCTCATTTTAAAATAGTAAGTAAATGTAACTTTTACAAATAAGAAGCTTGATTTCAACTAGACATGTTCCATTATCTTTGAAATCAAGTAATTCATATTACTGCTTCAGCTAATATTGAAAAGCCTAAGCAACAATTTTAAAAATATGGCAGTTTATACAGAAACACAAACAAAATACCGTACCATTTTTTCCTGTGCTTTCTGATTACTGATCAGTCATACTCAGTAGCATTTATTCTTTAACTCTTCCTCCACATATATATGTATTTAATATACGTGAAATTGCATACAGCTTCATTCACAAACTAGATAAGAGGAGGTGTACGCAGTTTTTTTAAGGCTACCATATTTATAGGCCGTCAGCCCAAGTCATTCATATCAAATATAACAGTATTTTAGCAAAACAAATAGTTTTGGAACGCAGGTTATTCACTGCCTTAGATCCCTGGGTCAGCACCTGTTTTTCTCCAGAGTATAAGACTTTACAATAATAGGTTTCTGATTCATAAATCAGAGCTACCATGTGCTATATCACAATAAAAAACTAGCACCTAGCATACAGATTTAACAATATTTTTTCAGTATTAGTACATCCTTTTGAAGAGGAATATATTGACTCTGTCTCAAGTGGTAAAATCCACTCCTTTTGCTTGTGTGCCAGAAGTCAAAGATATTCATGAAGATCCACCTGTGTATTTAAGAATACTTTTCACACATATCCCCCCATCCATGCCTTTGAGAGTGATGTCCTTGCATAATACTTTCTGTATGTGGAAGGGGAAAAAAATAAATACACACATATATATAGTAATGATACTTCCAAGACCATTTTATGAGTGATCTGTTCTATTAATGAAACAGTTTTGACCGCTATTTCTCCCACTAGGGCCTCTTTTGTACCAGTTACTGTACTCATTTTCTAACTGATTGTAAAAGTACATGCGATTCTCTATGGTCTCTACATGCTACAAGCTTTAGTCTTATCAGCTGTTAGAGCAGGCTCCTCTCCCTTCCTTTCTGCTTCATGAAGGCAGTGTCTGTAATCGTTAAGTGCTTAAAAAAAAGCCTCCCAAATTCCAGAAAGTGGCCAGTCCTACTGCTTCTAATGGTAATCTGTTGCCCTGCCTTTTGTGATGATTTACTGTTTTTCCAGATTCTAACAGCCCAACTTGCCCAGGACCTGCAAAATGGACGTTGCAGTTGCACAAACCAGCTGTGCGTGTGCGCTGACTCTTTATGCGCAGGAACTTTCATGTGCCCATACATCATGTATCTACAGTGTCTTTTGACTGTCTTGCACCGTCTGCTTCAGATCTGTAAGTGTTGTCAGGCTTGGGACATCTTCTTTTCAACAATTGAGACTGTTTTTCTACAGCTATTGCAGCTCTAAAACGTTTTGCTAGTGATAGTAGAGCAGAAAGAACTTAAAGTAATTTGCAGAACAGAGTGTGCTTTCAAGTCCAATTTGCAACTAGTATGTTCTCTAATACAGAAACAGCTATTACCAGTAACAAAATTATTCAGATATTGAAATCTTCTAATTTGCTATTATTTCTGCCGCCTTCTCTTTAAACTGCAATTAGTTCAGGACCCATCTGGCTGATTTAACAGTAGTTGCTCCATTTTCTCTAGATAGTCTGTCAATGCTAGTAGGAAATCTAATTCTGAATATTTAACTTACAAATACTTTGCAAGATAAGAACAAAGGTAGTATTTAATTCCTTTCACTCAGATTTTGTACCTTAAATAATATTTGTTGCCCTCTGAAATATTAAATGTTAAATTGCTTTTCTTTCATGTTTTTGGAGTTACCATAAAATGTAGCCACATGAAGTATGTTTTTATTTAGGGAAAAGTGAAAAAGTAACATCAATCCAGAAAGAGATCACATAGCAGTAAAAGTGCACCAAATTTGTTTTGAAAGGCATCAGGTGAGTGACCTAAATCTTTGTAAACTATCAGGTGAGTGACCTAAATCTTTGTAAACTATCTTCACTGAAGAACATGAATCTCACTGTTTGCCTTTCATAGTATGAATTTCCATTTGCAGGTAGGGTCGATCACAAGCTCCATCCTCCATCGATGATGAGTTCATTACCAGTCACATAGGCAGACTGAAATTACATAAAAGGTAACAATTTTAATTATTTTTCCATGGCTATTAAGTACAAGGAAAAACTTTTTCTTTAAATTCAAAAAAACTGTTTTCTTTTATACAAGCACTTCCTTTTACAAAAATATCTGAATAAATAGAACATAAACAAACTTAGGAATGGAAGCCCTTCTGCTAACTCAGGGGAGTAGCAAAAGTTTTAATAGAGGCATTAAGATGAGAACCCATCCTGAGTGTACAAATTGACATAAGCTAGGCTTCAGATATCTCACCTGCAGAGATAAAACCTCACACTATGATGCTATTAGCTCTGTTCAGCCAGGCAGAACCCGACCAGGTCAGCCAATAATTATAAGAGAACTTAACTAAAAATCTAGATGCTGCAGAAAGCGTGGTAAGCAACTGAGCTGTTGACATTATTCTCTGTATGCCAGTACTGAAGCATACTGGAATATTTTGGAAAACTGGAATTCTGTCTAGACATGGTTGAAAACTCTATAGCCAGACTGGGGGGGGAAAAAAAAATCAGTAGCTTCACAGAAACACTAAAGCTAAGATGAAAATGAGAAACAAGTTTCCGATAGCAACATTAAGACTGAATTAATTCCATTAATGTATTCTTTTATGCTCAGCAGGGCTGCTGGACAAGTCTAGAAGAACCCAGTTCAAATTTAGATTCATAGTGAGTTTATTGCATCTGAAATAACCTTGCTGTGTGCTCATTAGTGTTGCTGATATTTGCAGAGGTCATTAAGAGTTTGGTCTATAACAACCTCCGTGGGTCTATTGTTTTCCTTCTGCTGAAAGGGCAGATTCATCTCTGAGTGTTTGCCTTTTTAGCTAAAATCTACAGCAGTTCTACACAAACATTTGCTCTTGAATAGTGAAGGTAGGTGATAGACTAATTCTGCCTTCTTAAAACACGATCTAGCCGTGGTGAAACTTAGAAAAGCAGAGAAGCCCGTTTCTCCCATAATTCAGAGATCTGGTCAATTTGCTCAGATGGCATGAAACCACCAGGCAGTGGTACTGAATACGTAATGCCCCAACAATCACTGTCAACATTCAGAGTACATTTTGTATCGCAGGTTGAACTCAGTAAAAGATCATCAGTTTTTTATTTTTGCAATAATCCAACTCAAAGACAATATAAATTCTCCTAAACCAAGTTCTTTCTATTGTGATGCAGCAAAGTAACATAGGATTCTGTTACAGGGAATCTTAATCATTCCATACTTACCTCATCAGAGGCCAAGTACACAAAGAGATGGGCCACTTCTTCAGCGGTAGCCATCCTACCAGTCTTCTGTCTGGCTAGAAAGTCTTTCAATGCCTAGATATACAAGAGCATTTAGTAGATAAAAAACCTCAAAACAATTATTTTAATCCAATTAGATTGATGTGTAGAAAGCAATACTTTAGTAGGAAGGAATTTATGCTAGAAAAAAATTGCATGATTAACGGTGGTATGAATTTCAGATTGAAAAACACTAGTGGAGACTGGGCCTAAGTCTCTGGTTCCAGAATAAAGCCAACATTAAGTCCTTCTTCCCTTTGGTGGTGGATATTCTCAGGCCCTTCAGTTGAAGGCTCACAGTTTTCTAGTCATTATGGTTAAGGATCCCAAATAATTTTGAAACGCATAGGCCAGAACGCCCTTTCTATCACGGTTTTGCACTAGTTTGTTACCTCCACATGCCAAAGTAGAAAGTGTCTCTGCTTTTGCACTAGGTACTGTAACCAGTGGTTGCAAATACTTCCACGTTAGATGACAGACCCTTTGTATTCAAGATCAAGAGTATCCTTCTGAGGCATTTTAAGACTTCTGTCTTGACTACAAACTGACCAAACTATCACAAAGAGACACTACTGTTACGTTGTCATTGGTAGTCTGAAATAGGGGACAATCTTGAATCTGGGTAGAAACGCTGCTTTTTTATTTTTTAGAGGGAGTTAAATATACATATGCACATGATCAAACTAATAAACTGCTTTTTTTACCTGCTCCGGGTTAGGTCTGGCTTGGATTCTTTCCTGTAAAGATGGTGTGTCAACAGTTCCTAAGCAAAATTTTACATTCAATGTTAAAAATCAACTGCATCAACAATCAGGACAAAAACAATGTAGTTCATTGATTCTATTTGTGTGTCTTAACACTTAGGTGTGACTTCATAATATGATTGAGGAGAAAGACTGCAAAACTATGAACATAGCGTAGGACGCGAAATTTCAATAGAAGGCAAGACTTTTGAGAACTAGATTCAGTACTTTTCAGATGGCTGAACAATGGGGCTAGCCTGTCAGCTAGCCCTTGCCTGCCTCTAACTTCCAGACTATGTCTTGAAAATAATGAAAATGTAATGTGCGTGTGCTGGGTTAACAGACTAAACATACAGCTTTACTATAAAAGTAACAACTTTTTCATTTTAAATCTCAGAAGTGGTTTTTTTTTATTGCTAGTAACTTTAGTTGCCACTTGCAAGTCTTCTCTTTGTTAATAATATCAAACTAAATCAGGCATTCTAGTATCTGCTGTTAGTTTACAAAATAATGTAAGGATACTTACCAGGACATATGCAGTTACACCTGATGCCTTGTTCAATGAAATCAGCAGCCACAGACTTTGTTAGACCAATGACTGCTGCCTTTGAAGTACTGTATACACATCTGTTCACAACTCCTAACAGAAAGTCAGTATGAAAGGAGCGTAGAAACATTTAAAAAAAAAAAAAAAGAGACCCAAGTTTATTCAATATGCACCCAGTTCTAGATTCCCAGCAATTCCTGTAGCATCTGTAGTCTCTCCATAAGGGCTAACTAGAATGCTGACTGACAGAATTCTACTCAGGCACACACCAGAGCAAAGCACATCATCTTTCGATCGTATAAGTTTGGGGAGTAGTCTAGAAAAGTTAACAGAGCAACCAAAGATTTAGGAACAGCAGAGACCCATCTGTTAGTCACCATCAGGTTTCCTTGGGAAGCACCGCTACAGCGCTTACCTAACTGTCATTTCTTCATTTTTTCTGTGAAGAACTTATGTAGCAAGATGTCACTGTCAGTAGTGTCTTTTTAGTTAATACAAACTGGTAAAAAGCGTGCCAAAAACATTCAGGACAGATTCAAAAGCTCAAAGGCAAGGATCCTAGCGTTTCTGCAATTTCCCCATCCGTGTCTTTGCATGTATGCATAAGCTGATGTGTTCACTTCTTTTTAATTGCATCTCTTCACAGGATCAGCAGTGCCCTTTAAATTCAATGCTGTGCAATATTTATTTTGCATTCCCATCATTTTAAAGATTTATATAGGGAACTCGCTAGCAAGTTACTGACCTTTAATGCTGGATGCCACAGAAGACATATTTATAATATTTCCAGATTTCTGTTTAAGCATCTGAAAAAGAATATTTATGTCATTCAAGGGGAAACTACTTTGTCCTCTGCAGGTCCATCAAAATAGCCCATAATAATCCAAAGAACAGCCCTACATGCAATTGATACTCAACCTAACAAAGCCTAATTAACATGAATAGATGCTCATCTCTTCTATTGACCAACATAGTAAAGCAGAATCTAAAATTCTCACTAGGTTCTCCTAAGTCATCTCAGGGGTGAAGACTATGACAGAAAAGGATTTTTTTCTCAGACAGCCACCTCTGAATCGCTGTCCTCTTGTCACCACAATAAGTCACGCTACATGGACCTCTGCTCATGCTGTCTACAAATGCAGTAATGCCCTTCTTCATTTCTTTGGAGACGACCAAAATCCAGCTTTCTAACATCTTAGAATTGTAGCTAAATTTCTTTAAGTTATAACCTTTTTAGGCATGTCAAAATGTGAGATACCTGAAGTTGTTATAAAGAACCTTTGAAAATTAAGATTAGCTAAAAAAAACCCCAACAAACAACCCAAACAAATAGGACTGGAACAACACTTAAAAGAGTAGTCATCGTCCAGTCATGGTCACAGCTTCCACTTCTGGCCTTTGCATTTACAGGAATACAAACATCTTATTACTCCCCAAGTTTTTATAGTCCTGAAGCAAGTTACTATGTCAAACGCAAGTGTTCTCAAGCTGCTATGCTAATTGGATTGTTGTTCTCCCATAACTAGCATGTTGGCATCTGTGGCACTGAATTGCTTCGCAAGATAGTTTCCAGATTTGCATAAAATTCATATTAATATACATATTTTATAAATATTTTGTAACAGTGGTATTGTTCATCTGTGTGCTGTAGTATAACACGGTAGCATTGTATTGCAATGGCTCCCTCACTTCTCTGTGTTTGAAGGATTTTAGTTACAAATTACATAGAGCAAAACTCCTGAATTAATCTTCTCTACCACAGCCTTTAGATAGATTTTCTACTTGGAGGATTACACAGTGCAGAAAATGTTTTAGAGTAGGATTGCTATAATCCAAGGGCCTCCCCTATACAAAGTGGCATACTTGCCTTTTTATCTCAAACCCCGCACTGTCACAGTGGCAACAACTTAGTCCTCACACACTTTAAACAAAACCTAGTAGAGACTAAAAGTCATGAGCAACCAAGCCTTGCCTTAGGAAGGAATGTCTTGATCATCAGATACATGCTGCGAACGTTGAGGTTCATAGTGAAGTTCCAGTCTTGCTCTTCACACTCCAGAATGGTTCCATGATGAACAAACCTAGAATAAATGCATGAAGTGAATTACTGTCAGCAATTTACATTTCTATGGCTCTTTATGCATATTTTTTCATTGATATTTTGTAATAGCTAACCCTTCCAACCTTGAAAAGAAGGGACAAGAGCTCTTTTGAAGAAAGCAAGGAACAGTATATTTCTTCTGATGAGGATGAGAGAGACAAGACAGATCTGATATGTGCAAAGTAATGTTTGGTAATAGGGAAACTTAAAAAAAAGATAGAGTACTGGCAGACCATCAGCTTTGTTCACTGTTGTGCCAGGAGGGCCAAAGCCATCATTATAAGGCACCCACAGAGGAAGGAAAACAGATTCCAGAACCATTCTGTCTTGGTCTGGGTTACACAGATATGCACAAAGAGTTGAGTGCTGATGAAAACACATGCAAGATTATATTAAACATATAAAATGTATTAAAATAAAACAAATAAAATGCACTTAAGTGAAAGAAACTGCTTCTGGAGGACAGGGAAAACTGGAAAAAAAAGTAGGATAGAAGCTGGTTACCCTGCAATGTTACAGAGGACATCAATCCTTTCGATGTCCCTGGCCAGATTTTCTATCTGCTCCTTTTTGGTGACATCCAGAACCCGTATTTGAATGCCTAGAAAAACATGGTATTCATTTCAGTGTATTTGCCTAAAGATCAGCAGTTTATTTTACTGAAGCACCGAGGACTGCATCTGTGGCTCAAGTCAGTGCCTTGCCAGGAACAGTCCCCTCTCAGTGGTTCACCACGACATAGAGACTCACTGAGCGAGAGCTAATCTTAATGATTGAATTAGTGCAGTAGTTAAACCAGGACAGCAACAGACAGCATGGCATGCTATTTAAAATTTTATAAGGGAATTAAAAAAAGATCATCTGATTTGATTGTCATACAGCATGACACAAACAGATAAGCTAATGTCATTTACCATAAAAACATTTCAAATATATTTGAATTCCATGGTGCTCTCAAACTGAGGAATTAGAGAGCTTGTACAATCATAACAAGCTTCCATGCCCCCTATTATAGAATAATAATTACTTGAAACTATTTACATGTCTTGCATATACTCACAATATGATGAATCAGCTTTATACCATTAATGGGAAGAAGTGATTTTCCATAAGCCAAAAACTTACATAACCTGGAATGATGTGATAGCCATGATAATAGAAATGAAGAGTAACAAACTGATGGTTTCCATCACAAAGGTCAGTTGAAAAATATGATGATTATGATTTTGCAATTATTTGTTTATAATCAAACAAGAGAGGGCTGAAAACACATTACTTTTCACTAAAAGCTTCTATATATTTCAGCTTCTGACAGCTGTCACTGTCAGTGCTTATAGCACCGGCTGTACCTGTGCCATACCTTCAAGAAAGCCAGCGCTAACAAAAAAAAAAAAGCAACCCCAAACCAAAAACCTAACACTTATATTTTATTCAGAGAAGTTCTCTGAAAGACTGAGAAACATAATTACTGCAAAACGGGGTCAGGCTTAATTCTTCCAAACAGTTTTCAATAGACTCAGCCCCTCTAACAGAACTCTGGTAGAACTGCTCTAGGTCCAACCACAGCCGTGCCATACCCTGGCCAGAAGCAAAAAGAGCAAAGTAAGAGTTACTTTTCCAGATGAGCTGTAACACGATACAATATAATCTACATGTTATTTTGTCTCGTTTTACTTAAGTAGCTTCCAGTAAACTAACAAAACTAGCTTCTCTCACCCTCGTCAAGGCCAAATGCTTCCTATGGAATAGGCATACCTCATGATAGACTTTGCCTGCACCCTCACTCCATACTGCGTGTAAAGATTGAGCTGTGCCCCCTTCCAAAGGAAACCTGGATGAGTGGAAGAGAAGGAGTCAGGGTGTACTCCAGTAGTTCCCTTAGTGGGTACGATTAGGCTCCCAGGGCACTAAGACTTGCTGCTGATCACCCTTTTGCCATAGCCTGGCCACAGCATATGCTTCATCTCGGATGAAGGGAAGTGTGTTGCAGAACACACTTGTGCCCCAAAACATTTTTATTTGTTTTACAATTTAGTCACGTGCAATTAGAGTGACACACCATCTAATATACGTCTACAGCTACCTACTGAAGAGACTGTAGAGAAGACAGAGCCAGACTTCTCAGACGTCCACAGTGGAAGGATGAAAGGCAACAGTAAGAAGTTGGAAAGAAGTTGAAATTCAGTCTGACTGAATATAAGGTGTGTTTGGGTTTAGGTGGGGTTTGTATGTTGTTTATTTGTTTGGGGGTGGGAGTTGTTTGTTTTTTAAAAATGGTTATTATTTTAAAACCACAAGGGCAGTCACACTGGAACAGGGGCCTACAGAAGTTGTGGTGGAAATTCTGTCCTTGGAGATGTTCAGAACTTGACTCAACGCAGCCCTGAGCAGCCTGCTGTAGCCAGAGGCACTTTGAGCAGTACACAGGACTACGTGGCCTCCAGAGATCTCATCCCACATACATGATTCTACAAAAGATTGTAAAGCTGTCTGTAAAGCATCTGAGTGATGTCTAAATTATGGGAGAATTTGATTTGAAACGGATAAAAACCTGTTTCTTTTGAAGCCAAACTGACAAGTCCACGAACAGGCTTTTTACGCCTTAGTTAAATGATGCAGACACTTTTGAAGAGATTTGTCTGTAACGATGCAATTAGATTACAGGCTGGTGATTAACATCAGCACTGGAATTACCTCTCCTGGATAAAATTCAAAGACCACAATGTGCCAAGCCTTAATGAATTATAGCTTAACTAATCGTGTGTCAAAGGGACAGAAATGGCTCTGAGTATATGGATATAAAAGTATATAACAGTATATATGTCTTTCCTCATGAACATGCTATCAGAGGGGAAAAAATGCACAGTTCAAACCATAACACTTTTCTGAACACCCTTCAGAATGAACCTGGAAAGTACTAAAGTTCCTGAAGAATTACAAAGGCATAGCTTGTGGTGAACTCCAGTCAGTACAGACCGATGTTCATTCTAAAAGCTGTGCCAGAAAAAACTGATTTTGCATATTTGACTGTCACCCTGTAATAGGAATTCATTAAATCCACTTCCTTCTATCAAATTAAGCTGGAAGCATTTTCAGTTGTCAAGATATCCAAGTCTTATTTTCTATTTCAAGATTAAAAAAATAAATTTTTAACGTAATTTCTCACACTCGTGTCACTTATAACCAAGAAACACAGCTAGGCAAAACCTGCTCCTTGAAGTATGTTCCTGTGGTATCAGTAAGAAAGCAACTTTCATGCTTGAGCATTTGTACAAACAGAATCTGGTGTTTGTGGAATTAGTTTCTGAAGACATACAAATTGTCTTAGACAGCTAGCCTTTTAATGCATTCCTTAGCAAGTACAGACCAACCATGGAAACGAAACACACTAAACATACGTTTTGTATAGCTGGATGTTAGTTCTTGTGATCAGAGAAAAGCATTCCACGCCTTTTAGAGTCATATGTTTGACAATTAGCCGAGTGATCTCAAAAGGTAATTGAAATGGGTGCCATCCTGTGAAGCAGATATCAACAGCTTCTGTCACACAAGAAGCTCAAAGTTATTCCACATGCCTGGAATAACATTCTGTCTGATATGCTGATGTTGCAGTATTTTACATGCTAGATCTCTGCTATTCCACACCACAGAAAGCAAAGCCAACATCTAATATGGATGTTTTCCTTTCTGGATATTTTCCTTTTTTTTTCCTGGCCTTTTGAAGTGTGCCCTATCCTCAAATTATATTTCAGACAGTCCACAACAAAACTCGCAAGAGCTGAACTAATACCTACTGTAGGTCATTTACCTGGATATTTCTCCAGTTCTTGCAGCTTAGACTCATTAATGTCTGTAGCAATGACTTTGGCTCCTTCTTTAGCAAAAGCCTGAAGAATACAAGTAGGAAAAGCAGTTTATATTTAGGTATTCCAGATCTTACCAGAAAGAAAAATCTGTTTTCTTCTCATTTCCTTTTGGGCTTGACATAAAAGTTGGCTGAAGGCAGTTGATGGCTCACTTTTGTTCTGGGTATGTCACAAAGTAGCAGCCATCAATTACCACACATCCTGGGGACAACTAAGTAACTATAATTGATATAAGACAGATTTAAGATCTTTTCCTTAAAGTGAGGAATGTATGAGAACAGTAACCACACTAAGACAACTGGTATTATTACTACCCTTATTAGTGGCGTGTGCACTAGCAAAGCACATTACAAACACGTAGGGCTAGAATTGTCTGCATTGTTGGATTTAAATGAAGTTACGGGATTTGACAGGTAAAGGCACGAGTCAAAAAAAGAATGGTGCTATATAAACTTTAAGAAAATCCTCTGCATCCAAATCATTGGAACAGAGCAATATTAAGAGAAGCACAACTCTGATACTTCATCAAAGATATTGCTCCATTCTTGATGCTCCCCTCAAAACTTGCTTTCTCTGCACTGTAATGATTGATAAATCAACAGCTACGCTAACAGAGTAACCTCCATGTCAAAAGCATCCTGACATCTCAGACTGTAGCTCCTAATCTTCAAAATAAGTATCCCAAGTGCAGCTTAAGAGGACAGTGGCATTAAGCACGCCAGCCTTCCATGGCTTGTTGGGTATTTAAAAAGTCAAATCATCAGGAAAATTACCCACTACTTTGATTGAGTGTTTTAAAGTAAGTGCCAAGATCATCAGTTTTCTGCATTCTTAACTCTATGCATAAGAAAATAACTAGTCTGGCAAAAATAGTACTTACAGGAGCCTTTCCTGGCTCATTGATTACATTACGGAGATAGCTCTACTAGTTTCTCTATCTGCTGTGGAAGAAGCAAGTAGCAGGGGAAGAACAGGTCAGAAGGAATTAAAAGTTAACCAGAAAGTTAATGCATATGTTGAATTCTGTTTCAAAGTCAGTAAATACAATTTGTAGAGGGTTTTTCACAGTTGCTCATTGTGAACAACATTGTAGTTGTGCTGTTGGTATCACGTAGACTTGGTTACATCAACTATTAATGCAGATAAAATATCTTGGCTCTACTGTAGGGGATGTTTGCAGTATCCAGCCTTACAACAGGAAATATTCTCTCTATCCTCCGTATCTTCTCCCAGAACAATGGAAGGTACAGACACAACAACCATATACTGTTAGAAAAAGCAGTTGTAGTTGTTCTCAGATCTCGCCCTTATCCTTGCCTAACGTCAGCCCTCAGAACTGAAGACTTTCAGAAATTCAAACAGCACAAAGCATACATGATACAGTATAGTGACTATACCATTCTTGATTTTTTTTCTGGCTTCATCTATGGTTTATTAATTCAGGAACTTGTTTGGTGCAGGTGTCATTAGACAAGGCTGCATTAGAGACCTAGCTCAGGTACAGGAGAAGGAACATTATCCAACTTACTATAGCAGCTGCTCGCCCAATGCCCTGTGCTGCTGCAGACAGCAGTATGATCTTCCCATCAAGCCGACCCATGCTGCCGACCTGTGCAGACAGAAGACATCACAGAACGTTTAACAAAAAGATGAGCCAGCAACGCTCCCTGCGGATCAGATGCAAGCGCATTCCAAAAACTAGACATGATTCACAGTACCTCTGCCATCAAATCATATCACAGTTTGTCCCATTTAGTCACAGTGTGACCCCGAGTCATCCATGTTCTAAGGTGGGCACTACCTCAACTGTTTTGTGAGGGGTTTTTTTTCCCATGAGTGAGGACCTCAAAAAGATCAAAAGGCATTTCAGCTCAAAAGCCAAGCTTTATTATAACAGAAACTGGACTTTATTTTTACCTTAGACAGAAAAAAAAGTCAAGATGAAACAGAAGTACAATAGTTTGTAATTTAGCACTTCCATTATCCATTGTAATCTTAGAAAGTAGGTCTGTCTTCTATTCCTCTCAACCTACAAACTCATCAGCTTCCTAGACTGCAATAAATCCCACACAATACCCTGGCCTTGCTGTCTGCTCTGAATTGTCTTAGGAATCTTCCAGCCCAGCAGATTCCCAGCTCCAACAAGGCAGGGGGGTGGGGGGGAAGGAAGCTCTGTCCTGTCTCACCTCTCTTGCATTGCTTCCTCTCAGGTAACTGCAGAGCACACTTGGGACAAGTAGTGGGGAACCTCTAGGAGGTTCCACCTTAATGTGTAGCATCCAGAAACGTAGCCCTCTTCTGTGCAAGTACACGCTTTCAAACACTGCATTACGTTTAAAGAAATACGGCATATAAAGTTACAAACAAGTACAAGCAAACACCAACCTCTCAGTCCTATGGATTTTTAGTTATTTAAGGAGTAAACTACTGAATAGGATGTTTCAAAGAACTGCCTAAAAAGTAAGGTCACTGTGTTCCAGTCAGAGTACGGTATCTGGTGTTTGTCAGATGGGTTCACAAGAAGCAAAACTTACTACACTTTTATAATCCACAGGGCAAAATTTGTTTACGTAGCTATGAGCGTAGAAAGGTGTTCCGAGAACCCAAAGTCTTTAACTATATACATGAATCCAACATACCGAGTACTTCACTGAGAAGTTAAAGATGCCATTATCTCCCCTAGGTTGGCAGCCAATGCTGTCACCTAAAGATGCTCAAATCCGTGCTGTGACTCAGATTACTGAGTCGAATTTAGTGTCCTACATCTTAAACCTGATTACTAATTTCTCTGATTTTGACCAGAAATTCTGTTTTCTCAGCAGCTTTTGCTGACAAAAGTTGCAGCAAAACCCTGAAGGTTACAGATGAAAAAAAAATGAAAAGAAATCAGACTCCTTATGAGGCAATTTAAGTGAAAAATTCTTTCCGTTCTAATACAAAAAATATTATCCCTTTTGATTTAAAGTCAGACTGAGTTACAGACCATGCTTCAAGACACAGAAGTGTTTCACTACAGGTTTTACTCCTCCTTAACTGGGACACACGTGCACACACACCAAGAAAGAAACAAAGCACAAACCAACAGAACAGAACAGTCTCCTGAGCAAACAGTAACTGAGATGTACCTTTCACATTAAGGGAAAGCACAAGAATTTAAAATAATTTTTTAGGTTGGCTAGTAAAAAGATGTTTCTGGGTGCCTCTGATGGTTGGCTATATTAGGTTATATGAGACTGGGCCTGTCTTAGCATAACCTTTTTGCATTAACAGGAAAAATACAAAGTTAACCAAGCCCAATGAGATTACAGAGACAACTAGGTTGTGCTGTCTCTCTAAGGTACCGAGCTTTTCAAAAATGCAACTCCTCAAACACAAAATTCTGGGAAAGGTTTTATTAACTGCAGCAAGTCCTGAGTATCTCAACAATGAGCTCAAAGTGCTCACTCCGGGCAGAGGAAGCTCCTTCTTGTTCTTTATCATCACCTACATCTTTTCAGCGGGAAAAAACCTGGGTCAGTCAAAGTACTTCCCCAAATCACCTTAACGCCTTGGAAGCAAAATGCACTATAAATACATTGTTCAATCTAACAACCATTTTTATGAACATTTGCCACACCAATTTTATGAAGTATTTAAAACTAAATACCAATATAGTCACTCACCGAGAGATCTCAAACAGCTTTTTGTGTTTGCTGACCTTTGTACAAAAGGAAGTTTTGTACATTTTTTGCTGTGCTTGTGGGATTTGTAGTCTAACTGGTAAGTGTCTCTGTATGAACGTAATTTCCTGTTGAAACATCGAGATGCTGCCATCTAGTGAAACTCAAGATTTTAAAAGTTTGATTTTCTCCTGCACAAGAAGGACAAAAAAGGATCACCAGCATCAGCTCTGCATTCTCCCTAAGGAAATCAATAAATCAACAGGATTCCCACCAAAAAGGCCACTAACATGTTTTTCCCCAAGCAATCTCTCTTTAACAATATTATCTATCAAATTCCAAGCCAGGACAATAGTTGCATGATGTACTTTGTTGTTTTTGATTTTTTTTTTTGATTAAACCAGTGATTTAACAACTTATCTTTTCTTTGTGTATTTAGTGATTTAACTTACATTTGTTAAGAAAGAGTTAATATCAGACTGGAAAATTCTAGGACAAATTAGTTACAAACTCATACCAGACCTACCCTGATAGCATGCTTTGCTGGGATGGAGTCCTGCATGAGCTTCATTGAGCACATTTTCCTCAGAAAAGCTATTTCTGTGCGTAGACTGGGACACACATACACAAAGTTCATTGATATTATCTTATCTTTCTGCTAAACTGTGATAGCTTTCTAAGACTTTGTAAATCAGCTCGCTAGTAAACATAATCTCTAATGACTAGGTTTTCTAAAAGCATTTATTCTTCTATCCCTGATCTTTCGTGTACTGAATTCAGACATAGATCTGTTGCAATGTGTTCCTGTTTTTCAGCTCAATCACCAGAAAAGTCTCACAATCTAGAAATGTTCTGAGCAAGGAATAATTAAAAAATAAAACCCTTGAAATTTTATATAAAAGAGGTAGATCTATGTACACCTTGTTCCCCCCTTCTGGAAGGAAAAAGTCAGTTTAATTCATTTATTAGAACGGAAAAATGGAGGAAATAAAAAAAAAGCTGGGAGCCAAAGAAAACATCTTTCAGTCACAGTGGGAAACTAAAAACAAACCAACCAACACCAGACAACCCCCCAACAAACCAACCCCAAAACAAAACCAAACCCCACCGCACAAACACCAGCATTTAGCACTGTCAGGAAATAAACTGCTCCTACGTACCTATGGCTGTGGTAGGAGAGGAGACAGTGCAGCGCTGAACTTGGTGATGGTATTTGGAACATGCATATTTTTGGCTGGTAGTGCCTTTAAAAGCTTCCCAAAACACATTCCAGGTCGGAGATCTAAATAGTCAACAGTTTCTTAGTAGTTGTGGTAGTTGGCAGAGCCTTCAGCTATTCCAGGTAAAAAGAGAGTTGGTTCTTTAATAAAGAATCCCTCTGCAGAGAGGGACCTGGGAGTCCTGGTGGACAAGCTGACCATGAGGCAGCAACGTGCCCTTGTGGCCAAGAAGGCCAACCTTTTCGGGGGGTGCATTAAAAAGAGCTGGCCAGCACATTGAGGGAGGTCATCTTCTTCCTCTACTCTGGTGAGGTCACATCTGGAGTACTGTGCCCAGTTCTGGGCTCCCCAGTTCAAAAGAGACAGGGAAATGCTGGAGAGAGTCCATCTGGGGGCTACAAAGGTGATCAAGGGAATGGAGTACCTCTTCCATGAGGAAAGGCTGAGGGACCTGGGTCTATTCAGCCTAGAGAAGACTGAGAGGGGATCTCATCAATGCTTATAAATACCTAAAGGGCAGGTGGCAAGAGGATGGGGCCAGAGTGTTCAGTGGTTCTCAGCAGCAGGACAAGGGGCAACCAGCACAAACTGGAAAGCAGGTAATCCCACCTCAACAGGAAGAAAAGACTTCTTTACCTTCAGGGTGACAGAGCACTGGAACAGGATGGCCAGAGAGGCTGTGGAGTCTCCTTCTCTGGAGAGATTCAAAACCTACCTGGACACCTTCCTGTCCAACCTGCTCTAGGTGAGCCTGCTTTGGCAGGGGGTTGGACTAGATGATCTCCAGAGGTCCCTTCCAGTCCCTACCATTCTGTGATCTCTTAAGTACCTCCATGAGGTAAATAATCCTTGATTGACTCTTCCAGTTCCAGTAACTGTCGAATGTCCAGGAACAGGTCAACATAACCTTTTGCTTACCAGTTTGGGTAACCCAAAACAGAGTACTTAAGAGCTCATTTAGATCTTTATACCTATAAAATAAGGGCAACGCTTTCAATGCAAGTATCTTTGTTAGGTATGACTTCCTCATCTCATCATGATTTAATTAACAGAGTTGATCTCAGGTTTTGAGTGCCGAGTTTCTATTTAATTGGCAGTGGAGAATATGTGGGGAAGAAATGGAGGGGACTTCATCTTCAAACATCTCCCAACAGAGAAAGATTCAGTTATAAAGAAGAATTAGACAAAGACATCAATGACAGACTTGTGCAACAGCAAACTTCTGCACCAAGTAATTATTGCCAAAAGTTATAGAGAACATAGACAAGAAACATAATAATGAAAGAAATTAGATTACTATAGGAGACAGTATCTTTAGACACTGAATACTGTAATCGACATCCTTAAATCAGAACAGAAGTGAAGCGACCAGCAAAAATATTTTTAAATATTTAGCACATTAAAGTTTATTGTCAAAACAAACCTTCTTATACAAAACAAAAAACAGGTTTCTCAACGCAGATCAGCAGGCTAGTAAAATAGTCTTGCAGCCCTGATTGGCCAGTTTATTTTCAACTCACTAGAGTAGAAAAAAAAAAAAAAAAGAGTGTCAGGTCCCTTGCTTACTATTAAAAAAAATTCCAATACCCAACTATGGTATAAAACCCATATGCTGAGAAGCAAGTGTAGTTCTTTCCAACTCAACAGCACTCTGAACATACAAATACCAACCACTCAGAAGAGGGCTGTTTTAGGAATGATAGAATAAAAAGTTTAAGATTGAAAAGTTTCACAGTAGATTAGTTTGCAATCCATTCCTGTTTCCATTTTTTTCTTCAATACATTGGCTTTTCTTTCTTTGCCATCCAGAAAAAAAAACCCCGAAGCAGAACATCACCAGATCAGCAGGTTACGGGCAACATGACTGCTTTTCCATTTTTGTTCTTGTATTCCAGCTTTTCCAATTGTGGGAAGTAGCAACTCCCAAGACAGCAAGGGATTTACATGCCACTGAAGCTCTTCCCACAATTTGTGGAAGAGGCTGATGACTTCTGACCTGAAGCAATTATCTTTTGTATATGCAGATTCTGGCTGTAGCCACTGCAAAGGCAGCTTACAGCAGAGTACCTTCACTGGGTGATGCAATCAGGGGCTTTATCTTTCTCTGAAGTTCCAAACCAGTGCTTAAGTTGTTCTTCTGTGGGCTGCACTCCTGCGGGTTGTGTATCTATACAGAAGACAGGAACATTAAAGTAACACTTAAACTTTCCCAGTTAGACAAGCAGTAGGAATACAGCAATTTAATCTTGACTAGCATTTTAAATGTCAGCTATCAAAGGTTGCCCCTGAGGAGCTTTGTGTTGTGAGGAGGTCTGCGCTATTACCAAGTTGGCCATCACAGGAAAGAGCAATGAGTCATATTCTTTCAGAAGTCTGCCATTTATAACTTGAAAACTGGTTAACTCTTCAACATGCCTGCTGGGGGCCTTCGGGCAGTTTTTATAAGCAAGTGTGGTGTGGGCAGCAGCACTAACATGCCAGTGTAGATCACCAGGAGACTTCCCCAGAAGTCACCAGGCCAGAGATAAGAAATCCTGAGTAGGGCTGAGGAACAGAAGTTATCCAAACAGCTGGAGCCAGGCAGGCTGTCAGATTCAAAAAAGACTAAAGTCTACCATCTACCAACAAGTTTAGAAAAAAAGTTAACCAGCAGTTACCTTGGAATAGTTTTACCAAAAGTCTGTGCTTAACCATTGTACAGTTAAAAAGCCAAATATTTTAGAGCATCACCTATCAGTACCTAATGATACTCTGCTAATTCACTTTTTAAAGTCATCAACACTTCCACTGCAGCTAAAGAAAAAAAGCCTGTACAATCTTCAGGGGATGAAGGACTCATTTAAGTATTTAGGTTCCATAGAGCATATATAAGCTTCATGGCTGAAGCTGCTCAGCCCTTTAACAGTCAGCTGACTAACCATTCAAGAAAATTGTGTTATTGTGCAAGTTTCAGGTCTGAATATAGAAAGTACAGAGCACTTAACTCACAGACCACATTTTGCCTCAAAATCTTTATAGGACAACACCACTGCATTACGTACCTGTTAGTATATCCAAGCTGGAAATATCAAAGAAATTTGTTGTACGAGTCAGTGGCTTTGGTATGTTCTGAGCCACAGTTTCCTGAGAAATAGGTTCCTTAGAGGGTGAAGGTGTTTGCTCTTTAAGGGAATATGACACCGCCTTCCTTGGAGATCTTGGTACTGTATCTCGAGTGATTTCTCTTGAGGATCGTTCTTTCCATTTTAGTGCTCTTTCTTTCCATTTTCTAAGTTCCTCTTTCAGTTGAAGCTCATTACTGATAAGAAAAAGAACACTTAATTTAATTAAGAAGAATTTAAAGTAGTTCTTTTTAATAAGAAAAACTTCCTGACAGCAGACATTTCTTCTGACTTCAGACAACATATATTCTTCTGACTTCAGACACGGCAATGCAGGGCCATATCTATGTATCTTGCTTTCAGAGGCCCAGTTATTTTTTTTTTAAATTTTTAAGCTAAAATTCCTTCCAACATACAATTTCAGTGTATCTTCTGTCATTTAAAAAGTTACTATAAGAGAAAGCAATTTCAGAAGTCATAGGTATATATAAACAATAAATCACTAGTTTTAAATAAGTTTTTTTTGTGAGAAAATCTAGCAAATCTAGAATTAATAATTACTGACTTCTATAGGTCTCCCAGAAAGAAACCATAACAACATACATAGCTAAATAGCAACAAGTGATTTAACATGCTGCTGATCAGCTTTCTACTTACCTTTGTAGAAGGTCATTTTGTTTCTTCAGGTGCAAGTTCTCTTTCTGTAGCTTAGCTTGTTCAGATTTTAGGACAAGTATTTGTGTGCTCTGCACAATACCACTGCCACCACCACAAGTAAGGGGGATTTGGGATTGCTGAGGAGCTTCTTTTTTCAGCACTGGTAGAAAACAGTTTTATACAGATGTGTGCATTATTTGGACAGTGCTTAATACCAAGTCAATATATTTTTTAGCTTATTCTTTCCTATGGTCTTACATGCAAGACCTTACTAGGTTCCAAGCGCCATTACAACAGCTATTCTTTTATACACACAAACGTGTCCCAGTATTCACACTGACAGGGAGATATTAAAAACCTTGAGAGTCTCCACTGAGCCATTTGGAGTTAAATAGTTATAGTTTCAGGCATGTCATAATGATGATTAAAATTAATTATTCACATGCAAAGTCAGCCCAGGAAAAAATGGCAACATGAGCTACTACAACTGCAGGTTACCCCACCACAACTGCAAATACGGCTGGAGAAATAAACACCAGAACTACTGTGATTCTAATGCAGTTGCACACGCAGCTAACGTATTTTACTTTCCATTTCATCTTCCAAAACACCCAATCCTTCTCGTGCCCTTTGAGGTAAAAGGCCTGCCCCTCAACCTGGACTTTAACCATGTAAGATTAAAACTGAACGTTTAGCATGAACGAGTCCCATATATTCATCTTGAATTTACCAGTAACATCCTGGTCTTGCTGTGCTCTTCTGAGTTCTTCTTTTAGCTTTCTTAACTGTTGTTCTTTGTGTTCTACAAGAGCCTTATAATTAGCAAGTCTATATTGAGCAGGAAGAGAGAAAAAAAAGAAATCCTCAGTTTAATAGTTACTACAGTTGCAGGACAGCTAGTTTGATTTTCAAATGAGGTATCAAATATAAACATACTTAAGTTATATAGGTAAAACTACATAAACACGATTGTCAGATCTTACGTGAAGTTCAGAAAACCAGAAGTTGGACTAGAATTATTCTCTGTGTATCCCTCCTCTAAAGTGAGCTAGAGAGCTATTTTAATTACTGCTTTCCCCCCGCCTTCTTTTGGCAGAACAGTTATTTCATTTATGTCTGAACATGGGTTGGTTGAGAAATTTTGGTGTGTGTATTGGGAAGGAGTTTTTTAATCAACCCGAGTTGCAACATGGTTTTTATCTTCTCTAGAATCTAGCTACCTAGGACACCTAAAGCTGAATGCTCACTTCTTATTCGGTGGAAAAAAATAAAAACAGAAAAGTAGAAACTAAGAACTAAGTAGTTGAAAATGGTAACAAGGTAAAATTTGAACTTACTGCATGTCAAAAGAGTTTGCTTGTTTCATTCTTTCCATATCGTATTTTACCAATTGTGTTTTGAGATGATCAATTTCTTCTTTGTACAACTCAGCACCTTTATCTAATTTTGCCTGAAAATAAGATTTAGTATGAAGAAAGGCTTGTTACTTAACAGTGACTTTAAGGGTTGCTTACTTTCTATCTTTACTATGATCTGCTAGATTTTGCAGGTCAAGACTGGGAGCAGAAGTTATTTTGGAGTAAGAACGCCCACATTACCCACTAGCACTATGGTATTATTGGGTACCTTAACTAGTATATTACATGCAATTATATTTTAGCAACTTTTGCTGACTTGCTTGCAGATAGAATTCTGGGAATTTTGAGCTCATATGCAAATATACTACATGGAAAACCAGCTCATGCTTCGGTTTCAAAACTTTAATTTTTGTCTAACTTTTGTCTCCAAAGGCTGCATTGGTAGAATGTGAAATTGCATGCTAAACAGGCGAGTAGAGTGTTCTACTTTAAGAATGCCACACAGAACAATGGATTGACTTTCAAGAGCTCAGTTTCAGCTACAGCTGTTCTCAAGCATCCTTGTGCTCTCTCTGAGGTCAGAGAACAACCAGAAGTGTAAAGTATTTTGCTCATACCTGGAGACTCTGATTCTCTGTTAAGGCAGTTCTGAGGCACTTCTCCACCTCTTTCAGTTTATCTTGCAGTTGGGTGAGCTCGCTTGTCTCTGGTTTCATTCTTATCTGTGCTTGTAACTTGTTTATCCTGTCATCTTTCTCTTTGACATTTTTTCCTACTTCATTTATTACATTTTCCAGCTTCTGAATTTTTAATTCCATAGCCTATTGAGATATATCAGTCAGTTATGAGTAGCTATGCCAAGAGGTATAACAGTAACAGCACATGGTCTTATTCTTAATAAAAACAATCAAAAAACCCAAACCACACAAAAGATTTCAACACTATGGGCTCTATGGTAACTCTTGTTGTCTATGCTACTGTTTGGTGTCACCTTTGAGTATCCTAGAATGCGCAAGTCTAAGAAGAAGTGCTTTGAACAACAGTAACTGTGACATCAAAAAATAGGACACACAGAATGAATCCTCAGTTCCTAGGATTAAAGACAGAAGTCTTCTCCAGCTTCCAGCTTTACATAGGGAATACCATCTACTTAAAGGAACCATCAAGAGTATCATGCTATTAAAATCAATACTTAAAGACCAAATGGGAGCATTTCATACGGATTTCTAAAGTGACATCTATTTGTGTACAGAAAACAGAGCAATTACAATAATTGCATTACAGACAAGACCTCAAACTTTCACTTTGGAAATAAAAAAAACCTTATAAAAAGAGTGTGCTCTGGGCCAGTGTATTGCGTAACACAGATTTACAGTTGTTAATCTTTATTTTCTTTTCAGTTTGAAGTACTCTCACTTAGAAAACAAGCATCCAAAGTATTCTTTAGAAATAAATAATGGTACCTTTTTATCTTGTTCTGCAGCCTTTAATTTGTTATGAAGCCTGTAATTTTCTTCTTCTAATGCAAGGCTGGCAGAGCCACCAGGGACCAGCTGTTCTTTAAGAGAGTTTAGTTTCTGAAGCAACTCTTCACTTTCCTCTTTTCTCCGTTTCGATTCAACATCAGCCTTTTTACAATAATCGTTAGTTCTGGCATCCAGCTCTGAAGAAAGTTGAAGGAGTATCTGAAAGTAAGGAGTGTCATAAGCTTTAAATATTTTTTGAATCAGATAGAAATAAGGTAAAGAAGCAAGAAGTATGTTGGCCTATATTAATTTCACCTTCTTGTTTCAGTATCCCCATTGAAGATGCTTGCTATCAGAAACAGAATCGCTAACACTCAAAAGTCTGCTCTTATTTCCAAAAGAGGAGGAGGCAGGAAAGGGCACAAGAGAAGCTTGCAAGTTTACCAGTACTTAGTTACTTTAACTCAAACATATGCTAACATTACAGAAACAAAGGAACTACACTGGAAAGATTTCTTGTATGTCAGTAACAGAAACACATTTATTCACAGTTTTGGGTAGAATGTATTCATTCACTTCAGTAAGTGAAGCCATTTAAGAGAAAACATACACATCGGACTATTCTAGAAATCCACATGCTTAACATGCCAGATAAAGAAAAACTTCACACTTGTCAGGAAGTTACAGGACACATATTTGTTTGGTAAAAGCTTTGATCCACATAATATGTCTGTCAGGGAATTTTTCCAACATTGGGAAATCCTGAAGAAGTCAAGATGGCTATTGACTCTACAGATGAAACTTTAAAACAGGGTACGCTTAACAGAACTGAGTCACAACACTGGGGGAAGTAGAGTGATGAGCTTTTCCTATCTCAGAGCAATACTAGTCAGAGGAATAGAAGTGTGAACAGACCAGCAACTTCCAGGACATACTTGTTCAGAAAACTCTTTCTAACAACTAACCAGAAGGTGGTGGATTTCCTCCCATAACCTGTTTTCATAGAAATGTCCACTACATTTAATCAGAGAGATGAAATCTCATGAAATCCTGTTCATGGTGCACTTAACCCTGTAAAACACTGTCTGTTTTTTTCCAAAGAGGGCAAGAGGGAAGAAGCAGCAAAGAAAAGGAGAGAGGAAGGCCGAACCACCTCTAGAATAACTTGACTTTCTGAAATTAGAAAAGGTGTGAAAATATAGATTACAATTAAGTTTTAAAAATAGCTAAAAGTAGCTTAGATAAAGCTGGCTTAAAGAGAGCAGATAATCTTGAGGACACAAAGCCTGGAGAAAGTGATTGTATGGAGTTCTGCAAGCAAAACTATGTAAAAATTTTGAACCTACAGTTTCCAGAATTCAGTCTAATAAAAACACAAACATCATCTCCACCCCCATTTATTGCCAATAAAGTCTTTTACAAAGCAAGTTTCCAAGTTTAGATGCACAAGAAGTCTTTAAAAATCATTTTCTACGTATTCCTACATCTTACAGTTAAGTATAAACATAGTAAATGCTGATAAAAATTAATAATCTTTAAATAGCCTTCTTTGTGTTTTGCCTACAATCAGATCCTATAAATTTACAGAGTGCTTACATAAAATACATTTCTTAAAGAGGATTTAACTTTACCTTTACTTTAGGATTCCAGAAGTTAATGACTTGCAAAAGCCTTTCGTTATCTTTCTTTAACTGTTCTTTTAGTTCCTCTGCATCACAGAGAGCTCGTGAACAAGCTTCCCAGAATTGTGCTGTTTCTTTCCTAGCATTTTCTTCCTGCTGTAACTCCGCCTCTATGCTGAGAAGTTCGCTTTCCATTTCTGACACATCTTTGAGAATACTCTTTAAGAGATAGGGAATTCAAGTTTAAATATTGCTTTGATAACTACACGTCTAAGCACACATTTTGCTCTCTTAGCTATCAATATTTGCAGGAAGTCTGGTTTAGCATCCAGTTATTGTATAAAAGGAATTTCGCTATACTTAAGTTACACATCATTGGGAAAATGAGAAGACAATCTACATTCCTGTGGCAGGTGGGAAGGGGAAAAGAGGGAAAAAAAAGTGTGTGTTAGTAAAAGTTTATATTGTTGTTTTAAAAGTCATCTTGGTATCAGGCAGTACATGTTTTACAGGGCAAATGAATACATAACATTCACACTATTTTATAACCTGTTAATTTCACTCTGAGCCATTTTATAAAACAGAATCATCATATTACAGAATTAGTAGCATGGAAATACAAATTTTTACCCCCTCTTAAGTGAAGTCTTGACAGATAAAAGCAATGCCGTTAGATTAGCACCACCACGTTACCCCATGCTTTAAAATATGCAAATCCTTCTGTCTGAAAATAGTTTCAAATGCTACCTCTGCATCCAAGTGCAAACTCTGCAGCACTTCACTGATGTTTAACTCTGGAGAAGATATTTCATTCTGGTTCAAATAAGTCTTCCTGAGACACTGAATCTGAGCTCGTAGCTGATCTTGTTTTCTCTTTTCCTCAAGCGATTGCATTGCATACTTGTCAACAGTAGAATGATATTCTCCTTTCTTCAAGCAAACACGACTGAACAGAAACTGTAGTAGAAGCAAAGGATGTATCGGTGAGTGTGATTGAAAATGGTACCCTGTATCCAGCTAAAACTCCATATTTTATAGTTCAGTCTATCCACCCTCCTAGTCCATAGGTGTCCAGAACAACTAAAACAAGACTAAGAAAATTGAGTTCACACGTGCTGTATAGCAGTGGCATATAAAACCTCTAGCTGGGTCTGTATTTCTAAATTATGCTATTTTTTGTAGACTCCTAAAAAGGCCAAAAAGTCTAAAAGGCTCTAGACAGCCTTTTATGAATCTAGACTTTGAAAAGCAAAGTATTCTTTTTGTTGGGTTTATTTTCTTTTAGACTCGTGAAACATGCAGATGATCTACAAGAGTAACATCACCATGCTGAGATCAGTACTTAAATTTTAAACATCTTTGACCATAAAAGTTGAAAGGCATCTATAGAAAAGCATCTATGGAAAAAAGGAAAAATATCAAAACCTAAAAACCCTAAGCAAAGTTTTTAAATAAGGCTTTTTAGAATACTTGTTAAACTGCTTAGCTAAAGGATATTTATAGAGATAAAGGACTCTCAAGATCATATCCCAGTATTTTTGTGTACCAGCCTTGAACCTTGCCCTCTCCCCAGGCATGCCCTCCCCCAACAAACAAAAAAATCCATTAACATTTCATGGTAAAAGAAGAAACAGAAACAAACTTTATGCAGAAGTACAGTAAACAATATTGTAACAGGAATTGTCTCTCCATCTCCCTTAACTTTTTTTCTGATAATTGGAATCAGTTTCTCCATTGAACTACACATTAGGGAAGGTCTGCAAGGCTATAGGAGTTATCAAACTCCTTGGGTAGTTTTGCAGAATAAACACACCTCTCCAAGGCATCTTGCATGTCTCCTTCCCCCACAATAAAATATATACTTACGGGCCCATAATTTGATTTATGGAGTAATTTCTTTTCCCACTTAAAATGGATTAATATAGTGAAATAATACTGTGCAAAGCAGCTGGACTACAGTCCAAAACTAAAGTTGATTGACTTAACTAGTAGCTCCAGTTCTCCAGAATTGTAAAGCATTTACTATAAATTTGTTTTACACAAGATATGCACTCACAAAAATCAAAGTTAGAGTATATAGAATCCTAGCTGTTAATATCGAGAGCTTACTAAAAAATAACTGAACCAAAGCAACATGAAGCATGCACATATTCAGCATTTTAAGTTGGTACCTTCAGTTTGTTCAATAAACTCTGGAGATGACTGTTTATTTTCTCATTTTCAGTTTGAAGTCTTTTGACTTGTTTACTCTGTTCTGATGAAAGTTGAGTCATCATCACAGCTATCAGTGCTTTCTGATGATTCAGTTCATTTTTCAGATTAAGAGACACTGTAGAGAGACATTCGTACCTCTTCCCCATATTTGGGAATTTCTCAAGAAGCTCCTAAATGCAAGTGAAAGACTCATTCATGTCACAATAAGGAAGACAGTGATTAGCTATAAACAGAATCTTAAAATAAACCATCAGGCTCCAGGAATAACCCCTACAGCATGTATTGGTTTTACAACAGAAAAGTTAATAGGATTAAGACTTCAGTTTTCACTTGCCACAGCAATGTGACAAAAATGCTAAGCCAGGCACAACAGCAGAGAATTTCTTAGTTTTACAGAAAAACATATTTCACAGGTGCAAATTATTTTCATTACTCGGATTGCCTAGCCACATTATGACCTGTAGATCAGGCCTGAAATGAAATTGTTGCCTATTCACAAGTTTGCCAGCTGAGCTGCCCTCAGGATGGGCTCCCAAGTTGGTCTGTTTCATCCTTTGTTAAAACAAAAGAATCATGAAATTGTTCCTAGCACTCTGCCGTAAAAGGGGAGATGTGATCAAGCAGAGAGCAGGCTGAGAAATCCTAGAATCATAGGGTTGGAAGGGCCCTCTGGAGATCATCTAGTCCAACCCCCCTGCCAAAGCAGGGCCACCTTAGAGCAGGTTGCACAGGAATCCATCCAGGCGGGTTTGGAATGTCTCCAGAGACGGAGACTCCACCACCTCCCTGGGCAGCCTGTGCCAGTGCTCTGCCACCGTTAAGGTAAGGAAGTTCCTCCTCATGTTTAGGTGGAACTTCCTGTACTCAAGTTTGTGCCCATTCCCTCTTGTCCTGTCAGTGGGCACCACTGAAAAGAGCCTGGCCCCATCCTCCTGACACTCACCCTTTAAGTATTTATAAGCATTGATAAGGTCCCCCCTCAGATGTCTCTTTTCCAGGCTAAAGAGACCCAATTCCCTCAGCCTTTCTCCATAGGAGAGGTCTTCCAGTCCCCTCATCATCTTGGTAGCTCTTTGCTGCACCCTCTCCAGCAGTTCCCCATCCTTCCTGAGCTGGACACAGTACTCCAGGTGTGGCCTCACCAAGGCAGAGGGGGAGGATGACCTCCCTCCACCTGCTGGCCACACTCCTCTTCATGCACCCCAGGATGCCACCGGCCACCTTGTCCACAAGGGCACATTGCTGGCTCATGGAGTGCTCACCTATGCAGTGCAGTAGGCTTCAGGGCACCCCTAGTAAACTGCAACTCAAGTATCACATATGAAGCTAGGTTATACATTTGAATGTAAGTATAAAACTTCCCAGGCATACTGCTTCTACCTTTGGTTCTTAGTTGAAAGAAACAGGATTCACCAGTTTAACTCTTCACTGCACAGTAAAAACTAATTATCCCGTGTCCAGAGGGAACTAACATACTGCCTGTGCCCACTGGCAGCAAGTAAAAGATACTTGAGAAAGTTGCACAAGAAGCAGGCAGACAACATCTTAGCTGTTACAAGAGTCAGAAGGGGAGAGAACCATTAAAAAGGATCAATCGATGTTATTTACTTCCCTCCTTATTAGCTTCCTACTGCCGATGAGGATAGAAAGACAGTGTGAAAGGAGAAAGCTACACAACTGATTCGTTGAATTTGGTCCCTTACCACTTTTGGTGTTAGCTGAAGAAGCTTTAGTTGGACTGAAGAAGCTCAGGGCTTTTCTAGTACAAATACAGTGATGCCCAGATCTGCTGCTCAGGTATTCAGACTGCAGTGCAATGGTACTCTTTAGCATATTTCAAACATATTCACAAATCTTGGTTTATTTAGGCTTTCAGTAGGTTAGTAGTACTTTCTTACATATGTGAGAAAATATACTCAGGATTAATTTCAAACATATTCACAAATCTTGGTTTATTTAGGCTTTCAGTAGGTTAGTAGTACTTTCTTACATATGTGAGAAAATATACTCAGGATTAATTAAGAAAAGCTCCGAGGAATTACAGGAGCTCCCTATTTTGAGGAGAGAAGCTATTTAATGAAAGTAATTTATTGGAAACCAATTTATTTTTGATGGGGAGTAATGGAAAGGAGGATTTGGGGGGGATTTTTCAAGAACAAAATGCTGAAGTGCTAGTTACTTTCATTGGGGTGGCTGGACGGAATGAAATTGAAGGAGATGTCTCAACTGAGAAGTTCAATTTAACATTCTTGGAACCGGATGCACAGCCACTGAACAGCAACAGCAAATCAACTGATTTGACGGTTTGCAGCATCTTAGCAAGACGTGCAAACAGCTTTATGAATTATACACAGAAGCAAGGTTTATGCTCCAGAACAAGTGGCATTAAGGTTTTGCATGCATCCTTAAAGTAAGCAGAGAAGTAGATTTACCTTAATTTTCAAGATCTTTTCCTTTAGGCTGTCATCAACCTTCTGCTCAGCATTACCTGGTGGATTCACCTGAATGGACTTATCATACAAGCTTCTCTGCTTCAGTTGGTCTAGAGCACTTTCCAGTTTTGCATTTGCTTCAACGTACTAAAAAAAAGCAGGCATATTTAAGTACCAATCAAGAAGGGAAGTGATGAATAACTTAAGTATGCAACTTGCAACACCAACCATCTCAGATTTTTTTTGCAATTCTGTCTTGAGCTGGTCCCGCTCAGACCTGACATCCTGGAGAAGTTGTTGTAGCTCATCTTTTTCTTGATTAATTGATGAAATTTGTTCTTTAAGTTGGAAAGAGAGACTAGTTCTTTCAGCCAATAACTGGTCTTTTTCACATGATGCACTATTTAGCATCTCAGTTAACTGTTGAATCTACAATAAATAATGGAGAAAAAACGAGAATTGGTCCTGGTCTGTGTACTCCCCTATGAAGTAATCCAATCAGTTTTGTCAAACACAAAGAACAATTTCCAATACCTAAAATTCCCACTAACAGCAAGAGAAGTTTAAAAACAATTTTTGGTGTTCTAATCACTCAGAAACAGAAGGCAAAAGGAAGAGGAATAGCATTACACTCAGAGAACCCCACTTTAGTCAACTTCAGTAAAGCAAGAGGAAATAAACAAAATGACAGTCAACATATATCCACAACAAAATGAAAAGAAATAGAAGATTAGCCTGAGAGATGGGCAATGGAATTGTCTTTACATCTGTTCTAATGGACAGAACAGTAACACATTTGCAAATCTGAAGCAATCCTTGATTATACTCTTTGATCTACAGACAAAGGAGTTCGACAGGTGAAAAATGAAGAAGTGAAAACTGCAAAAAGGCTGAGTTGGCAAGAGCTAAAGCGCAAGACTTTCCAAATAACAGATACAGTTTGAAAGTCTGCAGAACACCAAGGATTCCAAACCCACTTAGGTTCACACTGCCTATGCAGTGCCTTTTAAAGTCTGAATAAGCACATGTACAGTTACAACTATTATGTTAAACCTGCACACATTGGAGAGCGTGCAGGGATGAAACGAGGAAAGCCAAGGCTGCCTTAGAACTCAACCTGGCAAGGGATGTCAAGCTCAACAGGAAGGGCTTCTTCAAGTACATTGGAGAAAAAAGGAAGACCAGAGAAGCTGTGGGACCACTGTTGACCGACACAGGAGCCATGGTGACGGAGGATGCGGAGAAGGCGGAGTTATTGAATGCCTTCTTTGCCTCGGTCTTTACTACTCAGCCCAGCCCTCAAGAGCCCCAGGCCTTGGAGAAAGTAACAGGGAAAGAGGAAGACTTCCCCTGGGTGTAGGAGGATCAAGTGAGGGATCAGTTAGGTCAATTAGACATTCAGAAGTCCATGGGCCCTGATGGGATACACCCGAGGGTGCTGAAGGAGCTGGCGGATGTCATTGCTGGGCCGCCCTCCACCATCTTTGAAAGGTCCTGGAGAACAGGTGAGGTGCCTGAAGACTGGAGGAAAGCCAATGTCACTCCAGTCTTCAAAAAGGGCAAGAAGGAGGACCC
>VXBO01010540.1:0-30956 GCA_013400135.1 Rhinoptilus africanus
GGGAGCGCCCCGGAGCCCGGCAAACGGCAGACAGGGCGGGAGGAGGGGGCGGCAGAGAGAGCCGCCAGCCGCAGTCCCGGTTCGGCCTGGCAGAGACGATGGTGGTTCCTGATACCCACAGCAACAGCCATGCACCTTCCCCGTCCCCGCCGGGCCGGGACCTCCCCTCACCTGCCGCCGCGACTTCGCCCTGCTTCCACTCCAGGGACTCCTCCGCGGTGAGGAAGCCCCTCAGCAGGGCGCGCTCCAGGGCCAGCATGGTCCCGTCCCGCCGCCCCGCTCCACGGCACGGCACTGCCGCCTCGCTCGCCCGCCGCTCTCGCCACCCCCGGGCTGACAGGCGCTGCCGGCCTCCCCTCAACCCATGTGCGGGAACCGGCCGCAGGGAGCCGCCATGACACCCTCGCCGGGCACGCCGGGAGGACGCGGCGCCGCGCAGGCGCGGCAGCGGCCCGGTAGCACACCCCCATCCCGATCCTGTCAGGGAAGGGGAGCGGGAGAGCTTCCCTTCTCGGAGCGATAGCGTGAGGGACCAGCGTGGGCAGAGGCAGGAGGATGTGCATATGGCGTCTGCTTGTGCGTGTCCATGGGGGGGATCCTCTGTGAGATCCCTGGGGAGAGCGGCCGGTAATGGCTGAGGCGCCCCAACGCTTCGGGCGGGCCGGGCCGGGCCAGGTAGCGGGGGCGGCGCCGGGAGCACCTGGTCCGGGTGGGGTGTGGGGAGGTTCCCTGTGTCTGTCCATACGAGCTCGGCTCCCTGCTAATCCTGCCCTCAGGCGACGTCGGCGCAGGATCAGAGTTTTGAGCGTGTAAACCCAAATTTTCAGGTGCCTGGGTGAGAAAAATGGCAGTGTTTCAGATCTAAAACAGATTACAAGAGAAAACGTGAAGTAACCAGTAAGAATTCCTTTTAAATAAATATGGGCTAGGTACCTGCCTGCCTGCGGGTGGTTTGGACGCAGACAGGCGGTTGAATTGGCTTAGTAAGATACAAAAGGAGGCGAGGACAGTACTTTGGGCTCTCCCTGTATTTATTTTAGCCCTTGTCCAGGCACCCATGGGAACCTAATTCTGTCCTATGGTTTCTGAGCTCTTCACTCTTATCACAGAAGTGTTCAAGGCCAGGCTGGATGGGGCTTTGAGCAGCCTGGTCCAGTGGAGGTGTCCCTGCCCATGGCAGGTGGGTTGTAGCTAGATAATCTTTAAGGTCCCTTCCAACCCAGACCACTCTGTGATGATTCTGTGTGCGTGTACATCATAAAAGGGGGAAAAAAAAGAAGTGCTGCTCCTTCAGAACTGAATGAAACAGTTGAAAGAATAAAAATGTTCTCTCAGAGCTGCTGCTGAAACTTGAAGGTAGTCAAGGCAGAAACCAGAAGGCCGCCACTGCAGGGGATGAATTCTCGATATGAAAAGATGAATGTTCTCAAGCTGACTGTACTGTAAAGGTTGTAATTCATTTTGCTATTAGGTGCAGTGTGTAGTATCATGAAATAGGGTATTTGTCAACCTCAAGTTTGTTAATTCTTCAAAAATTAAAAGTCTTTTCATCATGCTTTCGTATCTAACATAATTGTGAAAACTTTAGGAAGACTTAATGCAGCTTTTTATTTAGATGCCTATAATAGGTTATTACCTGTTTGAGCTTTAATATATAGGCTGTTAATTTCAAATTTAATTTTAATCAGAGTTACAAGACCAAAATGCAGTTAAATCAAAATGTGGCTTTTCAATGTATTTTCTGACCCGAAACAATCAATTATAATTATATCAGTTTTGACAAGAAAGTTGATAGAAATTTATATAGTTGATAGAAATTTATATAGCCGTCAATTTGCTGTCAGTTCCAGGAACTGCAAACCAAAAATTCATGTTCATCCTGAAAGTAATGTGTCACAGAAACTCTTAAAACATAGTAAATAATTCAGTTTCCATGTGCTGTGTTAGAAAAATCATGAAATTCCTGAAGTTTATTTTATTAAATTCACTGTTAAAAAGTAGAATGCCTGACATCAAAACAATTTTACTAGCTTACTCTGTGTGTGCAGCAATAGAATTGATTCTGTATGAAAAATATAATAGTAAGGAGTTAGGCTAATTCTCTGAGTTTAAATATAACTTTCACAGTAACAAATTTCTCTACCTTCGAAGTAATAGATCTCATTAAATGAACAAAGATTTTCCAAAATTAAATGGATAAATTCTTAAGTAAGGTCTAACTAAAATGTAAAATAACACTCCCTTTCACCATCATGTCCCTTCCACTTTTTGGTTTTTGGCAGGGAATTCAGAATATCTGACAAAATACAACCAAGAATTAGTAAATAAATTAAAAATTCATTTGCACGGTCTGTTGATAACATTAAAATAAAAAGTCCTATTGTGAGATTTTCTTGTTTTTATCTTCAGGGAAAACTGGTAAAGTAAAATTTTCTGGGGATAAATAGTAGGGAAATATAATTACTTAATACAAATTAGGAATATTTTGCTGTCTTGCTCACCTCTCCCAGTTTCCCAGATGCGTGGTGGTTTTTCCCTGCTACAATTCAGTTCTGGAGGCATCTAGACACTAAAGTGGGGGTGTGGGCAGGAGTAACACCAGCAGGAATTAGTGCACTCCTGACTGACAGTGGACCGATTGTTACAGCTGATGTAAAAGATGGTTTTGATTGTTTATAAGTTGCCATTTGCCACAGACTTACTGAAGTCTGCTGCTTAATACTTCCCTGAGTTGAAGAATTTACATATATCTTTCAAAGAACAGTCAACAGGTTTTGTTTGCATTTAAGGACTGCTTCTGCCATTTGGCTTAAAGGGAAGGAAGCTTTTTACAATACTGTGTAGTGCCGATTCAAGATTTTAGCGCAGTGCTGCTTATTACTCTAAGCAGGAAGTAGATAATCAAACCTTTAACTTTTTTCCAAGAGTGTAAGAAAAATATCCATATGAAGTGTTGTGCTGCTGTGTTACCTGAACTAGCACATTTAATGCCACCTTGCAAGATAGCTGTCCTGCTGTTTTGATGCAGTATTTATCTTCTGTTGCAGGGGTTTTTTTTTCCTAAAGCCTTTTGAAATGGATGATCTCATTGTGGACTACCAAAAAAGAGCTACCTGTAAAAAAAAAGATTTGGTAAGTTTAAAGTAATTATTAGCACAGACACTTATTATGGCATTTTAAACAATGAGTTGCTGTTTGTAAAGCTGCTGCTACAGGAATTTTAAAGTCGTCTTCGATTCCATGTGCCTAGGCCAGACCTACTGGTGTTTTAACCGTGAATAGTCTCTCTCCATCCACTTCCGTCCACTATAATCTAGTTACTTACTTTGCTAGAACCTTCTTCTGTGCAAATTCTAACATTGGCAGTCAGTTTTGCCTACCTTAGACTTTGGACGACCAACAGCACCCTTAGCGATGCTCCATGTTATTCAAAGTCACATTTGAAAAATACTGTAAAATATCAATTTATCATAAATATTGCACAAGTGATAATCTAGATTAGATTTACTAGAACAATTGAATTTCTGTCATTTCCAGACACTTCCAGAATTTGAGTTCTCCTGCCTTAACACTTGGTTATCATCTTCTATACCCTTGATGACACAGTGGCTGATCTGTCCTTCCACAAAGTCATTAGAATTGTTACTGGCTGCATTGTTCACAAGGACTTTTCAGGTGTATGTTAGTATTACTGCCAAATTCTTGTCAGCACACTCAAGCAAAAAGCATATGACTCTTGATGTCTGGCAAAACTCCTACAGGATTTGCTTCTAAAAATTGATAGGCCCGCACAAGATGAGGAGAGATCAGGCCAAAGCAGCATAGTGATAGTGGCCTCCTGAATAAATCATCTTTTCTTAGAACTTCCACAGAATAGGTTTTGGGTCTCTGCTGCTACCTGTGTCTTGATAATATTCTCAGATCTTCTTGTCCAGATTTTCTTTTTTGTTTGTTTTTTTTTTTTTTAAACTTTATGAACCCATGCCTTGCCTTATCCAGGAAATTGAAGCTTAGGTTATTTGATTCAAGTTTTCCTTTGGAGTTGGCAGTAATTCTAAGGCTGAGGGCCAAGTCATCGTTCCCATGCTGGGTGCTTACATGCCATTTCAACCTTTAATGCAGTTAAACTTTGTAAAACTGTTTAGCTAGGTTTTTCCCTTATTGTCAAATAATCCTTTTTAGAATGCATTTACAAATTCTTTTTTCCAGCAGGAGCTTTTTGGAGTGGTGAAAATGCATTTGTACATTTATGTTCACATTTTAAGGAGTATTTTTTAAATTACAGAAATCAAGTATGATAACTTAAAATTTTGTCATTGAAATTAAATAAATGTGTCAACACAGGGTCTCTGAATGCTCAGCGACAAATTAAGATTTCTTGAAACTTCAGAACAGGTGGTTTTGTTTTGTTTTGTTTTCAAACAGTGGCTAAGGAGTTAGGGAACCAGAATGTTTCACTTCTTAAATTTCTTAGCTTTATTTTTTCTGTTAATCAGTAATTCTCAACTTCTCTCTGGTTTCTTTCTCAAATTTTGCTCATTTCTTTATGAATTAGCCTATGAGAAAAGAGTTAGGATGGTATTTAGTCAAAAAAAGAGAAGCCTTAGGAGAGTTCATGATAGTCTTCCCATTTGTAATAGCTGCAAAAGAGGATGTGCAGGATGTTCAGCACACACATTCAGACTTTGTGGTCTTCAGAGGATGGGAATTTTGCCTAAATGATCTCCTGACCTCCCTTATGAAGCTTTTCCCTTGTGATTTTTGTCTCAAGTTTTTCTCTGAACCTTGAATCACCTTGATGGTAGAAGGTTGCATTCACATGTGGTGGCTACAAAATACACTTTGCAGCAGCAAAACATCTTTTTGCAGCATAGAAACAGCTTTTGTCAGTACAGAGCTTTACTGGTCTGCTCTATTGAAGGTGTAGTCAGGAAAAGGGAGATGAGATCTTTCCATAGATGGTTGTGATCTGATAAATAAGCATGTGTGTTGTTTAAAACTGTGCATTCCGTTTGCAGTGCTGCTCTATCATACTTCAGTACTTTTTAGTCTAATGATTGTAGACAAATGATTCAAAGCATTTAGTCAAATGCTTCTCAAAAAAACACAACAAAACCAAAAAAAAAACCCCACAAACAACTTATTCCTTCTCCTTTGCCGCTGCTCTCCTCCTCTTTATCTCATTATCTCAGTCCCCACTGTTCACCCAGGTGGAGCCCAAAATGAATAGTAAGTCACATCATGGGAATGACACTTCCATGACCTTAGAAAGACTAGGTAGAAATACAGCTTTGATTGATTGAAAATTGCTGCTGCTCTTTTGTTGGTGTTTTTAAAAGTATGTATTATTCCATTGTAATGGCATTAGGTGTTTCAACTTCTAAAATAATGCTTTATTACTTTTCTGTAAACTCAGAAAGGTTACCAACAACTGTGTGTCGCCTTCGTTCTTTTCTATAGGTAAGTATATTTTTTAATAGCCAAATTTAGATTGCAGAGGCGACATTGAGACTAACTGGCATGGAGCCAGATTCTGATAGCATCACAGTGTGGTATAGGTCAAGACTTAATTTAGTCTGGCTTCTAGCGTGAACAGATTCTCCTCTAATGTAATCTCTTTGCTTCTGACATAGAATAATAGCTATTTCTATTTACATCTCATTTTCAAGCCATGAAATTTCTATCCTGGTACTTAAAAAAGGAAGAAAGGTACAGGATAAAGATGGTGTCCTTGCTATAGCTGAGTTGTTTCTGGAAGAATAAAAGTAGATGTTGGGGACTTGATTTTCATCCTGCTCTTAAAAATGAATAAATAAAGGTAAGATAAGGCTTGTATTTTCAAGTCACCTGGTTAGTGTAGCAAACGAAAACCATACCTATATGTATGTTCATGTTGTGAGGCCCTGCAGTTTCTAACTTAAATGAATCTGCTGCAGGAATTTAGTACGTGAAACCAGATTTTTGCAGAGACTATAGGTTCTTTTTAGAGAAGTTACCCTTAGCTTATACTTGTAATAGTGTGTCTTGATATTTTTTTTTTTTTTTAAACATGTAGTAGAATCACAAACACATTTTCCCATCTTCTGGTTCCTCATCTCTCCTTACAGTGATTTTCTCCTTACACTCTTTCTTGACAAAGTCACAAAATGTATTCTCTCTCTCTCCCTCCTTTTTAAAATAAGCCTTACCATCCTCCATTTCTGGCAGTCAAGTTTCTGGTCTTTCCAGGTTTTCAATCAGTTATTTGGGAACTCCACTGCTGGTTTTGTTTAGGAGTATTTGTATCATCTTCTCCTTACTGCGTATTGGGATTTGAATTTTATACGCGTGGGATCTTTAATCACTGCTTTTTGGCATCTTAACATCTTGAATTAATTTAAGCAGATGAAAGAGATCAATAGGCATGGTCTTAAATATTCTTGATAGCCAGATGCTCGTATATTTTGCATGCAGAAATCTTCCAGCTGCTGTCAGGTTGACAAATGAACTGAGTTTTGAATGTGTCCCCTGTTTACTTTAATGGCCAAGTGTTCAGGTATTCCAAACCTCATCTCCTGTCTCTGCACTGAAGTGCATAGGCCTAATAGCAGGGAAGCTTCATATTTATTAATTTAGTATATAGTACATTTCTGGTTTAATGCTGTTGGAAATAGCTAATTTTAAACGTTTGTAAGTATCTTCAGACTTAAACTCCAAATACAGAATCTTTTAAGTGTTTCAGACTTGCACAGGGTGCACTTGGGGGAGGAGGAGGGGCTTATTTCAGCAGATGGCTTTTGAACCCTTGACTTGAAAACGTATTCTTTGTCACCTGTGTTACATAGAATTATTTTTTGAATTTGCTATAAAGTTGCGACAAATCAAAACTGCCTTACCTTAGCACGTACACAGATGTTTCAGGTAGTCTTAGATATTACTGCATTATTTCAACCTTTGCAAACAAGCTTAAAAAAATCTGTAGCAGTTACTATATTCTCTGATATTATTTATGGTAAAGACTAGTATCACAGCACTAATGTCCTAGGATGAGGACTAGTGTCCTATTTATGGTAAGGACTAGTCTCAAAATACACTTCCTACTGCTGTAGGAAGGTCCCACACTGAGAACATACAGAGTACCTGTTGTCACAATGTAAAGCCTTGAGATTGTTGACGCCTAAGTTGGAAGGTAATGCAGCATGTGGGAGTAAAATTTAAAAGACATTTTAAACTATGTTATCATCATACTACTAGAGTAATTGTTGTAAAATTCAAGACATTAGATATCATAAAAATTTTATTGTTGCTTAATGACTTAGAAATACACAAATAGCGAAATCCCACGGGTCTAAGCACAGCCAAAATCTCTGCCAAGGTGCAATTTGGAAAGATGCCATTTAACCTCCAGGAAAAGATCCTGCCAGAAGCTTGAACTAATAACAGAGTGTTCAGACTCACTGCCTAAATAAAAAGACTTTACAGTCTATTGGATGATGGTGATACATAAAAATGTATTAACAAATCCCAATAATGGGATAATACCAATATCGTAGTCCTACATATGATTGAAAATAAACAGCATTTAACATAAGGGAGCAGAAAGAAACTATCCAGCCCCTCTATTACTGTTTTTCCTAGTCTGATTTCCTAGGGAAAACAGATCTACACAGTCTGGTCTTGCTGACTGTCCTCATTTATTACATTGAGAACCCACTGGCCATGTTCAGCCAAACTTGAATAGAGGCATACCTTGTCTCAAAAGATTAATAAGTTTTTTTCTAGGTTTGTGCAAAAGCTGGATAGCAAAGGACAAGAAAAATACAACAGCCTCAGCTTGTGTCTCCTGCATGAAAACTTTTTTATTATTATATAACAGAGACCCCAACTTTTTTTTTGGGGGGGGGGGGCAGGGTGTACCATTAAATGCCCTGAGAGCAGAAAAAGCTAGAATTGCAGCTTGCAGTCAGCTGAGACACAAATCAGCTGGAAGCCAGGCTTCGCTAACTCTTGTGTATGCAAAACTCCTGATTTACTTATATCAGTGTGATCCTTAAAATTGCTGCACGCAGCACGCGAATTTGGAAACTCTTTACTAATGCAGCTTTTGCACTTAAACCTATTACTGTTTTTGCAGTGTCATATTATCCATGTACATCTAGGCTAAATTCTGCCGCCATTGGCAATGCAAACCACTGTCATAGTTCACTTTTGTCCCGTATTGCAATTAGCATTCGAGTCTCCTTTTCATCAATAAAAATGTGTAGTTTAAAATCTCCAGATTTCAATTCTGAAGCAGAATTTGTGACTGTAATTCATGCTGATGTCTTCTGTGGAAGGAATGGAAGACTGGATTCTGATATACAATGATTTTCTTTGTAAAGTTTTTCTCTGTCTGTCGTTATAATGCTAGTTGCTGGCAGCATGGTCCAGACTTTCTAACATGGAGGATTTGTTGCTTTGCTTCAGGTGACTAGCAGAGTCTTGAAAAAGAAAGTTCTAAAAAAAATATACGAGCTAAAGAGAAAGTGTGAGAGGAAGAGATGAAAGGGGAAAGGCTTTACATTTTCTCTGTTGAGTCAGATCTGCCAAAATCCTTGGATTGCAAAGCTGACAATGATTTTTCATTTGCTGTCTTCTTAATTTCTCTTGGGATGCAACATACGCTCTTACTGAAGTATCTTCGATTGGTAGCAGGGCAAAACACATTTATGGGTAACATAGGTAGTATCATCCATGGACTTTGAAAATTTCTAATATAAACTAAAAAATTTGGGAAAAAATGAAATCTTCTCATTAAAGTACTCTTGCTGCATCTGCCCTTGCAAAAAACAGCTGAATGTTGCCATTAAGTTCTGTATATTTCAATGAAATTGAAAGTTGCAGCCAGAGTTCCTGCTGCCACACAGGCACCTTCATGGTTCCCAGCTGCAGCAGCACTGGTCGCTCCCTTTTCACATTTACTGCTTTGTCTGGGCCCACGAAAACAGCTGTGAATATTTGAAACAATTTATTTAAGGAAGGCATTCCTGTTTCTCACTGTGTAAGAGGTCAAAATTCTAAGTTAAAATTTTAAAAATGTTGTCAGGGAGGGTAGGGCTTCAGTCTCAGGATGAGTGTTTGAAGCCAGAATTTTCTATTTTGAAGCTAATTGTACTTTAATTAAAAAACAACAACAACAAAAAAAAGGGCTAGTAATTTGCAGCAATGGTAACAGATTCAAGCCCATCAGAAATAATCAGTTTCCTTTGAACATTTCTTTACAAAACATCTCGGGCATCAGACCTATGCTGACAGTGGAAGTCAAATATAAAATGTTCTGTCTGTTGCGTTTCTTTAAAGAAACCTAAAGCAAATTAGAAAGCATAAATAAGATGTTACTACTAGTTTATTCATTTGTATAACTTGCAGGACTCCTAAAGCAGTTTGTAGCTGGCTTCACATTTTAACCCAAGGGAATGTGAAATTTAGCTTTCATAGCAAGCATGATTGTAGGTGACATTCAGAACTTTCCTTCTGAATGAACCCACCAAGAGCTTGGGGCCAGCCAAGCTTTCCTCCTCCTTGTCCTTCTTACAGCAAAAAGCAGCAGTCCAAAAGCAACTGCTGAAAAGGATATATCGTGGAAATCTCCAAGCTCTTGAGGATTCATAAAAAAATTGTTTGCTGAATATGACTAGAAGATGAGATAGGTGTCCATCTTGTTGGTTCTTTTTTTTTTTTAAAAAAAAGAACCAAGAACCACACCAAAACCCAGCTATCCTTGTTCTGATCTTTTTTTTCCATCCTCATGATGTTTATCTATACACCAGAGCTAGAAGTGAGGTAGATTCCTGGCTCATGTATGCGTTCAAATACCATTCAAGATGGAAGAATAGTCTGAGACACAGGAAAAAGATCAGTTCCCAGAAATAATGATCTCCTAGTACATCTACAGTCTTTGTAATTTCCCTAGCCATCAGTGAATTCACAGCTTCTGTAATGTGTGACTTTTTGAAGATGAAGTAAAATATAATTGAAATTTAAATAAAGTCAGTGCTCAAGCTTACTGCTTTGTGTGCTAATGCAGCAGCAGTCTGTGGGGTTTTTTTCTGCGGCAAACGTTTCAGTGCTACTGTAGTCAGATATCTGCCCTTGGAATATTTTACAGATTTCTTAGGTGGTATACCCCCCCTTTAAATTTTCTTACAGTTTTTGTATTCAAATGACTAGTTGAAAAGTGAAAGAGATGTCTTTTTGATAAATATTGTTATATGGCGTGAGGCATTGGCTTTATGTGTAATTCTGGCAGCTTGTTTCTCAAATGTGAGAAACTTGGCAAGTTCAGCAGAGGATAATCTTCAAGCTGCAGGTGGCTTGGATGAAGCCACAGGATGAAATAAAACCAAGAATGACTTCCTTAAAAGTGATTCCTCTGCATTCACCGAATGTAAGAAAACAGTGACAGTTTTTCCCCTGCTGTTGTCAGTGCAATTCAGCGCCACCAGTTAGAGTTCGCTTACAGTGCTCATGCGATAGAACACTTGCAATTTTTCCTATTTGTAGATACAGTTTTTTTAATAGAGAACGCTTCAATAATGTTTTTCAAGCTCACATAAATGAAGGATGAGGTCCTTTCTTTTTTAAATTTCAAAAGTTGCATTATTATTTATTTATATTAGGGCAGCACCTCTTACAGACCCCGCTGTGCCAGTCACTAAACAAACTCAGTATTAAGTAGTTTGCCCACTTCCAGAGATACAGTAGTCTAAATTAAGTACTGCACTGGAACTGCTTTGCTTATGCATTTGCCCAGGATAATTTTCTTATTTTTAAATGAACTTTATTAAAATAGAGGGTCTAAAAATCTACACCATGGCAGAAGGTGGCTGTGGTCAGGTTCAGCCAAGCCCACATCATCATGCAAACTTACAGTGAGGAGGAAGGTCCGAGGTCAAGTCAGGCCAGGGGCTGGGATCAACAGGGTCCATGGCCACGACAAAGCTGGAGACTAACACTGTGACAGCTTAGCTGAGGCTACTAGTCCTGGACTGGCTTAAATAGAGCTCCTGGGCCACGAGCAGAGGTGTGGTGGAGGCCCCAGGTGGGGCTGTTAAGGCCTGTTAGTGCACCAGGGGCCCTGAGGAAAACTCCCAGTGTTTAAGATGGGAAGGTAAGAGCAGTTGTAAGATGTGCTTGGAGATGCTGTGGAGAGCTAATGTAGGAAGAGGCAGAGAAAACAGTGTTTTCGTAAGCCAGCTGTGTGAACAGCTGCATCTTGTCTGATTTTATCTTTTTAATAAGAAGATGTGAATGCTACATAAAAAACAGGAATTGCTGCAAACCCTCTATGTGTATACAGTCAGTACCTTGCAGGAGCTGTCACGGTAGATATTGAAAAAGGATGAGAAAACGAGCATCGAGAAGTGGCATTGCAGACAAGCCTGGGAGGTTTTCTTCTTTATTTCATTCGTAATGCAGTGTGAAAGATAGCATGAATGTGTTTGTGGAGCAAAGGGTAAATGGGCAACAGAAATGGATGTTGCGAGCTGAGTGAGGGATCGGGCTGTACTGATTTACATACATGCATATTAAGAGCACTAGTATCTTGTTCAGGAAGTGCTGAATGAGAAGAGTGGGTGGACCTGTAAGAAGTGTGATACAGTATTGTTCCTGACAAGCAAAATTATTATTAATGGTAGCATTTGATGCTGAGAGTTACATTCTGGAAGAACCCTGGGAAATTGTGGCAGCATTGCTGGTAGAGGTTAAGCACCTGGGCAAGATGTGGTTCAGTGGCTGATGGAGAGTGTTTTGAAGACTGCTTTGTTTCTTTAGAGTGCAATAGGAATTTTCCAAGCAAATGAAACCTAGTCCATGTTCTTTCCTCCCACACACAATTTACATCCTTCTCTCCAAAAGACCTCTTGGTTGTCTTGTAATAAAGAGCATTTCAGCCTCATAGCTCAAATACAGGGCAGATGGTGCCCTTGCAGAATTGAAATAAGCTGTCAGTATGTTGTCACCTGTAAGTGCCGTGGTCAGAGCAGTTCTGCAGTGCAGTCACTGGAATGTGATGTCAAAAACAGAGGAAAGGGAAGTTTTGCTTTAGCAAATGCTGCGTACAACAGTTTTGCGAATTGGTTAATGCTATTCTTTGGCTTGCTGCAGTGCACCTGGCAGAAAATTATTAGAGCGAGACACATATGCACACCAAAGTACTGCGAGTTTCAAAAAAAAAAAAAAAAAAGTAGTTGGTTTCAGCGTGTAGTAGGTTGAGGGAATTAGAGGGAATTTAATATACCCATAGCTAGCAGGTTTAATTTGTCAGCTTTTAGCATTGCTTTAATGATAATGAGCCTCAGTATGAATTTTAAAATATTCTACCTTTATCAACATCAAGGACTACAGAAATATGACTACTCAGTTTTCTTGAAGTAAATACAAGGTTGTCAGCTGTAGGTGTGTTCCTAAATTGAATGCAATATGGAGAATGTGTGCATACATTTCCCTTTGCATCTGTATTACTATTGTCAGCGTCATTTAAATATTACATTAACTAATTGCTCAAGTAAATAATGGTTTCAATTACTGAATTTCATTTTATATTTTTTTTTCTTAAAAGGGGCAGAAAGGTGGAGAGCTTGCAGAGTAATTTAGATGGAACAGGATTATTTAGGCTGCCATTTTAGGGAAAAAATGGTGACATTTTTACTATCAACCTAGGAAATACCGTAGGAGTTAAGAGAATTAGGCATCCAAGTATGAGGTAAGTATTCACCACTACTTAAATAGTCTGGAGAGAGGGACCTCACATTATCAGAAGAGACCATTTTTAAAGAAAGAAGTCAAGCTTTACATTAACAAAGGGAATATAGAATGGGAAGAACAATGCAAACACTGGAAAAGTTTTTGTAGTGAGAACAAGATAAATGAATGAAGAAATCTCTTAATTGATAAAGGGTCACACAGGGAAACAGCGCTTGAGAACACCGCGTTTGCGTTTAAAATGTTTTAGTGAGAGGAATTCATACTTGTTTTAGTGAATGTTTTTGGGATCCAGTTCTGTGTTGCGTCTCTTGAGAGTCAGCAGTAAAAATTCCATTTTGGGAGTTATGCTATCCCAGATCCTGACTGATTGCTGCCAACGGTTGTTCTTAGTTAAGGTGGCATCCTCCAAGATGTCACTGAACCAATATGCAGCTATAGATAATCCAAACCACTTGATATTGCACATTAATCTATTTCCTTTCCCTTCTCCTATATCAGTGTAGACAAACCAGTGACGCTTACTGGAACACACCAGAAGGAAAGGGACCATGTCATCCCTGTCAGAACAAGGCAGAATTATTTCATTTGGGCTCACACAGAGATACAACTACAGAAATGCAGTCCCTTTTTTTATGAAGGATAAGAACAGAACGGGGGTGGAGGGGGAAGATTTATTGTCCCTGTGGTGGTTGGGTTTTATTTTGATGTGTCACATGAGAGGCAGAAGGATTCCTGGACAGTATGCAGACGTATGGAAAAAGAAAGATTTCTCTTTGAGTTTTTTGTGTGTACTGATGAAGATTCTTTACTGGTGTTGTATTGTTTGGACTTTTACATGTGGGTTTTTCTTTTCCCCCTTGTACTACGTACTAAGGTTTTCCTGGTGCAAGGGCATATTAATGATATGTCTTACCCTAAAAACGTATGTCAGGGCACATCTAGAGGAATTTAAAATTGATGAGCTAATCAAGCTGAATAAAAATGAACAAACATCACTGGTGAAAAGATTAGGTTGAATTCACGAAGACACTGTCCTGTCGTAATGAATCAAATTACTTTAAAGGATCTATTCAAATCTGTAGATAGATATTTTAAATTTTTTTTTTTTTACAGAGAAGGAAACTGACAGTTACAGGGTAAGTTTAAAAACTAGCAAGGTAGAAGAGCCGCGGCTGTACTTGCATGAGCAGGTGACCTGGCCAAACAGCTCACTGCCTTGCCACTTCCTTGGAGGCTGCTCTGATACGCAGGAGACCTTTGCCTTGGCAGGACCCAGTTCCTGGCAGGTTCCTCTTTGTACAGGCAGCTTTTTGTCAAGCCAAGGATGGCACTGTCACAGTGATGGCAGTGGTCAGATAAGCACTGGAGCTCACCTGGTAGCTGAGCTGTAGGAACGCAGCTCTGAAGTGAGGAAACGGGGACCATCCTCATTCCTGCAGTTCATCCCATCAGTCCCTCGCTCCTGTGGTCTCACACAGCTATGCGTTGTCCTTCAGGATGAAATGGACAATTAAAACATTTGTGTTAGATACCAAACCTGCTTAACTGTTTTACAGAAATAAACTGCCCTGACAAAATTGCTTCTCCTTTGGAGTCAGGCGTTGAAGTATAATTTGAACGTGAAAAGAAACAAATAATGAACCAATCCCTATTTTTAAGTGTTAGTTCTCTTTTGCCCAGCCTAGGTGTTCTACAAGATGGTATTCGTTTCTTTGGGGTGTCTAATTTGTAAGTGCAGATCTAAAAGTCTTATGTGCAAAAAGCTGGCTTTCAAGGAGCTGACCAGAAAGCTGACAGAGCTGCAACCATGGTGCTCGTTAGAGGCCCTGAACCCCATTTTAAGAGCTGGATAAATGCTGAGGGGATATGCAGCTTTATGTTTTATCTATGAATATATGAAATAGCTGCTCTGAAGGGGACTCGCTTCCTTCATTGCAGCTCCTCTGTGTGGGCTGTAGCACACACCTGATTACATCAACTGTGTGGAAAGAGAATTGCTGTGCCTTAACCCAGCGGGGCTGTGGCTACTGAGCATACATACCTGCTGCTGCAGTAAGGAGTAGGGATTAAAGCTACGTGACACATCGTTTTTGATCTATTTTCACCAGTTTTTTTTTCGTCTGTTTTGCCCGAAAGAAAAAAAAAAAGCAAACAGGGGAAAAAAAAATGGTTTGAATCAATCCAAAGTCAGTAATTTCTTCCAAAGCTTGAGTTGGAGAGATCTTATGCAAAGGAACAAGGAGTAATAGCTTTGACTTCTAGGTTTTGTCACAGTCCTTCTGTTTTCCAGGATGCCACATAGGCATTTGTTCTACCATGCTGTTGTAGGATTTCAGTAAATAGTTGCATTTTGGTGAAGGTACAGACTGCAGTTCAGGCAAGGTTGGTTTCTCTTAGGGGAGAGAAATAAAATTCCATTTCTCTCCTGTACTTCTGTTTAATTGTTTTGAGAATTTTTACAGAATTCACATAGCCGTATTAGATGCAAAGCTAATTTGAGTTAAAAGAATCTGTGTGATCAACTATATGTACATGTACAGACGGTATCATGAAGGGCTGAATTATTCCGCAAAAATTGTCCTTAAGAAGAGGAATGATATTATGCAACTGACAAAGTTAAATTTTATTTTAATGGTCTCTCACAAATTTCAGAAAATCTTACTATTAGCTGGAGTTGGATTTTTATTCTAGAAAGGTCTTGGGATCTTACTGCTCCAGTATTAAGTTATGGGTATATTTTCCCAGTCTGTAAAAGTGTGTCTGTGTCAATATAATATTTGTGTCTATTTTATGAAAATGAAAACCAAATTTTTCTTACCAGCAGCTGACATCAATCATGCCCTGCCCCCCCAGTAACCTTTAATGCTAAACAATGTTCCAAAAGGCAAATTTATTAGATCACCTATTTAGATTGTCTGACATCATTCTGTCATGGCAATGAAATGATGTACATGGAAAAATACATTACCTCTGCTTTTAGACAAAATGAGTTTACAATGATTAATGGTTTTATTGCAAGTATGAGATAAACTGGAAACGGCCGGCCTTTTCAAAGTGAAACAGGACCGATGCTCAGTTTTCCTCCTTATTTTTTTTACCTATTGTAAAATGATTTTGGTTTTGAGTAAATTAAAATGCACAAATTATGTCTTGCAACTGAAGGAAGCTATAAACGCAGGGTATCCATGGTAACATCACTACATAACCAGGACTAGAGACAAAAGGGAGAAAGCAATTACCTCGAAGCACAGAGTCTAAACTGTCGTGATGGTAGGGGACCTAGATCACATATTCCATGAGCAGTGGTAGCTGTTGAGGGAGCTGGATGAAGAAAAGGGGGGTGACGACCTCCTGCTGTCCCTCCTGGTCAGCATTTCCATGATTTTATGATAAAAGTGACTTTGGGCAGAGGACTTGGTCTGCAGAATGGTCATATGCATGGCAAACTAGTATTTTAACACAAAAGCAAAGAGCAAATCTTTTCTGATACATGCCTTAAAATGGCACTTGTACATTTCCTTTAGTTTCATAAGAGCTGTCTTTCTCCTCAGATATCATATAAATAACAAGTCATACACAAAGGCCTAAACGAGGATGAGAAGATGCTGCTGAATAAGAGCTCTGAAATGTTTTCTTTACATATGCTAACTGAACTAAAAACCCAAAGGCCATTAAGGCAAAAGCTGTTCAACTGTGGAAACAAATTTAGGGAAAATGTAAATAGTGGCATTTTTTCCAGAGGGCTTGTAGAACAAATTCGGTCTGAAACAAAGAAGGCAAAGGTTGAGGTGAACACTGCTGTCAATTTAATCTGCACGGAAACTGTATCAGTCACAGGATGTAGTATTTGGAAACAAACAGAGAATAATTTTGGTACGACAGATCAAGCACGCTTTGCCGTGGGACCCCGATTCTGACCAGTAAGATGCTCAATTGCAGCCTGTGATGAATGCTGGGGCGCAGAGCGCTGTTCTGGTGCCTCGGTGGAGCTTTGATGTGAAGAAGGTTGGTGTGTTGAAATGTGGAAAATGAACTATCAGGGAAAAATGGAAACTGGAAGAATTTACAGTCCTGGTTTGTCCTTAGTGACATTGACTGGAGAACTGTCTTTGAGGGCACACTTGGCAATGGAAAATCACTTGCTGTTGGATTCTGTGCCTGAAAACCCATTTGCAAGTAAAAGCAAAAGTGTATTTAAGGGAGTAATTAAAAATACACCTATGCAAGTCATACTAACATTTTCAAGAAGACAGCAGTATCACAACAAGCATTTTAACTGTGTTATTTTTATTCAGATGATTAATCCATGTCTTGCATTAGGCATAGGTTGCATTAAGCATTCCGCTGCAGTTCTCTGTATGCAGTCTTCAAGTTTCAGCACTATCCTTCATTGATTTCTGCTAGCAGTACGGACTCCTGAGAGCTCTTCAAGATACAACCATCTTTTCTGAATTACACGGTTGTTTATCAGGAGCCATGTACCGTTGTACTCCTATTCTTTGTTTAAATGGCTTGGCTTCTCCTCTGATACAGGTTATTGATGTTCAGTTCCCTGCTGTGTGTCATTTGTTCATCTGGCTCTTTGTTTTTGAACATGAATGATTTCCTTGGAGGAACAGCTAGAAAAGAGCTGAAGGAGGTTTAACACATCAGTAGGCGCCGCAGATACAAAAGGATATTATGTTCTCTGGAGCACCTCAGCTTCAGTCTCTACTTGCTGTCATCAACAGCAATTGCTTCTGACTGAGTGCATACTTGTAGCATTGTTGGTTTGGGTTTTGTTTTGTTGTTGTTTTTTGTTTTGGTTTTTAAACTAGAGTGAAATCTGTGTTGAGCAAAATGATCATTTGGATATAATTTCCACCCTTGTCCTATTCTGTCATATGGATCCGGTGGTCTCTATTAGACCCTTCACGTTGCTAATGTTTAAAGCCTCCCAGGGAGCTGTATGGCAGCCGGTTCTTCCATATCGGTGCGACCTGCCCGCACACTCTGTCGCCTTTCGAGACCAGGAGGCAGATGGGAGATGTGTTGAATTGAATACGGAAGACGTTTTTTTCCCTCTAGAGCTTTTGTCATGCTCTGGGACTCACCCAGAATCCCACACAACACGGCAAAATTCCACCAGCCAGATGGTCCCATGATTTCTCTTGTGACTGCTGCTGAGCTGGAGGCAGCCCCTGTGAATTCCATACATCGCACCAAGTTTCGCTGGTTGAAACTGCCTCAAAATCCACATGAGATTTCCCCCGTGAAGACTTGGTAGTTGAGAGGATGGGTCCTGCTGGCAGACATTTTCCATTGTCACATTCCCTTTCCAGCGATCCTACTGTCGGCTCTTGGTTTTTGATCTGCCATGTCACCTCCGTTTCCTCTTGAACCACTGCCACGGTAACGCCGCCAGCAAACATTCACAAGGTTCCCAGGACAGCCTGAACTGTAGCTACAGCCAGGATGGAGGCTGGAGTCGCACCCCGCAGGCCCTTTCCCTGCCAGCGCACACAGGGATCTGGCACCCTGGCTTCCCTAATGCGAGAGTGCCGGTGCTTGGCTAGGCTGGTCATGCATATGTAACGATAACGGCCTTGTTACATCCTAAATTAACTGCACCGGTAGCCCTCACGCAGCGTTAATGAGCTGCTGTCGTGCTCTAGGCTTAGGACTGGGCTGCGCTGGGCTTCAGCTAAGGCTGCTGTACAGCTGTGTGGCATCCAACTCATTGACACCTTCTTACAAGCTGCTTAAAATACTTGTAGAAATAAGCTTGTCATTATTAGCAGAGGTTTTAAACAAAGGCATTTTGACTGGCAAAGGCTTGGAAGTTTGCACTGATGTGGTTATTCCTAATTTAGGTATGGACAAAGGTTTTCTGTGGCTGAATACTTACAGTTTCAAGGCGAGAGAACAGGACTTCTGCAGACATCTAAACCATTGTTTAGGAGTAGGTTGCAAGACATTTTCCGTTGTCATTCTTTTTCTGAATTACATACTTGTTTAAACATCTGAAAGAAAACAAAAAAGATGGCAAAAAGCCACTGCATTTTGCTTGTCCCATTTGCTCTCCTGGTAATGAGAAAATGCTTAATGAAGCAACTGAAGCGGTTTTTAATGATGGCAAATTGAATTTTTTATGATGAGATTTTATTTTTATGATGAGGTTTTAGCTTTAATTTTCTGGTTGCAGGGGTTGCTTTTTTTTTTTTTAAAATGCATTCATATGTTTGCTATTGGGGGACTGGGCTGTGGTTGCTTTCTATCCATAGAGCTTTATGCAAAAAGTTTATGAACCACCGAGAGCTTTGTGCACGTCTGTGGCTGTGAGGTGGTAGGCAAGGAAGAGGACAAAATTTAAAAATATGCAGTAAGTGGTTAAGCTGGAAGTATGGAGCACAAATGGCAACAGGAAAGCGGCTACAGGTTTTTAAATGCAGTGACACAGGATGTGTTAGAGAAGCACGTTCCTCATGTGAAACCATGTCTGACTTGTTACCCTGCCAACCCGAGTGGATCAACCTGCTTGTTGTTTTTGCAAATACACATTTATATTTGGTTTAAGTATAATTTTGGGCCTTACTCAAGGTTTAACAACTTCCGTTGTGTGCAAGTCTCACTGGTTACCTCATTTCTAAGTGTCTTTGAGGTGGAGGACAATAACATGCCTTTTCTTGCTCCCAGATTCCCATAGGGCTCTGCTTGCACTGGTTCCTGAGATGAACCCGGCCGTCTTCCTGTCAGAAGGAGGGCTGCTGAACGCCCTGCGTGGTCTCCGACTGATAAACACCCTGCTTCTTCCCTTTCTAGACTTTTAACTAAATCACCTTGAAATAGAAAATTTTGCTATTTGAATTATAGAACTGTTACCAACTCTAGCATGAATATTATCTAGACATTTGAGGATGATACTGTATTATTAAACGATGCAGATACTATACACATTCAAGCATTAATACAGCTGGAGAACCCAGTGGACCAGGTTATCACTTTTCAAGAGAAAAAGCTGCTTCTGAGGTAAGAAGTGTACAAGAGAAGAGATTGCAGCCTGCAGAGATGACAGGTCACAATATGCAGAATTCTCTCAGTCAAGATGGAGCATTGTGGTTTGGGATTCGTTTTCTCTGAGCCTTTATTAAAAACCAAGGCAGCAGTGAGATTATTTTAGAGCTATACTATAGTAACTCACTGGGTAGATACCGTATTTTCTATACTCGTGCTGTAGGAGAATAAAACAACGGCAGCAATAAAGTCTCTGGAGAATGAAACGTTTTTATGTGTGATTTGTTTTAGTAATTGTGGAACTTACATTTCCCCCCATTCACCTTACTGTATTTCGGAAAGCTCATGTTCTGAAACAAACGCCTGCGCATTCCACCTAATGTTGTCACTATCTATGGAAAAAGAGCGAGAAAATAAAGCTCAGAAAACTGTTTTTCAAAGACATGTAACTGTCAGACCTGATGCATTTATACATATATAGATAGGTATGTGTGTATGTACAGAGTAAAAAAAAAAATTGAGAACAGATATCTGAAATAGCTTCTGTACCTTATACTTGTTCCTTATGGTAGGGTAAATGTGAATTTGTGTCTCTCTTCCATTGAAAAATGCTTCCAATTTCTGTTTTCTAACTGCAGGGAGCTGACAGTCCAGGGAGTCCACGCAACGGTGCCTGGCTTCTGGAGAAAAAAATAAGAGAACAAAAAAAAGAACACTTCTAAACCACACTAACAGCAAGGGAGCATGGAGGGAAACAGTTAAGACGACATGCCTGAGGAAACCTAAACCAAAGTCAGTCTCCTTCACAGGGATCAGAGCGACATACTACAGTCCCGGCTTAAATGTAGGTCAGCTGGATTTGTGTTCAGATATTTATGGGTAAACAAGGTAAATTAATAATATGGTGGTTTGCTTATCAAGTTGTTTGCCTCAGGGTGTAAACCAGAGCATTTGTTTACGTAACACCAGAAACATTTTGGGGCAGAAAAAGCTCCTCTAATAAATATCCTCTGTGTAGGATTACATAGTTCCATGGAAAATAAATACTGCTTTGTAGTAATGTTTTCTTAACGATGTGATTCCTCCCAGAAAGGGAATGTCCTGTTTGATACAGCAAGCAGAGGTTAAAGCCATCCTGACTAGTTTAGTGTATGCTTATTTCCTGTATTGTATGGGAGCTCTCTTTGTTATTATTTTATTTAAGTAAAGAATTCGAACTCTACTGCTGCTGAATAGATCGTCATCCCACGGCAGCCCTGATGACAGACCCCCACGGAAGCTGTGAGCAGTCCAGTGCCTTACCTGGGGTGGCACGGTTTGACCTGCTGCGAGGGAGTCTCCTCCACATGCGAGCCGGCGTGCACGATCTCCGCCTTGAACTTACCGCAAAGATTTAGAGAGAAAAAAAAATGGTAACAAAACCCAACCAACAACACCAAAGAGGCTGCTGCAGACCCCATCCATCTACAGTCACACGTACTTTATTCTGCCAGCACCTAAATATCTAACACAATTACTGGAGTGAAACTTGAGGTTGTTTACACGCTTCTTAAGTTTCAAATTTTCTTGGTTTTCTAGATTGTTACTATTGGGTTTTGCTGTATAGCAGTGGTGAGATTACAGAGGAGCATTAATCCCCACCTTTATATGCACATCTTTTACCCAAAGGCAATTCCAGAGGAAACCACTAAACGTTGCAGCGCTATCATTCATGCCTCTACACGAAGAGTACTCTGTCTTCAGCTGCGAAACAGAGCAGTTGTTGTTATAGCGGGCGGTTTGCTCTCGTGGAGCCCGAGGTCTCAGAGACGGCTGAGCTGTTCCCTCTCCGGTAGATAGCGTAGATTGAAGTGCTTGGAAAAGCTTGGCATTGTCGTCTGCGAAGCGTCAGCAAAGGCTACTGATGACTTACTGCGGCACACTCTTCCTTCCACAGAGTGTCTGCAGCGATTCCAATGGCTGGTAACGCCCCAGGCCACACAGCATGGCAGGGTGTCGGCGGTGAATCTTGGGCCGAAGGCAGTACCAAAAACCAGGGGGTAAAATTCCCCAGCGAGCTGGTCAGCTGTTTTCTGCCCTTTGCGCTTTCAAAAATATATTTCTGTTGATTTTTAAAACATTTTCCACAAAGGCAGCGTAAAAGTTAAAACACAGTAACACAATGGCTGGAAACTGTGATCTGTCTATACAGGTTTCTATTCAATTTGATGAAATGGTCAAAGATGAGGGGAACTGTTTAAAAAAAAATACTGTTGTCTACATACCTCATCGGATTTACTGTGATTTTCCTGCAAAGGAACACGGCTACCTTTGTGTCTTGCAAAAACCTGAAAATACACATTTTGTGTCTGTTGCCAAGTTCACAATGTAGTTACTGGAGAGTAACATATTTGCAAGTTTTTAAGGATCCAATCCCTGCATTAATTTGTTACAATACCATTCTAGCTTCGGAAAGAGCAAAAAAATGATAATTGGTGCGTGGATACAAATTAAGAGTTTAATATCCCATGCAGCTGTTTACATCTGCTTAATTAAGCAGCAGCGACTTCACATGAGCATTGCTACGATACCATAAATACACGCAAGAGAAAAAGGTACAATCCCGTTAGCCGCCCTCTTAACATCAAATCAACGCAAGTGAGGTACCTTTCATTTCAGTGTTGCTTTTTAATGGTTAAAAAAAAGCCTTCACATTTAAGGAGGATCTGCAGGTCTGATCCATTTGGTTTCGGTACAAGTGCCAGGCTTTTCTAAAAAGACCGTGCTCCTGTAGGCAGGCAGTTTAAGCAATAATGGAAACCGCTAACTTCAATATAGTTGGAAGTCAGCGGGTAATTTTGCTTTTGGAGCCTTCGCAAGAGCATCACAGTCATTTTGTACAGTAATAGGAGGTCCGTGACTCCCCCTCCAGAAAAAGGCAGTGCTGTTTTAACACTGATGAAGGTCTAACACCTTGACTAGGTGGCATCAGCTCTTTGTTTCATGTATTTACCGGCAGCTCTGGTGCGGAGCGGCTTGTTTTGCTTTTTCCTTAAGGACCCCCTGCGGTAACGCAGATGAGTCTGATGGTATTTTGCGAAGTACATACAATCAGTACAGGCCTGGAATTAACATAACACATCAACATAACAGAAAAACTCTACTTTGGTCGGAACTATCAAGGTCTGTTAACCATCAGCATAAGAACACAACCTCAGTTGGTGCCGTTTTTAATTATTAGAAATAATACATTGTAAAACAAAAAGTGAAAGAATTCCAGCGTGATAATTATACACATGGAACAAACAGACAATGAAAAAGCTTCGGTTTTGCCTGATTTATAGTATTTATGATACAACAGATCGTTAGTCTGAGGTAATACCAGTAATAACTTTTTAGTCCTTCAAGGACTGCTCCAAAATTAAGAAGAGCGTAATAGTAATGCATGTCATGTTAAAAGCGAGACTTGATTGCTAAACAAATCCCTTGCCCTTTTTAGTCAGGGATCTGTGACTGCAAGTATAAAATCAGAAAGAAGTCGAGACAGTAAGAGCTACCGAACATCCGAGTCCTGCGCAGTGCGTCGTTGGCCCCTGTCTGTACTCCGGAGCGCAGCTGGTTGGGTAAAAATCAGACATTGCAACAGAGACAAGACCTTGTTCCAGAATAGCCTTTCAGAAATTTAGTATACTGATAGTTTGCATAAAATAGCCAAACAAGAGGAATTCAGAAGTCCAAATTTTGGCATGAGGTAAAACCATGTGCATTTATTTCATCTGCATCTTAGACTTAGTAAGCATAAAATTAAATACGCTGACTGTAATGAATTCAGTCATACAAGTGCAAGTCTTCGGCTAGAATGTATTTTACGGCAGTTTATTTAAAAAATGTACCAGTAAATCATAAAAGAGGGATCATGTCCATTTAACGTTTATTGAAGTATACAGGAGGTTTTCTTTAGAATCAAATATGAGCATGAATATATGGCCAAACGTAAAATCTATCAAATTCAGTGAAAATTTTCTGACTTTAAATAGTAGCTGTAAGAATGACCAATATATATTCTTTGTTACAACCGCCCTCACTCTACAAGTAAAAAAAAAAATAATAAACATTCAGTAAACATTCTTTCCTAAGGTAGTTTCCCTTATATATCAGTGATTTATCCATTTCTTGTATACAGAACTTTTTAAACATACCAATCAGTGGTTCTCACAATTGAAAAATAAAAGCACAAAAAAGTTTACACTCTTGTACAGGTAAATAAAAGATCATCTTGAATTAAACTGTATATCCTTAAGGGCATAGTATAGTTTCAATTTCATTACCTATTACATAATTAGCTTCTTACATACAAATATCGACATATTTGGCTTGTGCTTCAAAGCCTTTGTGTCTAGAAAGTCCATGTCAACGCAACTCATAACTTGAAATCGGTGGGGATATCTTTACTGCTGCTGGGTTTCACCTGTTCGTGCAACAGAGTCTCTTCGGAACTGGTTGTGGCACTGCATTTCTCTGGGGAGTCCTCAGCGTCCGGATCCAGCCCTTCGGGACAGGGAAGTTTGAGAAGTTCTTCCCGCAACTGAGCTGTGTGACGCTGAATACATAAAGACAAGTCAGCACGAAAGAGACCGCAGCTAAAACCTTACTTTTCACAATGGTAGAGAACATGGGGCAAAAAAAAGGAGTACGGAGAGAAGGGGGAAATGTGCCGTTTCAATGACTGGGTAAACCCTGCCCCTCTGTTTAAGGATTGGTGCTTTCCTTGTACTGACAGAGTAATTAGCAAATGCTGCCAGGGACAAATTAAAGGCAGTAAACAGAACTGCAGCAAACAAGTGCACCAATATAAATGCTCCGCTATTTGTGTTGCATCGAGTCCTGTCTCTGTTCTGTGATCACAGCAGAAACAGGCTTGGAGCAGGTGGGTCATACTGTCGAAACATTAATTGATAACGAGCTCATGGTCTTGATGAGATCTCTTACAGAGACTCCTATACTCAGCACAGTAACTAACAGGAGAATAGAATAGAATAGGATAGGACAGGATAGGATAGGATAGGACAGGACAGGATAGGATAGGATAGGAATAGGGATAGGATGGAATGGGAATAGGAATGGAATGGAATGGAATAGAATGGAATAGAATAGGATTGGTGAGGTCAGAAGGGACCTTCAAGATCATCAAGTCCAACCATTAACCTGCCCTGACAAAAACCCCTTCTAAACCATGTCCCTCAGCACCTCATCTACCCTTTTCTTAAACACCTCCAGGGATGGGGAATCCACCACCTCCCTGGGCAGCCTATTCCAATGTTTAATAACCCTTTCAGGGAAAAAATGTTTCCTGATATCCAATCTAAACCTGCCCTGACATAACTTGAGCCTGTTTCCTCTTGTCCTATCACTTGTCCTATCCCTTGTCACCAGAAACTTAATTCTGACACCCAGTCAGTCACATGGAAGGAATGCAAGTCTAGCAACAGAAAAAAGAAGCCTTTCAAACTTTTTTTTCCCCCTGCAGGGGAAGAAGAAAAAAAACCCAAAAGCTCTGTTGTCTGTGTGGGCACAAACTACACCAATGATAATACTTGGCCTAGGAAGGAAGAAAACACTGTAATGGTTGTAAGAGCTCATAAAAATTTAACACAGGGTAAAACTGATTGTAGCAGAGCACAGTTGAGTAACTGCTTGTCTAGTCAAAAAGCTTGTTTTCTGGCACGGAATGGGCAGTAGCACAACTTTATCATGAGCCCCCACCCAGCTTTGGAGAGAACAAAATAAACTCCCTGTATCTTACAGAAGTATTTGGGCGCTAAAGGAAAATCTTAAATTGTAGAAAAAAATAGTGGAGAAGTGGAGTGCACCTACACTGTATCTCTTGACAGCTGAGGAGCTTAGGTTTGTTCACACGTTTTAAAGTTGCTGGGGTTTTCTATTATTGTTATAAAATTCACCTGCTGAGCAATTCTGTCGCCATGCGTCACCTTTGCGTTAAATAACATAAAATTATAAAAGCAAGTCTCACCTTTAGAGCCGCTGCATGATGGGACATAGTCCTGCCTACACGTTTGTCGCTGCTGTACTGCTGTATGTCTGCGATCCACTCCTCACACTGAGCCATGATCTCCACTCTTTTCAAGTAAAAATGTTTGTGGATGACCTGCAAGAAAACATTACAAAGGAAAGAACGGCGTGTTCGTTGTTTTCTACGAACCACAGACTTTAATAGTACAAAATCTGCAAGACCCCTGTGGGTCTAACTGGATACAAGGGGAGAAAACAAAAAAAAAAAAATCAGCATGAGGATAATTCAGCATTGAACCAGGTTGCAGATAAATTGTGGAAGTTTTGTCCTTGGAGGTTTCCAAGACCCAAGTAGAAAAAACTCCTGAGGAACATGGTCTGAAATCAGCTGATCCCTCTTTTGAGGAGGAGGTTGGCCTGGGCGTCTCTTCCCCGTCTGTATGAACCTGCGACTGGTGTACCGCCACTGCAGCCATCACTTCTGTTACCCGGGTGAGGGTTAACGAGCGCAAGAAATACAGTAATCACTGTGTAAAGTGCTGGCAGAACGTCAGACACGTTGTTCTTCCGTTCGCTATGCAGGCGCTACATGTGGATGCTCATACCGGCATGAGGCAGGGTTACACAGATACAATATTAAGGCTTTCATTTCTAGTTTCACAGTCCTATTTGATTAAAGACGGACGGGTAGGCAGCGTGTGCACCGTGTCTTCCCCTGTCACTAACCGCTTGCTGCCTGAGCAGAAAGCAGAAAAGCAGAAACACTGTCAACACGGTGAGCGCAGGAACGGAAGGCGCTTCTGCACAGAGAAGGATTGCAGCAGCCACTATGGAAGGAGGTGCAACCACAGGGACGTGCCCCAGGCAGAGGCAGCACCTCTGGGGACAACTGGAGCTCCCAGCAATAGGAGTTGAGCCACTCCCAGTTTGGGTGGAACCAGTATTTGATCGCATAGTAATTCTGGTATTTCTGTACGGATTTGAGTTTTAAAAATTAACCATCAATCAATCCTCAGACAACGTTGTGAAACTCTGCTTAGTGCTTTGTCTTAAACAGTTTTCTAAAACTCTGCCTGGTGAAAGAAACAATGAAATCAAAGAAATTTTATTGAGCACAGAGAGTTCTTGGCAATACTGCAACCTAATTGACAAAATCATCTTTCCCTCTAGACATTACAGAATACAGCTATCTGTCTAAAGAAAAACTGCATATTGAAGGCATAATTGACTCTGATTCTGGATGCATTCCTTATATCCATAATGGAGCTCGGAAGAACTGCCAAAGACCAGCAGTTCAGGTCTCTTGAGCCTACCTGTCATTTAAGGCACTGAAGACAGCTCAGATTTGTGAAGACAAAAGATCTTCGGAGCTGAAGGATGTATGTTCTTTCACAGACCTAAGTTTTCAGGATGCCTTTGCATTTATGTTACTGAATGACCATCGTTGTTAAGGTTCCCTCCAAAAACCCTCCAAAACCCCTCCAGGCCGTCGCAAGAAGCCAGCCCCTCGGAGCTGTGCTCTGATAATCTACACAAGAGATGCATTTTCATCCATGGGGCTGCGTCTCTGATTCCCTGGAGTCAGCTGCCCCAGGGAATAAAGAGGAGGCTCAAATGGACACCTCATGCATGAAGTTTCCAAATATTTGCATTACTCTTCACACTCAAACAAGATAAATAAATCAAGAAGGTATTTACTGCGTTTCACAAAACCTACCTCCTTAAAACACGGCGATGGGTTTCTGATTTGTTCAAGCATTGCCCACTTGACTGTTGCCTGTCGTATATTTCCATCGTATTCTCTGGAGCTCTGGGTACCGCTCGGAGTACCTCTTGATCGCTCATAACCTGGTTCATTAAAATACGGTTCTGCTACCAGTATTAGGGATTGGACAGACACTAACACCTGTCAAGAGAAGAAATTAAATATGAAAATCGTGCCACCCGCTTGTTTTTACAAGTGTAGGTAGTTTTGCTCACCTTCTGTGCAAACCCACTTCTCTGGCAAAGCACTGATATTTGTAATACAGGCTACTGGCAAGTCGGGAATGTCCGTGCTGTTCATCCAAAGCCACTACTACACATAAAAACCGCAAGTTCTACAACTATGCATTTAGCTTAAAGACTGAGAAAATGAAATATCAAAATAACAAAACCTCAGATATAAGAAAATGTTTAAAGGAAGAGATGTCTGACTGCAGCATTTTGTGAAAGAAAGTGTATTTGTCAAGTTCTCAGTCAACAATTCTTGGACTTTTCCTGTGGCTGAGCTTACTCCTGATTCTGAACTAGATGGAAAAGGAACAAGGGAGGTGAAATGCAAACCGCTGGAATTCATCTTGGTATACAAGGTCTCCCTTTTTTTCTTTCAAGTGCATTCAATTGATTTAGGTATGTTTTCAGCCCTTCAGTTTCAGGTTTTACATAAAACACGGTGTGTCACATGCCATTAAAACAAAAGGTCAGTATTTCTCTTGAGACTGGAAAAAGATGTTTTCAGTACTAGAGCAACAGAGCACCAACTATTGGGTGATAAGGAAATGACAATTTTGCCCCTTTGAATTTTATTATCAAGTACACACGGGAACAGACGCAGACATACATACAAGGCATTTCACTATATGTCCAAGTATTTAAAATATAAAAGAGAATTAAATAGGGCACTTTGGAATCCACATGTATATGTACTACATATTCCAGATTTGATGGCTTGCTAATTTTTCCAGTATTAGAGTATTTGGCCCTATCAACCTGTTGTTGTACTTGATCAAAACCACGTTACGTGCAAAACCATTGTTACAGAGGTAGAAAAACAACACTGACTTTTTTTTTTTTTCATTTACTTAAATGAAGGTTAGGTACTTAGGACCAAGTCCAGCGAGAACTTTAGGAATTAAAATTCTGTGACACAAATGTAGTTCCAGAACTATACAGAACTCAACAAAGGTGATTTGAACACTTACATTTCCTCGAATACTGAAAAACTGATGATGCGTTACATGCCCAAGAACGGCATTTCCAGCTCCTGGCATACTTAGGTGCAAGACCTCCACTGCAGTAGGTTAAAAGTGCCAGGGCAGCTCTTTCTGGAATGGACTCTCCTCCCACCTTAGATACAACATAAAGCTTGGAGCCATCCCCTAATGTAGCAGCCCGGGTTGTGAATTTGTGTATGGATGACAAAGGTCCTCCTTTTTCGTGGGAGGTGCAGAAAGTACAGCTCACAGCTCACAGACACCCTGTCAGCGACAGCTCAAGGCTCTGGTTCTTTCATAGGGCAGCGCCCCAACAAGTAGGGAGTTGCGCGCTCTGCTTAAACGTGGTGTGGCCTCAGAGTTTCTCCTGTACCAGTGCCAGCACAGAGGCGTCCCAGCTTGCCACACTCTCTGCGACGTGCGCTCACTCCATCGACACAGCGCCAAACCAGTAGCTCCTATCAAAGCCACAGCCCAAGCGTCAGCTGAATGACCCAGGTTCATCTCAGTCCCACCACCGCCTCACAGAAACACCCCCCTATCGCTTTCGGTGCCAGGACTATAGCGCAGAAGGGCAACCTCAGGCAGCTCAGTCTTCATCCTGATGGATAAGGCAGGTGGCTGTGCAGTGGGAATTGTGAATGAGCATCCTCCTTCGGGCCGAGAAGGAAAATTAAACAAGTTTTTCTGTTTCCCAGCAGGCGCTCCAGCTGGCTGCTGTTACACAGCACAGCCTGCCCCATCACATTGTGTCCCGTGCCTGCCATGCATTCATCTAGAAGCAGCCATGGCTGTTTTGTGTCACACTTTAAAATTAACATATAGATAAATGCGTTAAAATATACAAAACGTGCCTCGCAAATCAGGCTCCGGCAAGAAAATGGCCACTTGTGACACTAAAAAAGGCAGAATATTAATGCCGATGGGCTAAGACAAAGATAGAGTACATTGGGTACCTCAGGTGTTTTGGTAATCTGTGGCCTTTACATGTGTCTGGAAGTAGCTGGGTTTTACTTTTTTAAATTTTATATTTTAGAGATATATGTATTTTTAAATAGCTATGGTAGAGAAATTTGACACTACGCACCATTGTACTTTCTTGACCTTAATAAAGAGTTGTTACTTTGAATTATAACTGTAATGAATGAGAAACTCTAAACTGATCTTCCAGATCCATTTGGGTTATGAAAGTTAATTTCTGAAGTGTTTTGGGTGGTCTGACAATAGTTTCATCTTTAAGCCAGAAAACCCATGTATGGCTTAATTCTTCCCAAGCAACTTAGCTCGTCCTACAGCTGTTCTCCATTTAAAAGTTACAAAGGGGTTTTCTCCCTGCACCCCGGGAACTTTTTCCAACAGTTTTCTTACTATTTTCAAAATGATACCCAAAAAAACTTTAAAATTTGAAACTGAAGTGCTGCATGAGATTTCTAACAATCAAATCTAACACTTTAAGAAAAAAAGAACTGTAGTGAAAATAAGACTCCACACTACTTGCACCTTTCTACACTGATTTTATAGTTAGAGAATCCAAAATTTCAGTTCATCTCTTGATTAAGTAGTTGTATCTTGGGAAAGTGACACTATGTAAGGAACCACAACTTAGATTTCCGAATCATAACTGTCCCTTGAGGGAAAAGGGGACATTAATATCTCCAAGGATGGAAATTCCACAATTTCTCTTGGACAACTGTTTTTCCTAATATTTAATTAAAATTTCCCAAGTCCCATCTGTGCCAACTGGTACTTGTCCTAGTGCCCTGCGCCTGTAGGAGGTGTCTGGATCCGCCTTCTCTATACCTTCCCCGTTTAGGTATTGAAGACAGCCCTAAGATCTCTCTGCCATTGGTCCAGCCCCTTCTTCACCCTTTTATAAGGCACATCTCACCCATGTGGCTACAAGGGTGCTACGCGGGCCTCCATCAGAGGTCTTGCTGAAGTCAAGGCGAGCTACATCCGCTGCTCCCCCCTTGCGCAGAGCCAGTCACCTCACTGCAGAAGGCACCCAGGTTAGCCGTGCTATCCACCCCCGAAAATCCACGCTGGCTGTTCTCAGACACTTTCTTGTCTTCCATTTGCTTGAAAATAGCTTCCAGGCGGATTTGCTCCAGAATCTTCCCAAGGGGTGGTGCTGACCAGCCTGCAGCTCCTTCTTGCCTGATTTGAAGCTGGGTGTGAGATTTGGTGGACAACAGGATGGCCATGAGCCAGCAATGTGCCCTTGTGGCCAAGAAGGCCAATGGCATCCTGGGG
>VXBO01010540.1:31099-67314 GCA_013400135.1 Rhinoptilus africanus
AGGTCCCTTCCAACCCTATGATTCTATGATTTGCCAGGAAGCTCCCTTGATTGTTCTGACCTTCAAAGCTGAGAGCTAGTGGCTTGGCAATGACATTGGCTGGCTCCCTCAGCGCCCCCTGATACATGAGATTTGGTTCCATGAACCTGTGGGTCCAATCAGCTTGAATGCTGTTTCTTCTACTGTGGGTAGTTCCTCATTCTCACAGACCTTCCTAGTGAGGGCTCAGAGACGCAGGAAAGCAAACCTTACCCCCGAAGTGAGGCAGAGATGAGCCCTGCCTTTGCCATGTCCTTGTTGGTAGGTTCCCTACCTCACTGAGCAGCAGGAAAGCCTAAGGAAAATGTTCAAGAAGCCTGTCTTGTTGCTCTTTATATCCCTTGCCATTTTCAACACCAGATGAGCTTTGGCTTTCCTAATTTCTCTCCTGAATGGCCAATGTCTTTATTTCTAAAGAATAGCCCATCCCCTCCTTCCACCTCCTGCATACTTTTTTTTTGCAGTTGAACTTAGGCAGGAGTTCCTTGTTTACCCACGCTGGCCTTCTGCCACTCTTGCCCGACTTCCATACACTGGAATAGACCATTCCTGAACTTTTAGGAGACTGGTAAACCAGCTCTCCAAGGCCAATTCCCGAACAAGCTGAAATCTGTTCTGCTGAAGGCCAGGGCTGTTTATTCTACTAGGCTGAAACAGAAACTTTGCTAAAGGACTTTCAGGATTTGTAACAGAAAACGTACCTTGTGCTACGTAAGAATTCCTCCAAGGAAGGAATAAATTCAGAAAGCACCGTGAGAAATAAGCCATCGCAAGCTTTATTTTTATTTTAATGTATGTGCTTATTAGTGCGTTTCTATGATATAAAGCTGAAAATGATAAAGAATGTATGTCCTAATAAATTCAAGTCTAATTGAACACTAATTGTTACTGAACACAGTACACCTATGCTTCAACTCCTTTCAGCTTTAGTCTTCCATTCAGCTTACTTGTAGACTTTGAAGGACTACAAAGCCCACAGAGCTCACTAGTATATACCTCACTTTCTCATCTCTCACCTCGTGCAGCCTCCTCTGTCTTCACCATAAATAGCTTGTGACAGAGAGTTCCAGAAGCTGATGCCATCTTCCAGTCTTTTTTTTTTTTTTTTTAAATAAAATATTAGAAATCTTCCAAGCAAAGTCCAGGCAGTGCAGGAACGAGCTGCATGCATGAACAGCCACTCCTCAAGACAAGACCAATAGAAATATCAGTTGGAAAGAGCACTTTGAAGAACTTGCCTACTCTACGGTGCTTCTCTTCTAGTTTCAAAGATATTTTCTGGACTTTTGTCTTATTTATGCTTATTTAAGAAAATTCGGGTCTAAAAGCACTAGAAAAAGGATTCTTAGGACTGACAGAGCACTTACTACTCCTAAATAACATCTACTGAAAGAAAGAAGAAATGCTCACCTGCAAAAAACTTGAAGTTTGGGGATTCCATTTCTCTTCTGGCCTCCCGTGCCATGTGTTAAGTATGCTTAAACACACCTGAAAAGGTGACATTATTAATACCGCTGACAAATAGTATTAGAAAATTGTTCTCCTGGGGCAGAACAAAATGTTAACATTACGTTTAATTTTTTTTGACAAACTTTTGTATAACTGCATTCTAAAAAACAAATTTGTTTCCTATGAAACTAATTTGAGATGAAGGCAGATAAAAATAATGTGGGTAAGCAAGAACAGCGTGTTAATAAATGAACAAAGTAAGGTCGATCACTTTTCTTCAAGGAAAACCTGTGTATTCTAGCAGCTCCAAAAATAAATGAATCATGAATGCTATCTGATCTCTACTTTCCTCTTTAAATACTGTTCTAACACTTACTGTTGTGGGTTTTAAAGACAGTTGTTCTGCTTAAGCACGTGAAAGGTGGTTTCTGTCACACAGACTATCAAGGAACTGAAAATATTCATTAACTTTTATGACTGATCTGGACTTTAGGGAAGTCTACGGAGTTCTTGAACCTTACCATAAAATGGAACAATCAAAGAAAGGGAACACAAAGAAAGAAAATAAACAGAAGAAATTTAGAGGCAAGTATGTGGCAGGACTTAATGCATGTTACGCAAAGAAAAAAGGAGATAAAGTCTCCAGTGTGAAATACATTCTGTGTCCATGTTAAGAGAAAACTCCGTGTCTCGTACTGGAAAGGAGTATTACAGCTTGTGAAAATAGGGAGCATAGGGAACCCATGAATGACAATGGAATAAGGGAAAAATGTTTGCCTATGGATTAAATGTTTACACACACACACCCCCCCCAAAAAAAAAAATGGTGAAGGAGTGCCACAGTGCTACAGCCAAAACTACTCTGTGGGTCTGTGCTTTGGTGGAGACGTGCACATCGCCATCGCTATAGCTCCGCAGAGAACTTAATGTGTGCTTATTTTTATCCCAAACAGAAGCTGCATCTCCCTGATATGCACTTGACTTGTTGTTAGCTTTTTGGAGCCTTTACAATGAGCCACAACGTACCAAGGAGATGAGGAAGGGAAGGGGGAAAGCTTAACTTTTATTTCAAAATAAGTATTATTTCAAAAAGCTTTACTAATTTTTGAGAAAACTGTCATTAAGTCCATACTTTAGGGTTACATTTTTTAAAATAAAGAATACTGAGATTAAGGAAAGCCTTTATCTTCCCTCAAAAAAAGAGCACTTCTGTATGGAAATAGAGAGACAGGGCACTTGGCAAACCCATTCAGTTGCAGCTGATACGAAGCATACTCTGTCCACGGAAAGGATCCTGGGTGTATCAGCTAGGCAAAATAGATTTCTGCCAGGTTAATTTAGCCAAGAAGATGGAAAAAAAACATTTTTCTAGGTCCAAATTACTTGCTTTTTGGTGCAATCCAGCTCATAAAGGCTTTAAAATATCTCCAAGGCTATTCAGAAAGGAGATCGTTCCCACTGGAAATTGTTAAATCACTCTTCATTTCAGTTTGAAGACCAGTTTTAACCAGCTTCCTGCGGTATGTTAGGAGCGGCTGATCATTAGATTGTGACAAAGGTGACCTACCTTGCCATCATTGTAGAGGTTGGGATTAAATCTCACGCTGTGGCCTCCAGTTGTTTCCAGATTCACAAGCGGAGGGGAATTAGGATAGTCTTGTGGAAAATATACATCAAATTCAAAGCAACCATTTGCGTAAGGGGTGTCTGCAGGACCAGTAATGAGAACCTACCATTGTAAAAAAAAAAAAAAAAAAAGATGCCAGTTTTCAAAAAAAACCCTTATATTTGCCAAACAGTTAAGATTTTTCGAAGTTATGTGAATCATTTTATTTCCACATCATAATCATATGCAGGCTGTCAGTCTGTTCATTTTGAAACTCTGGGTAAGTGAAGCTCCCAGCTAATTTTAATTTCTCCAGATTATAAATGGAAAACAACACAGAAGGAGCTAAAAGGAGCTCTACCCCCTATTGGATGCTATTAATAGGACTTTTCTTCAAACTTCAGGTCCAAACTACTCCATAGCTGCTGCTTTTAATCGACTTAAATGCTTGTGTGCAAAGATACCCTTTGACCATAATGGAGTAACAAAAGTAAACTTTTCCCTTCAGAGCAGGTGAAGAAGAATGAACCTTATTCTGTGACATCTCCTTGGCCAACAGAGCACTCCTTGGGGAGATGGACTCTCCCTGCCCCCTGCCAAGCTATTGAGAAATCGGGATCAGACTGAAATGCTACTACTTATGTTAAAGTTTGGACAGCAATTAAAGTACGCGTGAAATATTTCTGTTTTTTCTTAAGATTTAAGGCACCTTCTTAAACATTTATCTGCCAAGCTGAAAGAGGGAAATAAAAATAACTTTGCTGCTTTACCTTCATAATGTCAAGCCGCTCCTCATCACAGCGTACAAAAACGCTGGATGAAGATGAGAGAGGCAGCGATGTTGAAAGAGTCACAGCTTCTTGAGCAAGACGTCGGGCTCTGGCAGCACTGTTGGCGTCACTTGCATTTTTTACCTGAGACATGTAGTGGTAATTTACTTTAAAAACCAATTTTCCGTCATCATCTTCAGAAACCATTTCAAATGTATCTAGAAGAGAAGAAAAATGTTAATGCATCAGGACAATAGTGAAGTTAATAATGGATTAGGTCTTGGATAAAGATTCTAAGTATTTTTATCAGGAAAGTTTAATTTGCGTTACATTACTGCAAAAAATACGTGGAGCTAGTTTTGTGAGAAAACAAAGCATGAACATGGGTCCAATTAATTTCTGCAGCAAACTTACAAGCTTTCAAGTGCAAGTTGTGAAACGTACACCATTTCTGATTTGGAAAACTACCAGCCTCTCCAGACCAGGAGACTAACGGTACTTATGAATACATAATAATGCTAATAAGGGAATCAGTGTGAGGCAAAGTGCCAACAGTATTTACTTGTGTGGTGGCTGCAACGTTATTAAAGAATCATAAAAAATTACAGTGCAGCTAGTTTTCTTTAATCCCTCACTACGCGAAATCTGCGTGGCTTGGCTGCCAGGGTGAAAAGCTACCCCTGCAAACTTGCCTACCTTCTATTCTTGGCATATGCTCCACGCATTTGTGAGGAAAAAACCCTTACAAAGACAACAGCAAAGAAATGTGATTGCAAATGCTGTCACTGCAACTCAAAAAACAGTCACAGAACACGTGTTTGCAGTAATTTTATAGCTCTGTTTGGATGAGATACTATTTGTTCTGTATTAATTTTTTTTTGAACATGTTCTATTTCTGGCCAAATTAAGCACCGATTCCCATCACATTTTCCCAATGCAGCATATTGCACTCCACAAAAGAACACAGTGAAGTTATACTACTTTTTAAAAAACACATTTTAATCTCAATTTTAGTCCATTTAAAAAATAAAAGCTACGTTAACAAACATATATAGAGAGTCATATAGGAGCTTTAAAAAAATCTACTAACATTTCAAAATGCTTTGAGGACTGAAAGACTCACAAATCATTACTGGAATGAAAACATTAGTATCATCATTGAATTAATCTGATTCCTTGAATTATTGTAGTGTATGCTTAAAACACTTCTTACTACTTTAAACAGTGCATTAGTTGTTAACTGAAAATACAGACTTACATAATTTTTCATATGTGAAAAGTGTCAGTGGTCACATATGTAAAAATGTTGGTAGCTTTCTAAAATAATTAGGGATTCAAGGCAACAGATTGCATATTTCTTAGGTATCTCCTTTCTAAGAGACAAATATTCACACTTCTCAACCTACCAAACTGGAGTTTTTTCATGACAGCCACATACTTTTCTTCAAGAGACCGTAAAACAGACAAAGGCTTGGGCTTCACAGCAGCCTTTTTGGAGTATTCAGCCATCTTCTTTTCTGTTGTATAAAACGTGATGATTATTTGTAGTTAACCGTGTAATTCTGAGACAAGGACAGCAAGCACTTGGGGATTATTTAACTTGAAATGACATTTTACGGTGATATTGTTTGCAGAGAAGTCTAAAAACAAGATCTTTCACAACATATAGATCTTTTTTCTCACTACTACATATTTCATTATGTGAAGAGCTCAAAGTAAATAAAGATTGTTATCTCCAAAATAATTCTTGACTGCTGCTGCTATGAATATTCTTTGTTTCTTCTGATTTTTTTTTTTTAATTTAAAGTCAGAAGTATGACATACACTTTAGTGGATGGACGTTCACACATGTATTCTTGATACATTCTCCAAAATCAGGAGATGATTATACACGCCTTTTTAAAATACACTCCTTTGATTAAGCTACTTCATCTTTAGGTTTTTTCCCTAGACAACCAGATGGTCCTTTGAACGTCTGCAGGTTCAACCCATGATTTAGACTTTTGTTCTGCGTTCATCTAGTTAACAGTTAATCTAATGCATAAGATTTAGTTTTAACAGCAAAGGCTTTACTATTAAAGGTCATGGATGTTGTCATCTGCCAAAAAAAAAAGGTGCTACAGTATTTTAAAATTTTGCTGAAAGTTGTGAGATGTACTCTCACCTTGAATTATTCTATTTCCTGATTGAAACATTTAAGAATACCACAAGGTCCTGTAGTCAGTGGTAGGGGGAAGGAAGGAAACAAACATTTTTTCTTGCTTTTAAGCGATCTAATAAGTTACCTGTTAATGAATGTATTACAAATAAACACTATACAATATTTATAAAAGTATTTCTATTTTACCTTGGTTTGCTTGGCGCAAACTGGTGGTAGCAGCATAAACTATCTCCGCAGTCTTTTGGATGTCTGGTACCAAAAGCGTCAGTCCCTCTGGTTCTTGATCAGAAGTATCTGGTTTTACTCCTGCTTTAGCTTTGTCTTTTTTAGACCTGTTTTTGACAAAGAAACAGGATATACCATGAAGGAATGTTTTTCAACCAGTCATACAGTACTCAGCATATTTGCCATCAGGGAAAAATACTAAAGATTGAAGATAAAGATTAAAACAATCTTCTGAAGCGAGCTGTCTCTGTGTATCTCCAGGTTCATCCCTGAACGCAGCAATCAACTGTGACAGTACTGAACAGACAGTCTTGCTTTGCCAAGTAGAAGTACATCTGATATGAAGAATAAAAGTATGTATACAAAGCCAGTGACACCAGTATACGAGTTTCTGCTTCAACCATTTACTACTTCTGATTGTTACACCTGCGTGTTGACCTTACATTTGCACATTTTCAAAAAATATTAGAAAAGCTTACAAAACCAGCGTAAGAAAGATCATGTCATGAATGTGCACTTCATCCACCCGTGTAGATCCTGGTGCTAAATCAAGTCCTAAATAGGTAATACAGAACTCTTTCCTAATCCACAATGTACTAGCCATTCTTTATAATACGCTGACAATAAAACACTAGGAAAACTCAGGTCAAAATTGCCAGTATGTCTATGAACTACAGCCTCGGCATCACAAGAGAGTGGGTCAAAAAGGAAGTTTGTGTGTCTCTGCAGTTCTCTTCCGGGCTATAAATTTAAGACCTTTTATGCCAGTGAACGGTTTAATGTAACACAGTTTTAAAAGTCTTACAAATATAGAAGGTGCCTATATTATATTGGACGTTTATATTCAATGTCCTGCAGATTAAAATGTCAATATAGTATGTATTAACACTGTTGCTTGATAGAAGCTAGTTGCCTAGTAATTTAAATATTTTGATTGTGAAAACCCAGTCTTTACTAGATATTCAACTGTTGAAATTAAGACATATTTGATAACACTGTAACCTAACTATATATATTTAAATGCTACTACGTTTTAAGAGATAGCATAAATTTACATGGTTATCTTACTTGAGAGATCTTAATGCTAACAGCTCCTAAATTATTTTACCGTAATTTCTGTATGTTTTTTGTTTTAATAGCATTTGTTCATTCTAAGAGCCAAACAAGTTCAAAAGCCAAGAAGCACTGGTTTTCTCTTTCCCACTACCATACCTAGAAGCAAAGCAGAAAGCTATCTACACAAGAAAAATTAGCAGTTTAATGCTTTAATGTCCCAAACGTATTTTAGCAACTACCAAATACTACATCCTTTCTGTATTTTAATCTCGACTGAAATGATGCATAAAGAATAAGCGTCTAACCTATTCAACAGAGGTAGTTACAGCAATACTGAAAGTCTTTGTACTGTACCTCATCAAATGAGAATATCCCTGGAGTGCATTAGTAACAACATTCATTACTGCAGCATGGTCAATCTTCTCTGTTCCAGAAACTACCCCAAAAGGACATTAGCCCGTTGTTGGCTTCAAGCAATTCTGAGCTTTCAGGTGCTCAAAGTTAGGAGGAAAGCATCAGAGCCAAACAGCATCATTCAAAGATGATTTTTTAGTCCCCAAACCTGTATCCTAGTGTCATCTGAAAGACATAGTATTACTTTGTGTCCACATGAAAAAGCAGCCTGGCGACCATTCTACCATTTGTGAGCATGTGTAACACGCACAAACAAAATTCTTAATTGAGAAAACGCCATCCTTCCTTCTAAGCGTCATCTCCACTTTTATACTGCTGCTGCAGTCCTGCCTGGATTCAGAGCCGCAGCGAGCTCTCTCCAAGCTGTGTAGGATACACAAGTGTTTCAGAGGGACAAGTCGAGTCCCAGCTTGAGAGAGGCAGTTGCTGGGAATTATAAGGCTCTCCCACAAAGAGTATCAATGAGAAAACGAAATACCAAAATTAAAGTGATAAAACTGTCAAGATCCTCCCCCTGCACTCTAGCAGCCTGCATATAAATTTAGGTATGCAGATAAACTAACAATGTTAATCAAACTCCTGAGCTCTAACTATATGGTATTCCAAAGAAACATGAAAACCAGTAATACTCATAAACCAACTAAGGTCAAATATATAACCAATTTTCTCTATTTTTAGAAACATTTAAATGTCTGTGTTATACTGTACATTTCTTTCTGCCAAGATTCTGCATATGAAGCCAAATTTAATGCAGTTATTTAATAAAGGCCAAACCTTTAACTAAATGTTATGATTTTTAGAGTGGAGGAGGAGCCAAATAGTTTGTTTAGACTTAGCAACTTCCCTATAAAGTTTTTCAACTATTGAAGAAAAAGTAGACAAAATCATGCCAACTCATATTTAAAGGGATGACAGTCACTAATATATTTGCTAGAAGAGACAGCAGTGTACATGCTAATAATTTAAGCTATTAATTTAGCTTGTGCTAGAAGATGACAGCCTTCTCTTCATGCTGCACTAAATGAATAATGAATGATAACACTCCCAAGGCAACTTTAATCTTTAAAGCCAATACCAATACTTACTCACCCGTGCCTGACACTTAGAGGTAAACGTGCTGATACAGAATGATACCTTTATCAAAGTATTCACAACATAAAGCCAATGAACCATTCAGCCCCTCTGTACTACAGAGATGGAGCTTACAGCAGAATTCTGCTCAGTTTTATACTGACGCTCACTGTGTTGGGATGGAGCTGCCATCAGTTTGCAACCGTGGTATCACACAGCCCTCGCAGGCCCCCACCATCTGCGGGTTCCCACAGGTACCAAGCAGAAGTTCATTCCTTCCAGTAATTCACAGATTCTTAAACTGATCTCCTCAAATCAGGCAAAAGAAGGACCGTGCCTTTGCAAATAACCACTGGTGAAAGCAAGTAACCTCCTCTGAGATGCCTCCACACACTCCTCCCAGGGCTTCGAGCACTGTATTTACAGACGCTAAGCTGAAGCATCCCAAACCAGCAAAGGCTGCAGGACACCCCCCCCCCCTAAATCTTCGGTTATGGAAACTAGAGTGGTTGAGGACATGCAGAAACAGAATGGAAAGTTGGGTTGTGATATCTGTACCAAATACAGCAGCCTTCCAGAGGCAGGAGGTACTGGGAGGCACACAGGTGTTCTTTCCTTCTGTGTGTGCTAGTCTGGTGACTGTCCCTTCAAACAGCAACCACATGCAGAAGCGACTTAATCAGTCAAATGACTGAAAACTGGGCCCTCTCAGGCTCGTATCCTGGCTATTACAGAAGTGCAACATTTCACAGAAGGTGACAGATCTCAGTCATAGTGGCATTTCTGAAGACAAGAGGCCATAGTTTTGCTGTGTGAGAATTGATGATAAGAGCAACCATAAAGCAACACTGTGAATCACTCAGAAGTGTTCCGAGAAGATGATTTGAAGGGATTTACCTAGAGGCTCATCCATGGTTACTAAAAGGAACTGTCATTCATGGTTTGTCTGTATGTGTTTCCTTTAAAAGTTGGCTGAACTCTGGAAGGTGTGCAGAACAAGCGCAGATAACACTACACTACAACACTTACACAGCCCAATGCCATCACAGCTGAGATGGGATATTCAGATATTTTTCCATTTGTTTTCTAATTGCTCTGCCGGACTGCCAGTGTTAGAGAAGAAGTGTCAAAACACAGAGTTTCTCAGAGGAGGCTGGAAGACCCCAAAGCCTGGCATGGATGGCTCCAGGGCATCTGTTTGTAATTTAGCATCATCTTTAGCACACCAGCTCACCTCTGATGCCTGTGCTAATGGACAAACTGTCATAAATTACAGATACACAGAAACATGATTTTAATCTGTCAAAAATTTTCAACCATCTGTAAACAGCTAGGGTTCTCACCACAAATAATAAATCCCAAATCTTTTGCCTCCTGAATCTTATTCTTCCCGACAGAAGCCAAAGGGTTCTCTCCTAACCAGTTAGCCTCTGATGAAGAATCTGCTGAGGAACCTGGTCCTTACTTAATGGGTAAAACAGCACAAAAGCATACAGAAGAGAGCTGGGATGTTTCTTGCCAAAACTACCATTTGGTTTGGCCCTCCCTGATCCCATTCTTTACAGAATGGACTTGTTCAACAGCTCTCAAGGAATGCTCCTGCCTTCAGACTGATGGCAGGAAATGCACAGTCCTGCAAACAAAAGCTCTACCTCACTGAAGAGGGAAAGAAATTTAAGAGACATTTGAAGCTCCTAGATTCTTGAGCAGCAATCCTCTTTCTTATCAGTGGGCAGTTACTGATGAAGAGAGGAGAGTAGGCAAACCTACCAGCTTCTTTGTGTCATAGAAAAAAAAATATCCTTGTAAACAGTATAGTAAAATAGAATATATACATATAAACAGAAGTTTAGATCAAATAGATGGTACATTCTCACTCTGGACTGAAATACGTGTTCAGATAAATATACAGAACAGAATTTTCTTCCATTTCTCTATTCATAATATGTAAGTGCAAAATACAGTTTAAAAAAAGGTTAGGGATAATACAAGTGATTACCTCAATCGGTTGGTATAAGTATCTACACAGGTCTTCATTTTTGCCAACAAAGTCCCAACAGAAGCTTGTGACTCCAACTGTTCTTCCTCCTCTTCACTATTTTCTCCCGACAGAGGAAGCAGTAATGGTACCATTGACGTGCAGGATGCAATAGCACGGAGTAATTCTAGCAGGGCTCGGTAAAGGGGAACGTGCCGGGCCATATCCAAAACTAAGAGAGAAAAACAGTTTACAAAAATTACTACAATTGAAGAAGGCCCTTCCACTCTAAGTACAGATGTTTTATATAGAAAAATTAGATTTTGATAAGTATTAAAATATTACTGACATTTAATGATAAAAACCACAGTATGTTATAATACCAATTTATAAGTTACATTTTAATGGACTTGTCCAGAAAAAAATGCATAAGATACCTGGAAAACAAAGGTTAGCAAAAGACACAAGAGGACCAAAGTCCTACCAAGGAAGGGAACAGGGCAACCACATGCTATATTCACTTCTAGTAGCTTAATATACAACCCTGGCTCAAGCTGTATGCCAACAGTCATTGCAAAAAAATATCTATGGAGGAAAAATTCTAACCTATGGTGTAGCAGGGTAGGCTCTGCCGATTCTAATAGCATAAGCATTAATAAAGACAGACTTTCATATCACCCACTATTTATAGTTATCTTCTCCTTTGGGAAAATCTGCATTATTGCAGTAATATTTATGATCATGAAATAAATAAAGTTATCTACTAAGAAGTCTAGCTTGCTGCTTCTCATGGAGAAAGAAACATTTTAAAAATCATTACGCGTTCTTCAGAGCATGCAAAGGCTCTGATGAAGATATAACTTTTTTCTGCATACATATGGACCACAAAACAGTAAAGATGATTAATAATACACATTAGGTAGGCAAAGCTCACTGTCTTAAGCGTTGCTCAGTGTGATGTATATGTATTGTAGAAGTAACCGTGGGCAGAATATAGATATCAGCTGCCCTGACAAGGAAAGACAGGGAGAGAGACACAATTTAGAGGATTCTCTAGCACCACATTGTTTATTTTTCTTTTCCACTTGCTTGGACAAAATGTAATGGATGTCATTTCAACTGACTTTGCATCACTAAGAGAAATCCTGAAAATGTAGCTATACGCAGATACTTTAACACAGCTGCTTCCTCTGTCCCTAGGACATGCTATTTTTAACCTAACTGCAGAAAAAAAATTGCTCTAGTTCAAAGTATTTACATACGACTGAGCTTATGATAAAATAAATTTATGCTTTTTCCAGCAAAAAACCCCCAACAAACAAAAAGCCCCTGACAACTCACATTAGGACAGAACAAAGCACAGAACTCTAACGTTTCATTTAGCACATCTCACCCTCCAAGCTAAAGCGTATCATAAACACCAAACCCCTTAGCTCTAAACACAGCACGATGGGGCAGCATAAAGAGCCAAGCCAAATTCATCAAGCAGGTTTATCCATGTTTAAAGCTGGATTTATCTCTACCAAGAGTTCTTTGATCAACAGCTTGCTATTCATATTTGGAAACTATTACAATGGCACAAACTCTTAAGTTTGTGGAGTTCTGTTGTGCTGAACAGGAAGAAATTTTACCAAAACAAAGCATTAACCTAAATGGCTCTAAAAAAATCCTGTGTCAAAATATTCCATATATTTAAAGCAACTGCTATTGAATTTGAACATTAGCATTAAGAAAATAAGTTTCAATTATTTGTCAACTCTTACATTTTATATATATACATTTATATATGTTTTTATATATATCTCCATTCCTTATTCTCAGTCTCTAGTCAACAACGATTGCCCACAGGAAAATCCCCACTATGTGGAAAATGGCCTTAAAATAAACATGAATAGAGCTGATGATGTGTGAATTTAAAGAAAAAAAAAGGAAAGAAAAAAAAAAAAGAGCGCGGGGGCAGAGCAGGGCAAAAGACCATAAAAGCCCATAGTGTAACCCTCGCCAGACACCACCTCCCACCTGTAGTGCTGAAGATCAAGCAGTTCCTCAAGTCAATCAATAGCTCTTTATTATGAAGATAGTGAGGGAAGGAGAAATATGACCTCTTAGATAACCACAGCATTTCATTTCTGGAAAGCTTTTATTTATTTATTTTAACCATGAAATATTCACGAGGCCAGAATATATAATTTCAAATCCTTCAGAGATTGCTTGCCCTCTCCTTTGCTAAATGGATAGTTAAATTCAAAGTTACTGTCAGAAGGGAAACTGAACTGACATAACTTTAAAACGGGAATGTTTTCCAGAAGGATAGGAGAGAATTTCTGGCCTTAGCAGATTCAACTCACTTGCACTGCTTTGCAATTCTTCCCACATGAAACAAATAAAAAGCATTCACTTGGTTTCAATTTATACAGTCTTTTGGGGAACAATTACCAATTTCTTTTACCTTAATCCTAGACGACTCTAAACTCAATTTTTTTGATACCATTATGTGCCTTACAGTATATTTGTCCAAGGCCTTGACTATACTTACTAAGAATTACAACACATGCAAGAGTGTTTATCTGTCCAAAATGCCAGAATTCTCCCCCATCCTGGATCTAAATCCTAAAAATGTTTATCAGGACTGGATATCTGGAGAAGCATCAGAAAAATTTGCTGTAAAGAACTCAAAATTGACAATTTTTTGTTTATTACCTTTATTTGGCAGTTCATCTGCTCGCACCTATTTTCCTTTCAGCTGAAAGAGAAGCCAAACTGACTACACTATACGTTTTCTGCAGACACAGCTTTGCTTTCTGAGACAGGTTGAGAAGATTTGGGCATTTTTTTAATCTCTATATTTACATGTAATTACATGTTCCAGATTGGATAATGCTCAATTTTTAAGAGCCCAGGACTACAAGACACTCCTTTGTAAAAATACCCCCCTGGCCCAGATTTACTGTTTGCTGACCTGCCCATCTCCTCCTGGCATGGCCGGCTGCAGGTACAGATGTCCCAACAACACCTTTCTGGACTGACGGAGGCTCAGCAAGTCCAACAGCGCTCAAACTAGAGCCTCAATGTTCAGGCTGTGCCACTGAGACTCCACCATCGTCTTACTGCTTTTAGTGTTGGCAGCATATTTAGTTAGCTGGGATTTATGATAGATTTCTTCCCTTTAGATATCATTATATATATTTCAGGAGAGTATTTCAGAAATAGAAATGATACAGCTTTGTAAAGAAAAAAAAAATTTAGATCCTACAGCAAAATCCTTTAAAGGAATTGAATGAAGATAATAAAAACATGAAGAAAAAGATCAAATACAAATCTTCAAATTAACAAATCCTATTTCCGTCAAACAGAAGCAGTGGCACCTTCGGACTACCTTAATCACATACAGGTATCTTAGCAACTACGACGCCAGCAATTTTGATTTTAACAAATATAAAGTTCAATGGAAAACAAGCATTAAAAGTAATCCACTGCTTTCTTCAAAGTATGCTATTCCATGGGAACATACCCAACTTTTTTTTGCCTGACTGACTTGGACAATACAGGCGCAGCATGACATTTTACTTGAATTAAATAAGGTACCTTCTTGTGTAGAAAAGAAAATCCAACACATCACAAAATACAAACGAATACTTTTTGTCACAGCAGAGCTATAATTTGAAAATATTAGCACATCTTAAATATGTCAGAACTTTTTTATATGGGTACTTCAGTTGTATGAGAAGACACTAACATCTGATTTATATGGACATGCACATAAGCACACTAAACTGCAAATACACAGCATTCCTAAGAAAATGAAAATGGGAGATTAAGATTCTTGGCTCTGTAAAAATGACAGACGGATATATTGTCTGGGATTCTCCGTTATTCCAAAGTCAAAAGCATTATTAAATAATGACAAATACCTTTTCCAAACAGCTCCATTTGCTGCTCTCAGACTCCCACACTGCGTACGCCTGGACCGTCCCAGCTGTTAGGCACATGCAAACTGTAGGGTCTTTCACATTTGTCCATCTAAGTGCTCTCGGTGCTCCCCGATTCTGCGGGGCAGTGAATTCCTGAGAAAGGTCCAACCCCCAGCACCAGGGAACAGTTCAGAAGCTCCCCCTTGTTGACTCTCAAACAGAATGCTGCCTGAGAGAGCCTATCTGGACTTCTGCTAGGTTTCCTGCGTGTTTCTTCAAATGAATGCCACATCTAAGTATGCCACTTACTTACATCAGAAGAGAGGTAAAAGATTAAATTATTTTATTACAGGACTCTGAGCAGGGACTTGTACTTAGTTTTTATCCTGCTTCCTTGTCTGCTTTAAACAGGGCTGTCAGCACAGGGTTGCCTGGTGACAGCAGTTCTGTCTCAGAGAAAGCTCCAAAACAGCTGCCTGGACCATGGCTTTTGCTCCGCTTGACCCAGGCTGCTTTCCCTGTGAGCTTCCTATCTGCTCCTCAACTTGCAGTCAGCAAATACACATCAAGGTCTCACCTTTTGGCCATACCAGCAGTCAACCAGTTCAAAGAGTGGAGCAAGAAGCAAAGCACAAGGTAAAAACTGTTGCTGGACCTGGAGCATAAGCAGGCAGCCGCAGGAGACATGTAAAACAGCCACTTGCTGGTGGCCAGGAGGCGGCTGTGACAGCCCAGGGCACGGGAGCGGGACTGGGAGGGGACAGAGAGCAGCAGGGCAACACCATCACAGGGTGGGTGACAACGTTATGACAGCTGCGCTCCTGAAGGTTGGAGTCCCAGCGCATCTTTATTACCACTTTTGTTTTATAAATTGCAGGAACTGTGAGTTCTAGAAGGATGAGTGGATGCATCCAAAAAACAGGCCAATGTCTTATTGTCCTTGATAACGAGCAAGGAATTTCACTGTAGCCTTGTAGACAATAGGCAGCATGCATATATACCTATAATTCACATCAAAAAAGTGTCTCAAGTCTAAATTTATTCTGTTGCATTTATGAAAAGCAGAAATCTCACCCAGGAAACTGCCATTTACTAAGATAGGTAGTGATGGAAAACATCTGGAAAACACGTTTTAATGGGACACGGTCTCATCCCTCCCTCCCATTCCTTTGGGTAATAAAGGTCAAGCTTTACTGGAATCACTACAATTCAGTTAGCCTCTTGACACGCGACTTGTAATTTAGAAAGACACTGAAGGCTGAATAGGCAAAAACCAGACACTTCATAAAACCAGATCTCCCTTATATGCTAATAACGAGCAGTTCTGATTTGGGGGCTGGTGGAGGGAAGAAGAATCTGACTGAAGTTATTTTAAGAACTCTTAACTTTCAGAAACTGATGAGCATTCTGTCTTTTGAAAACTGCAGTCTTCCACAAATGCCTAAAGGTCAGGAGGTACTGAGGTACTGATCACAGTTTTGAAAACTTCTAGACACAGACTACTTATTCCTGGGAAACAACTGGTTACCGTTCAAAGATTGTCTGTGTGATTTCAAAACATCCCAATTGCTTTCCACACATGTATTTATCACCAATACAGATCTACTTCTTACAAAGACCCCAGGCTACCCATGTGCAATTACAACCTTAATAGAATGAAAAAGAATATGAGGGAAGGTAGTTTCACAGGATCAAGGTATTACCTGAAATTGCATATATATCTCTAACACGATAATGGCCCAACTGAGTCTAACACTCCTTTGCTTTCTTTTAATATTATACAATATTCAAACAAAGAATAGCCAGACCTAATGGCCCATTAAATAGATAGTACTGAACAGCAATAAATTTTTTTTTCAATTCATTTAACATCCTCAGCACAACTTAACTGGCTATGAATAAGATTATAAAACTTATTTCCATTGCAAAGGATATTTAAAACATATCATAATGAATACGCACATTTATTTTAAAATAAAGGCAATTATTCATGTAGCATATCCATTGTATCAAAAAAATTTCACACTTTGCAGCAGATTAAAGAAACAAATAGAGAAGAACAATAAAAATGATGAAAAGTGTATCTAATGTGAAGGCCTTCCCACTGTGTTCTCACTGTGACCAAACTAGGAATTCCTACCCTGAAATGGCTTACAAATTTGATGTAAAATAAAACAACAGACACTTAAGGAAAAAAACCATGCATACCATCCCTGCTTCTCTACTAGAAGAAAAGCTGTATGTGGATGATCTCAATCTATCTCCTGTACATCATTTCTCATTTAGCAGACTCACTTCGTTTACAGACTTCTTGAATTTCTGTTATTTTAGAGGCCCACAAAAGTACGACTTTTTCCAAGTATTTTTTCTTACATGCAATTTCTTTTTACTTCTGACCAATACACGTGACTGACTTTCTGCCTTTGTTGAAAGAAAGAAGGGTGTGCTGGCAGCCACAGCAGAAGGCACCACTGGAAACTCTCTCCCAATTACAGCCCTTTTATTTGTTCTCTCAAAGAGATCTGCCACTGCAAACACGAGGGGGATGGTCATGAATGGACAACTAAAAGGAAATATCTAGGAAAAAAAAAAAGCATTCTGGAGAGAATGCATATCTAAAACAAAAAAAAAATCTTGCAAATGGCTACAAGCACAGCCTACATTTAACAGATCAGAAGAAAGGGAAAAAACAAGTCAAAACTTGAACAAATTGACCTCTATAATCAAAGATCAAGTTGAACTAATTTTATAATTAAGCTCTCATCTTCCATCCTTTCTTGCACGGGGTAGAGTTCCCAGTGATCCAACAGAATCCTTCAAGTCTCATTTCTTATTTTGTTTTGGATCTATTTTTCTCCTATTTCAATGAGACTTCACATCTTCCTGGGAAGATGACTGGTTGTATTTTGTTAAATATTTGTCCAGAAGCAGCCATCTAATCCTGCCTCTGCTTTAAGCAATGTGAAAGAAAACCACTGACAGTTACATAGAGCAGCTGTACTATAAAACTGTCCTATTCCCATTATGCACAATGCTCAAAATTTAATACAGTATATCCAAACCTCCACCACAAAAAAACCCAAGAAAATACCTTCATATTCCAAGATACCTACTTTTCTTTTGTAATAATAACATTTAAAGGACATTGTTCTCATCAATTTAAGAAGCTAAAAGTAAAGTAAGACATTCTCACTACCACGCTACCTACTAAAAAGTTTTGAGTCCAATGTTAAGATCATGACTTGCCTAACATAAACACTTGCCACTACATTTTACTTCTTGATTTTACTTTATTTTTCCCTCTGAATAATTTAAAAGTACATCTTAAAGTCATGTCAATTTTACACCATTTCTAAAACATGCTTAGTAATTACTGCGGACATATTTGTGATGCCTCAGTATGTTATTCACAAACCTAAACCCCATAGCCATGATTAAATTAAAGACTTTAGGATCTCATTACCATATTAAAGACTCTCAGTAGCTACAAACGCTGCTGTTCAAAAAAGCCACACAAAGGAAACACTCATTTTGTATTTTTAATTAAAACTTCCAGACACAGTCTTGTGGCCGCAGATACTGCCAAGCACGAGTGAGAGACACTGTCTTCCCAGTAGGGCCACATTTTCTTTTTCTAAACATTTTAAAACCGGAGCCGTTCCTCAGTCCCCCTTTACTGCATCTTTGCAAACATATGATCTATGAATGCAGTCCACGCTGCAGGCAATAGTGTCAGTTCCAAATACGTCATGCTCTACTGCCTCTTGATTTTCTGTTTCAGAATCAACCCAGGGCAAGCCTCTTTTATAATAGACCTAATTAACACCCTGTGTTCTGCTCCTCATTGATAGTAAAAAAGATTGCCTACAGAGTATTTCAAAAGCAGATCTTTTAAGAAAACATTAGCCTTTGGGTAAAAATAAATGCTTTCTAAATATTGTCATCTTGTAATAATTTAATTAGCTTGCCCTGTTCTTCACTCTTCTTTATAGGAATAACACAAGCATTTTCACAATACCATCGTGAGTATCAGAAAAATTGGCATCAGAAAAGACTAGTGCATAATGAAGCAGGAGAAGGAGGGTTTAAGCCCCCATACAGGTCACGAGTTACAAACCCTGTGTCAGAGCAGTAAAACAATGCGAGGGTGGGACTCTCAAGTCAACATGTACAGTGTCAGGCTCCAAGTTGATGAATATTATTGTTCAGATACAGCCTTAAAATTTTGCTCTTCTGATGTCAGCACAGAGCCCATTAGCAGTCCAAAAAAAATCAGATCAAACATTAGAAGAGGTGAAGAGAAATTAGAAATTACTTAATGAGATTGCATGCAATCATTAGTAACACTTCAATACCATGTGAATTTTTTCCCTCTTTCTCAAAGACACTGGGCAGAAATGGAAAAGGGAGCAGAGAAAAGCGACTAAATAATCCAAGGTAGGGAATGAGGTGCTGTACTATCTAAAGTGAAATAAACTAAGACTTTGCAGCCTCAGTGACCAATGAATTGTATGATGAAGTTTGGGGTTTTTTTTTAAATTATGAGCGGTAAAAAAAGTGAATCGAAGTGGACTGATCAATACATTCAAAGGACTAGGCATACCATTAGAGGAAATATTCTCAGTTGTAAAAGAACATACACTACAGAACATATCACTGTTAAGCTTTGTAAAACCTTCACTAAATGGTGGGGTAGTAAACACTGTTACAGGTTCAAAATTAACTGAGTAAATTCATGTAAGAACAGACCATCACGGGCTAATAAATGAGGAGACATCATTCCATGCCACACACCAACAATACCAGGGTCAGAATGTAAGCCCCATTCCTATATTCTCCCATATCTTATTGTCCACTGTTGGTGACAAAGTAATGGGTGACGTCAGTCTCTCTTGGCGTTGCTATTCTTATAAGCATCTTCTAGGAAACTTGGGAAAAAGTAACAGTTTAATTGTAATATAAAAGGAAAGCTATGTAGTTCAATTATAGAAGCAAAATGCCTGCTCAAGTTAATTGGTCGGTCATCTGGAGTTAGTGTAGCAATGTGGCTCAAGGGAGCAGGCCATTGCTCTTAACTATTTCTGGTTTGCTTATTTTTTAAAAAATATTTGATTTTCATGAAGTTAACTATTTTCAGGAAAATTCTATTTACAAGTGAAGTTAAACAACACTTAAGAACTTGTCACAAACATATACAGGAATCCAGAGAAAACCTTTGCCAGAAAAAGCATTCTTTCATTAGGCCGGTGTGTACAGTTGAGTAAACAGACAGAATTTCCTTGTATTTTGAAAGGACAGAAAAGAGAAACCTCAAAAATATAAAAGACACAAAAAACAAACTGAGCTTTCAAAGCGTAAGAGACTACTAAAACCATGTGCGGTCCCCAGTGTTGGAGATACTACTATTTCCATGCCACACTCTAGTCCCTGATAATGGAATCCATTGGAGACAACACTCTCTGCCATTAAATAGTGCTCAGATAATCTTGGAAAGGTGGTTGGGTAACGAAGAGATGCTTCTTGGAGGCTACAGAGTCACCTGACACAGGGAGTGGTGGGGAATACATCATCAAGCAAGAATAATTAATGAAAACTAAAAATGCAAAATTCTGTTTTCATTTGTTTAGTTTGTTTGTTTGAAAAAATGGCTCATCAGGCATCAGTGTAGAAAGGATATGAGCAGAGCACTGCAGAGGATGTTCTTACTGCCACGCGATCCAATCCCACTGCAACTTTTAAGAATCTCTCCTCTGAAGGATCGCTGGTTTTCAAACCAGTTCTTTAAAACCAATAAAATAGGAAGAAATACAATTAAAGCATAAAGCTATAACCAAATCATGCTTGTATCCAAATCTAGAAAACAAGCGTGAGGAAGAATCAATGTAAAGCTAAAGGATTGCTCCATATTATCCAATAAATACATAATGATATAAAGAAATGTACAGGTAAAAAGATATAAAAAAAGATTTGAAGAAAACTGTATCTCTCTCTCTCTCTCTCTATATAGAGAGAGAGAGAGAGAGAGAGAGAGAGAGAGAGAGAGATAAAGGCATTCAGAGAGGGCATGAGAATAAAGGGTTTTTGCCTGGTCAGGGGATGAGAGAGAGTTCATTATTAACACAACTCTTTACTATGGCATTTAGCAATATAAAAAGGACCAATATTTTCTCTTTGACGTAGACATAATGAAATAAACCTAATATAAAAGGTAACATAGAAGCGTCAAATTAATCTCCACTTAGCTAAGAAAATAAGAAAGATATTTTCTGTAGAGAAAAAAATAAAAGATTTAAATACTCTGCAGGCAAAATCTTTCTTGAAAAAGTAAAAATAAAACCAAAACAAATGCCTACCACCTGCACTGTCCCAAGTGCAGGCACTCCACAGAGGTGAAAGGAAAGGTATCGCTGCTCTAAGAGCATGAAGCAGGATTTTTAAGGAAGTTTATCTGGCTTTCACCACCCCTGCACTGGAGGAGGGAATAGTGATTTCACTATTTTTGGCAGAGGAGTGGGCAAGCAGCCATCTTGAAACGGTCCTCAGTCTCAGTGTTACCCCTTCCAGCCCATAAAACAGTCACCAGTATTTTACAATAAGATGGGAATTGAAAATAAGATGGAAACCTGCCATTTCACTGCACATGCTGCAGAAATCGATGTGGAAATTCAAAATTAGGGTTTTTTTTTTTAAAACTATTACTTCAGCAGATGGAAAAAGGCCAAGAATCGAGTCTTCTATTTTACTGTCAGACTGTCAGCAGAGGATATCAACTTTGTTACTGCAATGAAAGGACACACGGTTCCTGTGCTTTATGGCAAGCTTTCCATATGTGTAAGCACAATTACAAGATCACAATCTCAGGGGACGGAAATGAGAATACCTAAGAATCTCATTCTGCCTTACATATCTATTATTTTGTTTGGCCAAGATGGCAGAGCCCTTGTGTATATGCAAAACTGAACCTTTATCATTTTAGTGTCTTTTCTAGACGATAGTGGTTGTTTAAATACCAAGATGGGTTTTTGGTAAACACACAAATTGCAGGCTGAGGAGAAAAATTCAACTCTAATAGCCTCCCTGAGTCTAAGTTAAATGAAAGGTAACTCCTTGCACTCACTGTATGTTGAAAGTGCTTTAGAGTGCCAACAGCTATGTGGAAAACTTAACAATCAGTTTAACTGAGCACCACATATGATGGGGAGAATCATCTCCATGCCCCAGGCTTGTGGAATAGGAGAGTCTGCACCTTCCGTGCAACCTCATGCAAGTTCCTCCATCACTTCTTAAAATGGATCATTCCCCATTATTGAGAGTAACAACAAAGATAAACTCAAAAGAAAAGAAAATATTTTTTGCTAATGAGAGGTACTACCTTGAAGTTGTCTTCTACAGAGGACAAGAAGATCTAAATGCTAGTAAAAAAACTAGAGTTCATGTGTTGGAATAATCTACCATAAATTAACTCTTTCTAGACCAGCTCCTTTAGCCACAGAGATCCATTTGCTTTGACTTGTACTCAATACTATGCCTACCCTCACAGTATAGTAAGAAATTAAATACCATGAACAGAAAGTGTCTGCATATGAGTACAGGAAATGCCAGGTACATTTACAGTATTTTGTTTTCAAAAACAGGAGAGAAAACAAGAACAGAAAAGAAATAAAAGACTTAGTAAGGCTGTTGCTGCCCGAAATAATGAAGACCTACCACTTGACCAAAAAACCGACTTTCAACCGCTGAAAATGAAAGCTGCCCCTCACCTCAATGTTCCACTAAGTTCCCCTTCAAATGCGTGCTGAGCTATACATCTCAGCTGACAAAGCTCTTCCCTGAAAGCACAGTGAGCTTTTCCTTACGTGAAATAAAAATGCGTAAAAGTAACCCAGGCACCCAGGCAATCTGCTCTGTACACGAACAGGAAGAAAGAAATTGCTAGTTTGCTTGGTCAAGAAATTTTTAGCAGCTTATCCAATTGTGCTGACCCTAATTGACAAAGCCACTAATATGTAAAAAGAAAAAAAAAATTTGAAAATGTATTACTTACAGTCCTTTCAGGAGTCTCATGTGTACCAATAAAACATTGTGCCCCATTAGTAGTTACTGTATGTTTAGCAACAAGGACCAGGAAGCATGAGAGTTAAAAAAAAGGGAAAGAAGTGGATCGTACATTTCTGTGATATAATATGGAACCGCAGGTCATCTAATATGGTGTCACATTCTCCTCTAATGTCATATTCTTTTCTCAAAAAGGACTGAGTCTGTTGGTAACGAGAGGCATCATTTTAAAAATTAATTCTTAATGCCTCCAGGAAAATCTGTGAATGTTTGTAGCATACGGTGCTGCACAGCAATCTATTCCAGACACCAAGCACTCATATTCCCCTACATGATTACTAAGTCTAAATGAAACCATTTGAGATTTACTGTCTGACTAAAGTAAAACAAAACANTCTGGAAATTTTGAAAGATGCAATGTAGTATCTCAAATTTTAAAGGGCCTGCTGTACAAGCAGGAATATAGCTACCAGGTTTGGCTTCCAATTAATGAAGGGAAAAAAGGAACTCCTGGATGAAACGTTAATGGACCTTAGCAATGAGATAAAAGGACCAGGAAAGCTTAAGGACAGGGTCCCACCACTTGAAACGAGGCAGAAGCTTTACTGCCACGTGCCTTGAACAGTCACATCAGTGACCTGTACTGTTTTCTGTAATTTAAACAGATATTGCAAGATAGTGACAGTCTATTGTCAGAGAGAATTTCACACAATGTTTATGGCCAAAACTAAACACATTTGAAGGCAACAGCCCCTAACTTTTCTTTCTCAAGTGAATAATTCAAAATAAACATACAGAAACTAACTTCAGGAATGAAATGAACACCAGCTGCATCTCACGTGTGAGCTGTTAGCTTCTGTACCACCTTGTATCAAGGATACGTTTTCAGGATTGCCCTGTAAATCACGTTCAGTGGCTTAGTCACCCCTGGGAAAAAATTGTGTGATTTAAGGCTCATAAAAATCAAACAGACAAAAACACCCTACCCCACTCTTGATTCCAGAGTACTGTTTTTCTGAAAAGTACTCTGTATTATTTAGGCAGCGGGACAAAGAATATGTAGGTAAGAAGCAGGAGAAGGAAGGACACAGTGAGAGAGGAGAAGCCCTGTTGACATCTAACCTTTACCCCTCCTATTTCTCACCTGATAATTTCTTGACTATCTTTCCCACAGAACTCCCTTCCTTCTGGAAAACCCAACATGCAATTTAATTCACTGTGATCAAGTGAATGGGGCCAGAGGTTGCAAGCTAGTCTGAAGTACACTCTGTACATACAGCCGCAAAATCTACCACCAGCTGTGTAAATCAATGAAGAGCTCTCCAGTTAACGGATTTCTGTTTAAAAGCCATATAAAACAAAGTTGCAATACAGAAAGAGGTAAAGATTGAAGCAGAAGTTAGTCTCTCAGTGATCTTGCCTAAATAATAATTTGTTGAAAAAATATTTCCATTAGCTCTTTGAAGTAAGTAAACTTCAGTCTTTAAAGGACTAAGTGCTTCATCTGCCATGCAATCCAGTACTCAGTTACAACCCGAATCTAAGCCGTTTCGTTCCTCGTATCAACTCGGTATTTAATTCTCAGAGATCTCCATGCCATAATGTTTCAATACATACTTCATAATTGCTTCCTATAAATTACAACAAATTTCTGCAACACAGTAGAGCTAGAAGTACAAATTTACAATGTGTTCTTTCATATATCTTTTATATTATTAACCACTCAAATGGATAATCTGTTTTGACATTTAAAAAAATTTTCTGTTATTTAAGTTCTACTCTAAAAGCACTATCTACTAGGAAATAGTATTTTCAAATACATTGAAAATACAACAAGCATACATTCATATTCTTTGAATCTCTTATAGAAAATAAGAGATTTCATGAGATAATAATTGCACCCTTTTATTCCTGCTAACTACTTCCAACTAAAGAAGATAAATCAGAGGGAAGGTATGTAGCAAAAGGTGCTGGGATGGTGGTATCTTCTAGGTTTGTTTGTTTTGTTTTTTAAGATCAGTCAGCTGGAAACTCATACAGACAAGATTTGTTCTTTCTCACAAGGTAAGATACTTTAAGGGCTTTGGAGAAAGAAGAGCTTGTTTTAATACTGTTGTTCCCTGTGAGCCACCCCTCCAGGGCTAGAATCAGTTCTCACTACTCTGCTCCCCTCTGCCTGACCAGTAAGGACCCAATATTCACATACTGGACTTCTCTAACACACCAAAATTTATGAACATGACAGCTCAAAAACCTGATAGGTGAAAGCCCTAATACTCCCCTCCAGAACCATGCAGCCTGCACTCAAACCAATATGAAGAAATAGTCCCGGATACCCGCTGCCTTTGACAAAAAACCTCTTGAGCTGCAGAGAACAGCACTGAAGCATTTTAAATGAAGACTGCCTGATGTCCCACGTGAGACTAGAGAGTGAAGAAGAGGCAGGGGGGAACCAACAACAAACCTCTTGCCTTTTTTCAGTCATTTCCTTGTTTCAGTCATTTCCTTCGACCATACCCAGAAGGCCACCACACACGGTTGGGGCTGAAACCCTCCCCTCTAACTCAGGAACATTCATCACTCACCAGCTTCTGAATTGCTTCAGTTCATTAAGAGAGTGATTAACGTAGTTCCCTCAAAACCAGTATGTGACATGTCACTTGAGACCCTCCAAAGGCAGGACGGCTCAGTTTTTCCTAAACTATTACTTAACTGGCAAACTTACCCCTTTTTCTTGACAAAATACTGGTGTGCATTCTGACCACACTGACAGAAAATAAAACACTGGTTTATCTTGACTGGTGCTAAGAGATGCTGGTGTTGAAAGGAGTGTGGCAGAAGAAGCCCATTTAATTGATTTCTTAACACAGAACTACTTTAAAGCAAGTGTGAGAGACTGGAACAAGTAAATTTCTGGTAAGTGAAGACTGACAGGTGGGAACAACCTTGAGGAACTTCTAGTTATGAGATAATTTTGGAATTTATCCAAGGATATTCTGGGTCGGTAACTAAGTTACAAAATCAGGAAAAAACCCCAGACAATAGCCAAAAAGCACTGAAGTTTCTCAATCAGAAGGAAAACAAGAAATAGACACATAGTTGAAGTGTCAAAATCATCAAGTCAGTGCTGACTGAAACACATGAAAGAAGCATGAATGAGAATAGTCAGAAATCTAGAAGTAACTTTTGTTGCAACAGACAAAGAATCTGAGTTCATCTTTTTTCAAGACGAGCAAAAAAACCCAACAACTCTGAAACCTGGCTCAAATTGACCATGCCCATCACTGATGACTCCAGGGCATCACACATCAATCTGTATCATAAAAAATAGGCTAACATCTCCCACAAAGTAAACAGTAGCTGTATTTAGTTCTCGGGTCTGGGTGGCGGTGGTGGTGGGGGAGCGGAGGGAAGGAAAAACATTAAGGAAGAAGGAAGAAGCACTGATATCCATCCATTCCTTGCCTATGCTAAGTGAACACGTTCATCTTAATTTGTATGTACTACTGCATCTCCCAACAGACAAAGCTTTGCTCTGTTGTTCTGCAATTTAACTGAAAAAGTGCCAGATCTCATAAAGAGAAGTCTGTGGAGGCTGTCCGAGAAGAAAACCAGAATGCATCACCTACAGGATGCATGTCCTACTGCATTTTAAGTATTTTCCTGTATCCTAGGGAAAATGTAAAACAACTAACTACAAGGAAAAACAGTCTTCATAGACAACTGATGTATGAATGAACTTTTGGATTTCATTACAGCATTTTAACCTAAATGGAATTTTAAATCTAGACAGCTCTTTACATTTTTTCTTTCCATTTTCTTCTTTAAATCTTCCTTTACATTCTGCTTTAACTTGCAATCTTCAGAGCATTTGCTCTCTAAAAGAGCAAACCACATCTGACTCAAAACATGCTATTTTAATGAAAAAATACAGCATAATCTTAGAGTACGTGAAAATCAAGATTATATAAAACCATCAAAATAAATGAGGGAAAAGAAAACTTACACTTTGGTTAAGAGTACTTGTTCCTTTGTCAATGCAACGTTATGGGTGTACCACATTACTCACAGCAGCAGCGTACAGCAGGATAATGATCATCAAAGGATCAACACTGTAAATCGTTGAATTTATACCGCCGAGTTTTTACAAGATAGCCTGACAACCCCCTCTTGAAGTATGAGTATCTTTAAAATCTGACATACATTTGTATTGCCCAAGGTCTATTCCCATGCAATACAAGTGCTCAAACACTAGCAGTAATGAACAGAATGACCTCTAATCAACAGAATTTGTTCTGCTCCTGGGATGCTACATAAATCAGTTACCAAGATGTTGCCAAAGTCTTACTAAGTGCTTGAAAGCTCTGCCTAGACAGAAGTAACAGAATTAAATTTAGGACATTTTTGGATACCGGTGCCAAAACCAAATTCTGTGTAACAATGTAATGTTCACCCCGAAACAGGTGGTTTTATTACTGACTTGTATAAAATGTACTCCCAGACTCTAATGTTATTTTCCACAAAATGTAAATTATCTCATCATTTTTCCAAATATCATCAAACATTATAGATAAATCAAGGCTTTTCAAATCAACCTGTATTACTCGCTTCACTCATGTGAGAAATCTCACATAAAATTTTCTCTTCATAATGAAGATGCACTGTAGCTATAAGGAAGTTATTTGTAAATACCAGCTTCCACCCAACATGGATGAATTCCTCAAGTTTCCTGTAACTGAGAAACGTTAAGCCTGACAACCTTTCTCTGTATTTCCCCCCCCTTGGGTTTTTTTCCTTCTTTTCCCTGTCCCCAGCCAGGAACTCTTTGCCAACACTGACAGCTTAGGCAGCTACTGCCCCATCCCTCTTATTGTGCTGTGCTAGAGATCTATTTTTGGCTGGGTATGTTTTCCAAAACAGTTCATTGTATGTCCACATAGCCATACATATCAATGCAATAGAAGGATGGGAAGGGAGAAATGACATCAAACCAAGGTCCATGGCAAACATTGGATCTGAATCCCAGTGAGCAGAGAAAGCCCAGAAAGATTTGTTTCCCTGGGTTCACCTTAAGAAACTGAAGTGCCAGTTGCATCACAACTATGTAAATGGCAGACCACTATGAGACCTCAACCATGGCAATAACCAGGCCGAGAAATATTCTGTGAATCTTTTACTGCTTTCTGCGATACATCTTCATTAGCTGGTTATTTGCAGTGGAGCTTCTGAATTTCCTTTATTTTCACTACTTAGACTTGACAATATTGCAAGAAATTCTTCTGCTGACCTTGAATCTTTATATCTGGTTGTGTTGACAAGGTGATAGATTCCTACCTCTCAAATACATCATTAATCTTTAAATAAGAGATGCACATTGTGCAATTTCCCCCATTCACAAAGGAAAGGGTCAGATGTTTAACATGCGAGGGTCAATATGGTACAACGGCTTGAAAATTTGGTTATTGCTAGGTGCTCTCAGTACGTGAATGGTCAGGATACACAGGTGAAAATTTACCCATCTTTGTATCTCTGAAAGGATGTAAATGAATGCAGAAATATGTTCAAGATACAAGTTCAGAATATGAACAGAATATTTCACAATATGTTCAGAAACAAGTGAAGTTGCAGCAGCCTTTTCAGAATAAGGGAAGAGCTTAAAAGGAAAGACCATATACACATATTAGAATATATTTTAAGGAAGCTATGTTGGAGAGCTTTAACCTCATTACTTAATTCTTTCAGAGTCAAACAATTTCACTCTGGCACCACTACTTTCAGGATAAAGGGTAAATCATGTACAAGTACCACACAACTCATGCTACTTCAAACATTGTATTTACCACTAAAAAAATGCACGTGTAAGATATGCAGTTTTGTCCATTACTAAGAAACTAACAAATTACTTGGATACTTTATAAAAATAACGAGAAAAAAATTAACATGTAAGTAAATTAATTTGAAAATGGAAGCATTTCAAATAGTAAAGCAATTATTTTACTCTCTTTTGCTTTCTCACAGAAAGATTACTGAAAACTGACTTTCAAATACCCCCTTGTAATTTCTAAAACATGCTGTTCTGGAGAGCGATCAAGGTTTCCAGGTACATTCCTACCATTTGAATTCAATGTAATTAATTATCTTTTGATTTTTCATATGCCTAAGCTTTTCGTACTTTTGAATCCTGAATTGATTGATATTGTAACTATTTTTTTAAAAAATAAGTCTTCCAATATACATAAAATATAGTTGCCTTCACATCGAGAAGCTATGCTATACCAAGGAAAACACACAGCACTGGTAGCCTTCATAGAACTAAGTGACTGAGTAAAATTATGTGAAACACAGCTACTAGCAGAGGTTATTAAAATTCGTGGCTTTTTGTCTGAAGAGACGACCTCACAGACACACATTACCCCCCTGTCTCCCTTTCAAAGAGGGCAGGCAAAAAAATACCTCTCTGATTCACCTAGAAAAAAAATTTGAGTTACTGCTTCCTATGAAATTGGAATGGGAATATTCTTCTTTAAGTCTGCGTTTTCATTAATTCCACACTAACCTGCATTCTTTGGGTGGCAAACAAAAAGAGGGAAAGCGTTAGAAGTAGTATTTCCCATAGAAACAATTGCCTGTCAAACAAAGCATAAAAAGACAAAAGGCAGAAACACTGTTTCAGCTTGAATGCCTTAATGTCACCATTCGTCATGCAGTGCTTCCCCAGAACAGCCCCCCCCGCCAAGTACAGTTAACTCTACTCCTCTTTACACCACACACTTGCTCTCCTCCCTTGGTAGCGGATGAAAATGTGCGGGGCCTGACAATGAAGCAGCCGGGCCATCGCACATTGTTATGCAACTCACTGTCTGCAAGGGTGGCTCGTAGCTCCTTCTTTATTCAGCAAGTGCCAAGTGCATGTTTAATCAATGTCACAGCCCGCCACAGTGTGCAACTAAAGCCACCGTCATTCCTCTCTTCAGATTTGCCTGGCTAAGTTATGCAATGCTCCGAAGAATACCTTGGAATTCTTTCTGGAGGCTCTGAATGCAGGTGTGTGACAGCGTTCACACTACTGCCAGTAAAGCAGCAGACTTCTTTTCGTCCTTTTCCAGGCTGGACTAAAATTACATAGTGTGACTGCACGTAGTTCACTGCATTTGGAATTACAGCATGTCAACGTGAGAAAGCCTCTTCAGACGGCTGCCACAAAGAGTAAATCAAAGGCTGGGTTTTTCTGAAGTCTTAATAAATAACTAAGTGCAAGCGAATAAAATCAGGAGCTGTTCGCATTTTTTTTTTTTTGAAAGGCAAAAGCGATCAGCATGCATTTTGTGGCTCTGCATCATCCAAGGAAAAAAATCCTCAATTTTAATGAGAATTAGTCAACAGCAAGGATCATTACCAGAAAAGGTTTTAGTGTTTTTCGACTGCACTTGCTGTAGTGGATTACCGAGAGAGAAGGCCAGTCATTTGGAAGATTCTGTAACGCTATTATCCTCACCGATAAACTTCTTCATCAAGGAACTGTTCATGCTCCTGCCTGGTCTGTCTGAGCGAGGACAGCAGCCCCTCCATGAAGAAAAAAGCCTGGTTTGCCACTGAAGCGACGAGTAAGAAGCATGTCTGATGACATTTTATTCCTGATGCAATGTAGGGTAAGAAACATCAGATTTTTTTTTTTTACCTTCCTGTGAAATATGCTCCAAGCTGATGGCTTTAATTAGACTCACAGCAGAAATACGTTTATCTCCAATGATTAAAGATGTTTGCCAGGAGAGAAAAATGCTATTGCACTATAAAATGTGGCTGCAAATTTTCAGTAAATTCGGGTTATCTGAACTAGCAGACATACCAATCAAATTTTGGTTTAAGGTTGGAAATTTCTGATTAATAAGGCTAAAACAGTGTATAAGATCATCATCTTAGCCACCAATGAACACAGTTTTACAGGGAATATGTTTCTAGAGGATATTTGACTGCAAATTAAGAGTACAAGAGCAGCTAAGTAATAGAGATGACCTGTCAACCTCACTTTTGCCACAAAAAAGGTAATAAATCATACACGCATCTGTAAATATCTATCTCAAGTCCTTTTATTGCACAGAATTTTTTGACTATAAAAGTACTACTGTGCTTTGGCATATTGCAATCATAGGCATATGTAGTAACAACAACCACCTTTATATTTGAAGAGAGAGACATTTTCTGTTAAATGTTTACTGTTGCATGGATGTCCAAAAGCTGATCTATTAAACACATAAAAAGGATAAGATCTCACCTGCAATTGCCTACTTAGGGCTCACTGGTCAAAAGAGACTGTGATTCTGTATTAAGGAGACATATTTTTCATGTTTGAAAACAGCAGACTTGAACATTTTCAACTGTTTTTGTGCTGTGACAGTTAAATATTTAACAACAGCTGAAAATTCACGTACTCTCACGAGGCATTTCAGAGTATCTGACAATGCTCACATACCTGCTTTCATCAATTTGATGTTTCATAAGGAAACAAATTAGCTGACTGAAGACAAATTTTAAATTTCTTTTATAGCAAAGCATGTTAATTGGCTTGAAGCATCAAGCTATTTTTCACTCCTTCTACCAAATCTGTATCTACGGAACAATTACTTTTAACATGGACATGCTCATACAAAAAGAAAACAAAAGATGAATACAACTCAATAAACAGAGCATTAACAAATATTGTGTAAAGAAATACAGAATTGTTTTTAAAAAGATCAAAGCTTGCATGTTTGTCAGACCAGATTTACCATTTGCTTTCTTTCTTCTAGCTAGCTGCCAGAATACTGGTGAAGGTATTTGCAGGAAAAATGGGGACCTCTGCCATCACAACACTGGAGGATGTGAAAAGGCAAGAGGAAAAAGAGGAAAAAGAAGAATCTATTTTAGCACTGCTTGGGATTATTGGAACTGTACTCAATTTATTTGTTATTGTTTTTGTGTACATCTACACTACACTTTGATGACGTTTTTGAACATCAATTGCATAGCACACAGTGCAAAGACCGGTGATGGTAAGAATGATTTCTAAATTTAAAGCAAAAAAATCTACTATCTGAAAAGATTACAAAAAAATATTCTAGAGCAAAGTGCCTGGCTAAGGGCGCCACATCAATGACTGCTAAATGTATCTGCGAGCCCAGCTAGCATGCCGAATTACGTAAATGAAGGCAGATGATACTCAACTTCTCATTGATAACAGATGAAATCCAAATAGCAGAAACAGAGATGGCACTGCAAACATGCAAGACACAAGAAACATAAGCAAACAGTGAAAACAACCAGAACATAGAAAGAGATTAATTAAATATATAAATACATATAAGCAAGCCCCATGATGCTTTCTATGGTTTTGTGCAATGTCTCTTCATAGCTGAGACCAGAAAATAACAGACAAAAAGGGTTTTATTTTTAGATCATCATAATTTAGGCTTATAACTTACACTAATGTTTAAGTGTGGAAACAGGAACACTGTTATACCAAAAATTGTAATATTATAAATAAAATTTTAACTATTGACTATATTCTGCAGCATTTTTGTTAGTCTTGTGGAAAGCTGAAAAAGGTTATATTTTCTTGCCTTTACTGAATCTGTATTTGAAATCATCATGCTATACTGACGATGTGCTTTTCTAATTAAAAATCCTTTAGAGTGGTGTGAAAAAACAAAGAATAGTTTCAGTACTTCTTTTGAGAAATAATAATTACAATGACACACTATACATATAGTATTACACATGTAATACAATAATACATATTCTCCAAATGAAAAAAAAATCCTAAGTTACAATTTCTATGTCACCATTTTTAGACTGTATTTAACGTAAGTCAAAAACAAGTTTTATGTTTTCATCCTGACACTTATTTTCAAGTGAAATAAAACATACCACACAAGGATTCACGGTGTTGCATGGAAAACGGGTTTAACATCTTTGCCCAGAAGGGTGTAGTCTCTCTTTCTGGACCAGGTCCTTAAGACATTTTCCGTTTTTGTATCATTTATGACTGAGGCCCAGAATTTTAACTCCTAGGCATACTTCATGGAATATGCAATTAGACTACTGAAATTGATTGAACTATTTCCACTTTTTAAATTAAACCTATGTATGTCTTTGAATAGATACAAAGCTGCAGACAGTCTGAGATCACAGAAGCTTTTATCTACACGAATGTATCTCGGATATATCTTCTAACAGAAAAGCTACTTCTGAGATCTTAGGATTAATAACAAAGTAGAAAAACAACACTAAAAAAAACCCCAACACTGATTTTAATAAATACCGTTCTTAATATTACATGTGCCACAGAGGAACAATGGAGGAGCTGTATTTCTGGAAATCAGCTCATTTAGGCAGCAAAACTATATCCAGTTGTTCCACAAAATGGCAAGCGAAGAAATACAACTCTTGTATAGGTGACAGCTTATTACTGTATAGAACTTCATAACTGCTACACCAACTGAGCCTTCGGAAATCACTCCGAAACAAGCATATGCATAAAATAAGGTCAGAGATCTAGAACAGAATGAATTTGGCAATGATACTTCAGTCAGGTGCAGAAACTGTAAGACACTGATTTATGGACGAATGAGGTGGAAGATGGTGTATTCTGGTTTTGCCACTCTGAGTCAACACTGGCTCATCCAGAAGACATGATAAACAGATCTGAGGCTGCACTGGAAGAAAACGTGTGCAGACAAGAAAATTCATTCACTATCCATAGTGTACAGCAAAGCTCTAGTATTGTATACTCATTTTCAGTATATGAAGCACCAAAGCGTTCTGTAAAACTAAGCTACCTTCTAGAGAAATTATGCAGGTTATTCATGTTTATTTAAGACTACAGAATAGAGTCAATACATTGAAAATTTTTTCAATGTACTACTTATACCTACACACTTATGGATATTATTGCATTAATCTCATAATACAAGGATATTTGAGATGATTCTTAAAATGGGAGGCTAAAGGAACCTGAAAACTGAACAGAAACATGAAATTCAGGTAGAAATTACTGCTGTTTATTTTCATCCTGAAGTTATTTAAAACTTGTCAATTTTGTGAAATAAATAAACAGTTGTATTTCATGTCATTTCAGTGCATAGCTGTGTTCTCAAAACTGCGAATCAACTAGCACTCCAGCACTGGAGTGAGATACTGCACCTTTTTCTGTAAATACTTCAACAGCAAAACAGAAAAGAACAATCCCAAAGTTATAACCAAATACGGCAAAAGGTTCAGCGTCATTCTTTTACCAATGAATGAGTTCATTAACACTAATGAAAACTAGTGGAATTTTTACTTTTGATAATTATATACTGTCTATCTAAACTGCCATTGTACTTCTAATTTTGCTTATAGCAAAAGGTTTTGACCCTTTGAAGGAAGTTACAGGGTAATATCATTAGACATTGCCCCTGCCTATGAGTTGGATTTTGTTTTAAAACAGAAGTCTGTTGTTCTCTCTTAATATGTAATACTTGTGCACTGTACTCAGGTGGACCTAAGCCTAACTTTAGTTAAATGACCTCCAATATACAGCACTGGTGCTTATACATTTAATCCAATATATGCATAAGAATCTCAACAACAAAAAATACCTTAACAGCAAATACCTCTTAGTAGATACAGCAAAAAGTCAATAGTTTAGGGAAAAGCAGAATTTCATGGTGATTCAACATTTACACTGCAGTAGCACCTTCACACCTTCAGCAACAAATGAATAAAGATGTAGTAGTTGAATGAGCTCAGTGTATCAGTTCCGGAGACCCATAAGGGAACACAAGCTTCCTCAAGTACTCAGCCTACTCAATCCAGTGGAACTGGACTGCTTTGCAAAAAAGAAAGCAACAGCATATAATGCCTTGAGAACAAGACTAATAGAAAATAAATACTTTAGTTTCAGCAGGCAATCTAGTGTAGTTCAAGCTCTGAGGTAAGGAGGCGAAGCCTGAAAAGTAGGACTTTAATGGACTCAACTAAACAAAGGTATATCAAGAGGCAGAAAAAAGAATTCAGTATGTTCACCTTCAACAGATTAGTCCATAGTACTTTCTAAATAAAGTTCACAATGAGGCATTTGGCAGAAGGATGAAGCAGCGCAACTATTAATGGAATCAACAAGTCCAGGGCACGACAGTACTTGGTAAACTATGACACGTGCATTAAAAGCAAATATTGGACTCTTACGAAGTGGAACATGCTGGTCAGTAAACACAATCCTTTTAGTAAAGCCCTCATACAGAAATGCATCATCGCTTCTCAGCAGTCAAACCCAAGGAAGACTGAGCTAATGTTCCACCACACCCTACGATGACCACATTACATGGAGTCTTTGTCCACCACAGAAGGAAGGGTGGCTAGGAGAGGAGCACGTGAAGAAAGGGCTGCAAGAAAACCCCAGCTAAAGTCACAACATCTGCTTTCTGAGAGCCTGGGATCTGAAGCAAAGCGAGTTCAGGCAGAATTCTCCAGCTTGCTATGAGGTCCGTCTTCCATAAAAAGGTGGTACCAAACCTCTCTCACTCTTCAGCTTTAAACAAGATTAAGTCATCTTAAGGTTTGCTAGATACTAGTTGAGGGACAAACTAGTACAACTACATTTAAAAGCATGAAGAGTCTACCTAATATTCTGGTATCACTGATAAATCCCAGCTTCATGGGGCTTTCTACGGCCCAAGCCCTGAAAATACCGTAAAAGTCACTTGATTTTCCTTCTATTTCATGATTCCTTTCCACTGCCTTCTCTCTATAAACCTTTTTAGTTACAAGGAGTTTTTAGTTATTTTTTAGTTATTTTTAGTTATTGCTACTACTTTCTTCTCTCCCACTTTTATATTAGTCTTCATAAACCTAGGTCCATCAGTCAAATAACTCTTACTTTTATCAGCAAAATCTAAGCCTTCACAATAGCTATGTACTCTAGTTAGAACCTGATGGTCACAGGTTTACTGGGAACCTNGGGATGAAGCAGTGCAACTATTAATGGAATCCACAAGTCCAGGGCACAGCAGTACTTGGTAAACTTGGTAAACTATTATATAAACTATAAGCAATTAATACATGCTAGATGTTCCACAATACAGAATTTAAGAATGACATGAATTTTATCAATGTAAACATGAATTAAGTACTTCGGAATAAACACAAATGTTAAAAAAAATAATCTTACCATGTTACAAAGATAAACTTTTTTCATTTATAGAATGAACGATAATAAAAGCCACACTTATGCCATACCAAGATATGAAACAAACACAGGAAAAAGGATCAAGAAACAGGGTGAGGATTACAGCAGCTATTGCTCCTTGTTACTACAGCTATGATCTGTCTTGTATAATAAGGAAAGTCCTTCACAGACAGATAAACCTTCCTGCTCTACAAGAAAAACTCAATTACAGAAATTAATGAAAGTAGTCAGTTCACAATTTTCAAGGACTTCACACAATCACCTTGCTCTGATGCA
>VXBO01010540.1:67430-79594 GCA_013400135.1 Rhinoptilus africanus
CTGAAAATACCGTAGAAGTCACTTGATTTTCCTTCTATTTCATGATTCCTTTCCACTGCCTTCTCTCTATAAACCTTTTTAGTTACAAGGAGTTTTTAGTTATTTTTTAGTTATTTTTAGTTATTGCTACTACTTTCTTCTCTCCCACTTTTATATTAGTCTTCATAAACCTAGGTCCATCAGTCAAATAACTCTTACTTTTATCAGCAAAATCTAAGCCTTCACAATAGCTATGTACTCTAGTTAGAACCTGATGGTCACAGGTTTACTGGGAACCTGGTCACAGGTTTACTGGGAACCTCTTGTGGCACAGCACAAATTTTGTTGTTGAGCATTTTGTTTAAGGAGAGAAACGTTCAGGTATCTGAAAAAGTTCCTACAGTGGTAATTCTTTCAAATGAAATGTGCTGTATACAAGACAGCAATGAAAAGGTTTTACATGACAGATTTCAGTGTGAAGTGTGCATAAATGCTCAGTAATTAATACACGTTAGATGTTCCACAATACAGAAGTTAAGAATGACATTAATTTTATCAATGTAAACATGAATTAAGTACTTCGGAATAAACACAAATGTTAAAAAAAATAATCTTACCATGTTACAAAGATAAACTTTTTTCATTTATAGAATGAACGATAATAAAAGCCACACTTATGCCATACCAAGATATGAAACAAACACAGGAAAAAGGATCAAGAAACAGGGTGAGGATTACAGCAGCTATTGCTCCTTGTTACTACAGCTATGATCTGTCTTGTATAATAAGGAAAGTCCTTCACAGACAGATAAACCTTCCTGCTCTACAAGAAAAACTCAATTACAGAAATTAATGAAAGTAGTCAGTTCACAATTTTCAAGGACTTCACACAATCACCTTGCTCTGATGCAGATGAAGCTGCAGAATGTGTCAAGGCAATCTGGTTGGTAAGGATCTGCTATAAGGTGAGGTTTCTAAAAGATTAAATGATACGTGAGCACTCCTTATCTTGTCAATATTACTTTTATGTAGAAAACCTAGATAACAATCTAGTCCATGCATGTTTTGGGCAAATTGAGCAGGGACGGCAAAACATATTTAAGCAACAAAAAATCTAGGTAAACTAACTGTGACAAGGGCCAATTTTATATTCTAACACTGTAACTATTCAAGAATTTTGCCAAAACAACTTTGCAAGCAGGAGGTATCATACCTGTAGCTAACTGAATGCGTTTAAACCAAATACAAAATTCTCATCGATACCAAAAGATTCATCTTGTGTCACCATAGTGGTATCAGCTCACATGCAATAAAGAGAAACAGCACACCCAGCAGCTTCACTGCATACTATATTTCTTTATAATTTTTCCCCCCATAATTTTATGCATATGACAGATACGTAATATGTGAAGATCACTGTTATTGCAACTGTTTACAGCAAAACCAAAACTGTAGTAGAAGAATACTTCCAGCACAAGGGTAGCCTTTAACTGGTACCACTAGCATCCATTCAAGTCCGAGAAGTTACAAGTTGCTGAAAATTGCTATTTTCTGTCAGCATTGGGCTAGGCACAGCTTGTACCTGCCAGAATGCCAGACCCAGGAACACTCTATTAGCATCCTGTATGCAGTGTCCTAATTTCGCAGTCCAGCATATAACAGGAAGAATACAGTTACCTACTCCTTCCACATGAAAGTTCGTTTTGACAGCAGAAGGTACACTGGTCTGAAAACTAGAAGACCGTGTAGATGAATGTTACAGATAATGCTGTTCGCTTTCCTGCTCCCCCTGAGTAGGTATTCAGCCCTATTGGAGAAGGGAATTTTCACAGTCTTACAAGCATTGTTCCAGAGCTTACCATAGCTCCAGAGCTTCTCAACCTCTGCCTCTCTCATGACAGCCGGGCTCTCAGTCAGCTCTGTCTCCAGACACTCTGTTAGTGACACCTAGAGCCCCAGCATCACCTGCAACTCAGACTCATTCATGTGAGAATTATTTGTCTGCTTTTGAACTAAAGAGTAATTACTGCATTGGAATTATGCCTGGCTATCACCAACACAAACTATTTTCAGGGACTTCTTCCAAACTAAATGCATCTGACTCAAATATTCATGAAGAGAAGACATTCTTTCCAGAAGTCATGCCTTTTTGCACATTTCCCTCTCACACTGATATCCTATTACGTTTTCAAAGACAAGCTTAACTGATACAAGCCTGCAAAGCTATTTTGTTTAAATCCAGAAGATCATTGTTAACTATAGTTTTATGTATAGAATTTCCAAAAAATACAGATGGAAGCATTCAAGACTACTGCTTGGATCAATGTATTAAGCATAAAAACGCTGCTACATTAAGAGCTACAGATCCATTTATGGAAAAGCAGGAAGCATCTGCTTTGTTCACTCTTTACTAATTTTATTTCACAAGCACCAACATACCAACATCCCCTGCCAACCACATATAACAGTACTCCAGCAGCGGACAACATACCTAAAATGAACATTTCCCACTGAAACTTTGCCTTTTCTTTGTACTTTGGGAAAACAAATGGTTCCAGAAAGCCAAACTAGTCTGAACTTCTCTCCACCAGCCACATATCTCATCTCTTCTATCAGTAACTGTCTGTTCTTCCCCAGTTAGAGGTGACTTGCACAAACAGATATGTTTTTCTACTGAAAACAGCAAAAAGCAATTTCAACAGCTGTATTCATCTGTAACTCTGAACCAACAGCTTTGTCCTTTAGATAACATAGCAGTTTTGCCAGGTCTTTCAGCAACTTTTCCTTTCTACCTCAACAAAGAAGAATTTATGAGTATCTGTTATAAAGATTACTTTATTGTTTTACTTTAACATTTATATTTTATTGTTTTATATTAGATTTTCATTTGCAATAATGAGCCTACAGAGTTCATTTTCCTCACTGTAATATGAGAAAAACAGAAACCAACAAACTAGGAAGAGGTGTCGAACTATGGACTGGCAAGTAAAACATCTTCATATTTTTATTTTTATTATAAGGCCCCGGCAGACTTTTTGAACTACTTCCATTCCATCATACAAGATTATGTAATGCCCTAGTTACCACAGATTAAAAGAGCCACATTCTTGTTTTAGTCCTGTGTAGCTTTGTAAATACTTAAGACACAGATGATTTCTCTTTTACCCTGGAGATAAAACATACTGTGTAATTCAACCAGAAGCTATGACATTGTTTTAAGAAATTCACATCACCACACCCTACAACTGGCATTCAGAAGAACTGCAGTAATGCGACAAGATGTTTAGCAGTTACTCCAAAAATAGGGCAAGCAAAATTAAGGGTCCGAAACCCAAATTCTTCAGATTTGGAACAACTCCTGCTCCTTAGGGACTAAACCCATCCTTACAAAGCAGCTAAACAAAAAATTCGACCTTAGGCTAAGGCAGTGTTTAAAAACTTCAGGCTGACAGTCATATGAAGAAAAAATGCTTATCAATAACTTCATACTGAAGCCTGTCATCTAATAAGATTGAAAATAAATCACAAGCTCAGTCTACTGGTTTTTGCCACTAGTTCCACACAGGCACTTGCTTAACTCATGCTGCTTGACACAACCTTGTACAACCGAAATGGTTTCACAGCAAGGTACAACATACGGGATGAAACTCCCAGAGTGCTTCTGTTTTAAAATTATGAGTAGAAATGTGATGACAACATGTAACTTATTTGTTTTTCCTTTTAAAAAAAACACAGTAATTTTATTGTTCCCTTATATTTGAAATATTTTGCAGTTTTGACGAGAGGCTTATTTTTATATTTCCTAAAAAGAGCAGGAAAAGCTCTGATCAAAGTAAAAGAGAATTGCCCTAGTGTGTACGTTTACCAACCTCATGCATATACCTGTTGAATTGTCTCACAAAATGAACATTTTTCTTCACAGTAAGATTCATAGTCTCGTTTAAAGTACTGTCTCTCCACATATATTCTACAGAATAACTAAAATGTAAACTTTTCAGATAGAAATACTATTTTCCCATTACTTTCAACAGTTTAAGAATTAAGTTTCGAATTTAAAACAGACATTGAAACCAACAAAGTTTAAACTCTTACCACAAATGAGTATTTCAGTGAACACTATAATTTCGTTTTCTAAGGCTCAAGCGAATGTTCCATTATATACATACATTTTACATACAATTCTAAAATGACAGACATATTGAAACTAGCCAGAACTATCTATTGTTTAGATAAAAACTTATTTGACAGAAGTAAGCCAACTTTGAGAAGGAGACAACGGCACATTACCTGAATCATTGCGGAGGTATGATGACATTGCTGGGATGAGGCAAGACTGACTGAGTAGCTCTAGGAGAACGGATGGAAGAGCACTGCTGTTTTGTCCTCTCCCCTCATGGCTAGTTTGGGTCTCTCCATTAGATGTACTCCCTGCAGGATTTATGTAACTGGCAAGCACCTGGAATGTACAAAAATATTTAATCAAATCTGATTTATCTTAGGCAAAACAACTTGGACTTTCCTTCCTTAAGGAAGACACTATAATACTTCAATTAGCTATTTTTCTAATTCAGTACTGGGATTTATTTCAGCAGTCCCAAAGATCTCTCAAAACAAATTCTATACAGTTATTAGATTACAACTCCAACTTTGGCTAATGCTGAAATTAAATAGCTGTTATAATTCTGAATGACATTAAGAGATCAATTAATATGAAATTTGACAAAACGGTCGGAGTTACTCAAAGCAGGAGTTTGCCAGGTCACATCACTGAGACACGCAGCTGATGAGTCCCATCTACTTCAGAACGCCCACTAGCCACAAAAGATTATTTTTTACTGCAAATGTTTTAAAAACACTTCTAACTTCCTTTTGGATGGCACTTCAGGGTTTACAGATGAAAGAACAACTTATGGTGAGCATGACAGCTACTTGGAACAAGCACTCGTGAGCAGGGCTCTTGCTCCAGCAACCGAAGAGCAGCCTTCCCCACAGCGACGGCAGGGGAGTCAGCTCACGACTGCACATCTGCTAGTCCCAAGGGCAGCTCTTCCTGAGTTCACAGGCCCTTACCGTGTGTTGTAGACATACAACCTAATACATTTCCATGGGTCTGATTTGCGCAGCTGTATCTCAAATTAAGTACCTTCAAGTCTTTAAAGGCTATATTATTTGAAGTCTCAGGGTCTCCATTTACCTTTTTAGCCTCTTCTCCTTTCTTTCATTCTCCCTCTTTACTCTAACCCCTTCCCTGTGGTATTATGCTGCAGCATCTTATCAGCGCTCCGTACAACAGAATTTTTCTAAACAACCTTTCTAGAGAAGGGATCAGGCAAAGTCTGATGTACAACTGACTGATATCTTCAGCAAAATGCTGAAGGATTTTCTACTTCTTTCTAGAATTGCTGACTGCTCAAAGCAAAAGCCTCCTTACCTCATGATTTATGACATTTTTAGCTAAACCTCTGCATAATACAGAATACTGCCTAGAAGCTTCGCCAAGAGTAATTCAGGTAATTTTCCTCTTTCTTGATTAGAAAATTGTTTCAGATTTTATTTGTTTTGCTGTTGCAAGGGACATGATACTTGTGCCTTGTAATCTACAGTGGCTGGAATAACCGATAAAGTCAAAATGATATCTTCACTAGTCAAGGCATGGGTGTTTTCAGAATTTCATCTCCTTTGTGCTCTGTCCCAGCAGTGAGGTTAGCCAATGCATTTGAGCTGACAGTTCTGTGAACGAAATTTTTGATGACTAGATAGAATCTCATTTTCCCTACACTGACCTAAGATAACAGGGGTTGGTTGCATTTCACAATGGACTGAAAAGCACAATTATGCAGGATTTTCTTCTCACTAGCACGAGGCATTCGAAAGGCATGAGAATTTTATTAAGATCTGGATGCTTACTGGTGATTTACTACTGTCATTTAATTAACTTACTCATGATTTTATAGTATGTCTGAGTGTGATTTTGTTACACTGGCATAACATATTCATAGACATCAGTAACAACTATGGGCATTTTCTTAAAGCAGAGCAAAAATATGCGAGAAATGAATAGGTATGATTATCTGGCACACAAAACAAAATGCCTATTCCTGCATTGTCCTCCTTTAATGGCCAGTTTTTACTTCTGACTGAATGCAGTTATGTCCACAGAGATATACGACAGCTCCAGAGAAATACAATGGAATGCTTCTTGGTTCACTGTCTATTCAGAACTGTCACCCAGGTTTACCCACACAGGTCATTTTTATGCAGCAGCCTACTGATGTTTGAACACAGCCTCACTCACAATATGATCTATACCATTTTTCATGTAGGCAAGCAGTTGTAAAATAATTTTCTCCCCAAATACCATAATTACTGTGCTATATGACTGAAAAAAATACAAGCTCGATTTTTATTATCCAGGTTCTAACCTTTCAAATGCTTATCGTTAATCGAAATTTCATTATTACACACCTGTAGAAGGCAGGTCACATGCTCTTCTTCTAGCCTTTGCTTAGTCAAAGCTTGTTCAACATCCCATCCTGAAGCTGTGGAGCCTGTTCCAAAGCCTGTGCCCTTAGCCCAGTACAGCTGCTGCTCTTCTGTGGATGCACTGTTGTGGGTACTTGACACCTGCGGCTACGTTAAAAACAAACAAACAAATCCACAGTAATTTCACTTTTTTCATCTTATGAACCAATTCTTTAGAAAGCTTTTGCTCGGTAAAAGAAGGTAATCCCAATTTATTAATTTAATAAAGATATCACTGGTATTCAGGGGAATTCAAAGCTTTAAATAGGAAAGACCTTTGGACGCACATTGGAGTTGCAGTGCTAAATTGTTGCGAGTTATTCTTTGGTAAGCCCATTTATGTTCTCTAAGATACTGTCACTGCTTAAATGATTAAAGGTACTAAAATGCTACTTAATCCATATCATGCTAAACATCACAGCTCTGTAATTATTACTGTTTAACAGCTAGTCAACTTTAACAGCATAAGTACATGAAGTGAATGGAAGTAAAAATGTTGTCAAAAGTACATAATCAAAAGTACAGAAACTCAAGCATGTGCCCACTTTGAATAAACACTCCAAAATGGCAAGAGGTGTAAATTACATGTACAGCTCTAACAAAAGATCTCTGGGTCACTGAAACACACTATTTCCTCTCCAAATAATTTAGGCAAAACACCTTGTCCTTAAAATATTCTGAGCGACGGCATTTTTCCAAAAGTGTTTGTACAGCTTTTTCCAATGGTCTGCATCACTGCATTTTACTAACATTTACTCCAATATGGCATTGCTTAGCCTTTATGAAACTATTTAAATGCTTATGCTAGTTTTGAAAGTTTACCAGATTTTTGGTGAAAAGGATGCAGAAAAAACACTGATAAGCATATTTTACCTAATGCTTTCCTAATTACACATTTAGCACCCTAAACAAGTGACCTCATTTTCCGAAGCAATGAACACTTGCTACTCTCATCAGAGTTATTCAGTCCCAATTAGCCTTACTGGAAACCAGGTCACATGAGTAGATGCCCAACTTTAATTTGTAACATTTGATTTATGGCTCTGAAGAGTTTCATCTTCTGATCAGATCTTCTTCAGTGGCTTTGTTCAGGATTAGATTTGAAGGAAAAGAAATTATGTATGAGCAGACTACAATGATATAAAAAGTTATCACCTATGAAGTACCATACTGACAGTAGTCTGGAATGACCATTTAACTTTTACATTGGGAATGTAAAGCATCTTAGTAATGAAACAGCTATGTGGTTATTCTCATGTAGACATTACCAAAACCCAACTAGAACTTAACCTGACTTTGGATGTTAAGAACAACAAAAAAAGTTTCTATAAATACATTAGTTATAAAAGGAGGCCTAAGGAGAATCTCCATCCTTTATTAGATGAGGGTGGGAACTTGGTGACAAAGGATGAAGAGAAGGCTGAAGTACTTAATGCCTTCTTTGCCTTGGTCTTCAGTAGTAGAATCGGTTGTCCCAGAGCCTTGAGTTAGTAGATAGGGGTGGGGAGCAGAATGAAGCCCCCACAATTCAAAGGGAGATGGTGAGGGATCTACTCCAGCACCTAGACACACACAGGTCAGATGGGACCCACCTGAGGGTACTGAGGGAGCTGGGAGAAGTGCTCTCCAAGCCACTTTCCATCATTTACCAGCAGTCCTGGCAAACCTGGGAGGTCTCAGTTGACTGGAGTCAAGCAACTGTGATGCCCATCCACAAGAAGGGCTGGAAGGAGGATCCAGGGAGCTACAGGCCTGTCAGTCTGACCTCAGTGCTTGGGGAGGTTATTGAGCAGATCATCCTGAGTGCCAATATGCAGCACATGAAGGACAACCAGGCCATCAGGACCCGTCAACATGGGTTCATGAAAGGCAGGGCCTGCTTGACAAACCTAATCTCCTTCTGTGACAAAGTGACCCACTTGGTGGATGAGGGAAGGGCTGTGGTGGTTGTTTACCTGGACTTTAGTAAGGCCTTTGATACTGTTTCCCACAGCATCCTCCTGAAGAAACTGGCTGCACGTGGCTTGGATGGGAGTACTCGCTGCTCCTGGCTAAAATACTGGCTGGAGGGCCGGGCTCAGAGAGTGGTGGTGAATGGAGTTAAATCCAGTTGGTGGCCGGTCATGGGTGGTATTCCCCAGGGCTCAGTATTGGGGCCGGTTCTGTTCAATACCTTTATCAATGATCTTACCCTCAGTAAGTCTGCAGACAATGCCAAGTTGGGTGGGAGTGTCAACCTGCTTGAGGGTAGGAAGGCTTTGCAGAGTGATCTTGCCAGGCTTGGATCGATGGTCTGAGGCCAACAGTATGAGGTTCAACAAGGCCAAGTGCCAGGTCCTGCGCTTGGGTCACAACAACCCCGTGCAGTGATAACAAGCCTGGGGAAGAGTGGCTGGAGAGCTGCGTGGTGGAAAAGGATGTGGGGGTGTTGGTCAACTGGTGACTGAATATGAGCCAGCAGTGTGCCCAGGGGCCAAGAAGGCCAACAGCATCCTGGCCTGTATCAGGAATAGTGTGGTGACTAGGACTATGGAAGTTATCATCCCCCTGTGCTTGGCACTGGTGAGGCCCCACCTCAAGTACTGTGTCCACTTTTGGGCCCCTCCCCGGAAGAAAGACTTTGAGGTGCCAGAGCGGGTCCAGAGAAGGGCAACGAAGCTGGTGAGGGGTCTGGAGCGCAAGTCTTATGAGGAGCAGCTGAGGGAGCTGGGGTCGCTTAGCCTGGAGAAAAGGAGACTGAGGGGAAACCTTATTGCTCTCTACAACTACCTGAAAGGAGGTTATAAGAAGTGGGGTTCGGTCTCTTCTCCCAAGTCACAGGTGATAGGACGAGAGGAAACAGCCTCAAGTTGCACCAGGAGAGGTGTAGACTGGATATTAGGAAAAATTTTTACACTGAAAGGGTTATTAAGCATTGGAACAGGCTGCCCAGGGAAATGGTTGAGGCATCAATCCTGGAGATATTTGAAAGACGGATAGACAGAGTGCTTAGAGATATGGTTTAGGAACGGTTTTTGTCAGAGTCAGGTTGATGGTTGGACTAGGTGATCTGAAAGGTCCCTTCCAAACAAGACAATTCTATGATTACTCATTACATCACTCAAACATGCTGTGCCTTTAACACTCAAAAGGACTGTAAGGAGCAGTGACTTAAAGCACTTAAGGGAAAGCCTGGCCCCAGAAATACCAGCCTTGCTACAGGCCTGATGGATCCCTAGTTTCAGGTTACCATCTATCACCTGGTAGATATGAAGTATGAGAAAGCAAGCTGTTTAAGAGGTCATGGTAGAAGTGAAGCAGAGATAAGAATTAATGGTTGCCCTTTCCCTCCAAAGGCGCAGTAATGCTGAGGCATTAATGGGTCAGCAGCCCGATACCCCATTAGGAGCAGAATATCTCAGCTTCCCCTTAAAACTGACTAGTCATTAAAGTGAATCATTCTCATGCGCAGTTTCATCTCTTCCTTGCTCAGCCCCTCATCAGTATCAGAGCTGCTAAAATATGGACAGCCCTGTATTTCGCATCTACTTAGAAATATTTAGCCACCAGAAAATTTTTCATGCAAGCCTCTGCGACAAAGATGCTGAAGACGGCAAGTAATGATTTTTTTTTAAAAACTCTTTTATAGACAATTGGTATGCTATGCAGAAATGGCAATTCATAATCCTAAAAAAAATCAAGGGATATGTGTTCTGAATAAAGGGTAGTATCATACAGTAAGTACTTTGAAAAAGTTTTATTTTGAAGATTCACTTGGGATCTTCAAAGCTATGGAAAATTTTTGTCTTTGGATCTCACTTCCCATCAGTAAAAAGGGGATGAAAAAAAAATCACTGCATTAATTCATTAATTTTCACAACTCATTTACATTTGTGAAGCATTTAAGGGGAAATAATTTGCAGCCAGTAGAGTTTAGATGATGCATGCTAAATAAGGTAATGAGGTCATGCTATCTAATGAGGATTAAAGAACCACCATCCATTGAGCATTATGCCTCTCACGCACTGAAAAAGAAGGTCCTGTGAAAGAAACTGATTACACCTTAATGCCTCATGACAAGTCTTCTTTGTTGGTTAAATTTCATGATTACTATGTTTATTTGCAACATGCAAGGACAATTATTTAATCAAGTACTTTCAAATTATTTTTGCTCCTTTATTCAAATGGCAACTCTGCAGACGACAGCCTACAATGAAAGCATGGAGATTATTTTCTTCTTTTTTATAGTTAAAACTCTTACTGCTTCTCAGTGGCAATTACTCTGCTGCTAAACTTACCTCTGCCTGGTTGGGACTAGAGTTGGGCACTCTTGGTGCATGGTGGCTTAGAGCAGACAGACAAGCAAGGATAAGGTGTATCGCCCCGATTTCCAGTGCCATCCGCCTAAGCAGCACTCCATCATCAGTAGTCAATGGTGTAGTGCTGAACAAACTACGCAGAACATGGAAGGGCAGAGTTGGAAGCACATTTGCTGAAGGGGACTGCAGGATATGGCCTAGATTGAAGAAAAAAAAAAAAAAATCAAAACCACATTCTCTTTCAATAGTTCGCTTCAGACTGTTAATCTCTGCAATAGTTTCTAAACAACACATACAGAAATATACTAAAGACTTAAACATTCGCATACAGCAAGCTATCTAATATTTGGTTTCTCTTCACAAAAACTTTTCAGCAGGAGAAGAGTGTAAATGAAAGAATGTTTCTTTATTTCCTTTATGGATTTGGTTAAAAGCCAAAGTTATAAAATCTGATTTGCCATTTCCAGGGAGAAAACTTAGTTTGTGGGTATACTTCTGTATTTCACCACATTCAGTTCATATTTCTGAATGAGGAAACGAAGGTGGTCCAGGCTAATTTTTAAAATTTATTTATTTATTAAAACATTCCAACTACAGCAAATTAAAGAATACACATGGTCAGCTAACAGCAGCTCAGTGGACAAGGAGCTGTAGTTTATCATGATGTAGGATTTTCTTTTCATGTTCATGTGCCCAAAGTGGGAATTTAAGTCACTGACACAATCCAAGCTGTGATGCTATTCAAGTTGAATACACGGTGTAATACTAACATAATTTTAATTAGATGAGCTAAATGTTTTCATTTTGTAGTATAAATATTTTAAATTTTTAACCCTTTTCGATTGTGAGCAAAACCTACTTATTTTAAAAGCCACACTTCAAATAATGTGAAGTGACATATTTATGCAACGTACTCAGATTTCCAAAACTGGCTCACTTTCTGCTGTATTTAACAATGCATTTCACAGTCCTTCCGCGGTGCATATGTAAAGAGAGACATTTGACAACTGAAAATACTTCAAAATGGCCAACTCTGCTCAGAAGTTTTCTCTTATTTTAAATGCATTTACATTATTTTCTCCCTCATTCTTAGAGTTTATCAGCAATATAATAATTCGGAAGTCTAAACTGAAATACATGACAAATACGTATGTCTACATTTGTATGTGTATGTATATATGTATCTACACACGCACATGCATAAACACGAGTTAATTCATATCTATCTGATACTTTTTGTAGACAGTAACAAGAAGGAAGCAAAAAGTCCTCTGACTAGGATCTTCATAAATAAAACTGAACACCTCTGGAAAAAAGCCTATACGATAAACTTCCGTAACTGCAGGTGTAGCCAAACAAAAAAAA
>VXBO01010540.1:80164-151585 GCA_013400135.1 Rhinoptilus africanus
TTTTTTTAATGAAGAGATATCAAATTGTTTCCAGTAGCAAAAAACTGAGGGACTGGATATCCTTCAGTTAATTGCTACTCAAATTAGGTGGGACTAAGCAGCCAGACTGAATTTTTGTTATCCAGTTTATTCTTGTCTACTGCCCTGTACCTAAATACAAGAGAAATAAAAACATAAACAGAAGGGAGGGTAAACAAGATTCTTTGTTTCTCAGTTGGTCTCATGAGCTACACATTGTCCACCACTCTACAGGCTGATGAATAGAGATTAACTTCAGTTGATTGCTGCACAGAAAAACCAGCATTCTTTTCAAAGTCCTAATGACAGGAAAGGCCTTAAAAGTACTAAAACATCTTTCACATACACCCTTCCAGTTTTTCAAAACAAATATAGGAACTATATGCAGAATTCCAGGTTTGTCTGCAAAGACCCTGACTACAAATTGTTTCTCTGCTGATCTGTTCATTCCTCGAAGAATACCCCATGTCTTCCTCTTAACTCACACCGTACCGTTAAGGTAGAGCTCTTGCTCAGCTAATTTGATCACTATGATCTTTAGATCTTTCCCTCCTTTTCTAAAACAGTATTATTTAACAGTTTATTCTACATCTGCTGTAGCTATGATCCTATCCATATTATTCTGCATTTGGTTGTAGAATTATATGGTGTCTTCTCAATTAGTTGAGCATATCCAGCTACTCAGATTGTTCCGAGTGCGCTGTCATCTTTAGTGTCACTGGAAGATTTATCAGCAGTCATTTTACATTTGCTCTGACATTTTGATGAGAACACTTGAATACTGATGATTGTGACAAAACTTTGCCAGACTGAATTGAATATTTAGGGACAACAGACTATCAAAGATGCTAGCAACGCAGTTCTGCACAAATCAATTCTAACTTCCTGCTAAAAACATTACAGTGTAAATAAATTTAAGTAAAATGATCTAGCCGTGTTCTATAAAGAAACATAGTAATTGCAGCACATACTTCCTTCACCATCATCTGTAACTCCCAACACCAATCTCAACAGACACTGAGCATGTTTCCGTTCTTTTAGCAGCACCTCAGCATAGCCCGGGAGACGAAGAAATAAACCAAAGGCAGCCAAAGAATGCGCGGGTATGGGAGACATAGTCTGAACAGTTGACTTGATCGGTGGAGGTTCTGCAGCAATTGTTTCTGGTGCTTCATACACCAATTCCCCCGACTGTTCAATGGTAACCCATTCAAACTGATCACTGTCCTTCTGCTTTTCCTGCGTGGTCGATGTAACCACTGGAGTGCTCACCTTAAACAACAACAAAAAAATCAAAAAAATTCGGTAGTCATTCAGTTAATCACCTAGGCAAAAATTTTGTTAAAGTTTGGATCTAAGGGACATAAAATCTTAATAGAGGACACCATTAAAAAGTCACACAAAATACACTACCATTTACAGATACGGGGACCAGGGTAAACGGCTAAAAAGGGCATACTTGTTGCATTTTCAGTACAGTTCTAGAAGGTCCCATCTATACCAGCAAGCAACTATATTTTGCCACCTAAAATCCTCAGTTAACAACGTGTTGCTTAAAATCTAGAATAACAGGAGACATACATTACACAGATATAAACAATACAAAGGTCAGTTTATATATCAGACTGTTAAATAAGAAATGTCCCTTTTAATTTTTGTATTAGATAGTGTGAATTCAAGTGGTTAATTTTTGATTACATATTGCAAAAAGGAGAATAATTACAATACCTTTAAAAACTAAGAAGAAATTTGGGTATCTTAGCATGCTCCTTTCGGGCTTTTGATTGATTGGCAGGCTTTATTACTATTATCCTTCAACACAGCAGTCTGCAGTTCTATTTTACAAACTAACGCTGCACAGAGGACTAAGTAGCCAGGCATTATGATGGCAATCAGAGTCTAAGGTGGGTAATAGTTGTACAATCCCCCACGAAAGAGTTAAAATGAAGTATGACACACAGGTCCCTCTCATAATTAAACACCACAGAAGCTTCAGGCTTTTACGCTATTCAGATGAACTTACGCAATCACATTTACAATTTCAGTATTTATCATCAGACTGAGCTAAACTGGAAAAGATTAATCTGAAAAGCCCTTCCAGAATTTATCCAGAATACCAAATACATAATTAAAAGTCAAAGCCACGTTTAGCTGAATTTATTCCAATCATCTACACATAAAGAATGCAATTACGGAAATCTTAAAATACAGAGCTTACAGAATCAGAAGTACCAGTGACAGAGAAATATAAAAGTAAAATTAAGGAATGAAGAGTCTGGAGAACTCATCAGTCTTCACTCTGAACCTTCTATTTGGAATTATTGTACTTAATTTGTTTTTACAGATCACAGAATTCTTATTCAGTGTTTGAATCCAAACTTATCTCTCAAGCTAACAAACTGAAAAAAGAAAGTAACTTCCCAGGACTACAGAAAAAGAAGGAAAAAAAGGGATGAAATTTCTGGCGGTCCTAAGTTGCCTTTCATCTGTTGCAGAATCTCATGAATCTGTCATCTTCAATACTGAGTACATTACCTCTCTTGGATTTCAAAATACAGTAATTGCTTAAGTGAACACATTTCCTTAACTTTTATTTTTTGAACAGGCTTGATACTAGACTTCTAAAACATATTTGCAGAACTATTTACAAAGGATTCATACTAATTACCTGGTTTCACTACAGGGTTCCTACGCCTGCCATAGTTTTGCTGTCAGGGTACTGAACAACACCCTTAATTCATAGCTAACTTTCAAAGGGAATAGATATGCATTATCTTTCCTACTAGAAGTATCAGTCAATATTTTTTTTTAAAAAAATATAACCAAATAGAATTTGAATAATTCACAGGTTATTTTTTTACTGAAGCAGCCTATAACATGGGCAGGAAAGCAGCACTTAGCTGGACTGGGCTGTGGAGTTATGCACTCGCCTATTTTAAAGCAGCTTTGCCACATAAGTGAGATGTCAAACTGAACCACAGAGAAATAAGAGGAAAATACTGTCCTTAAACAAATAAACAAGACAACACGTTTTACTACACTGATTCTTTCACTCACTTGCTGAATTACGTCAGGATAAAGCATAGGGAGTCTCTCTGCAATGAGGGCCAATCCACCCATTCCTGCAAAAACTTGCAGTGGAGACTGAATGGGACAGGTTTCAAGAAGCGACTCATCTAGGACTGCGTCCATACACTCATCTCCAGGACTGATGGCTTCATCTTCGGGGCAAGGTCCCAGTAAATCTGCATGTTCTACATAAACACAGAGGTAAAATAAATTAATAAATCATAATCAATATTGTGTTTGTTTCTTCACCCTCACTTAAAAGCGTACTTCAAAAGTAGCAGTTCCTTCTTAGACAAAACCTGAGTCAAGAACCTGAAATGAATGAGTACAAGAGTATCAATAGAAAATAAAAGTATTCATGCTACCTTTTGTCAATGATGTCAGATCCATGCCATAATTTGGGATTATTTATACAGAGCTACATGTTAATTATTAGGATTTTACGTTTTATTGGAATATGATCTGTGCCTTCAAAATTTTGTTAACTTTGGAAGCATGATATTTTTTAACATTGTCTTTCATCTAGGAGATAAGAGTAGGCTTGTTACTCTCCGATAAAGAGTTCATAGTTGAAGAAAGGAAAGATAACTCCTCTCAGTTTTACAAAGCACTGTAGTGTCTCGTACAATGGACAAAAACCTGATCATTTTATAAAATGATGCACACAAGTTGTATATACAGAACCCTAGCACAATTCATTGTGCCAAAAATTAACCTTCTCGTTACCACAGGCAAACTTCACAGTGAATATTCAATTTATTTCATCTAAAGAAGTTGCACTGCAGATTATGTTGTTAAATACTAGAACACAGTGGGCCTCAAAACCTTCACAGTATACCCACATCAAAAGGCAGCATAGATCAAATGGTTTCAGTACCTCTTCACTGTGTGCAGTCTGACACCCAGCTGAAAATCCATCATTATACTTAAAATCTTTGCACGCACACACACTATCATTTATAATATACTTGTAAAAATATGGAAGCACATTAAAGCATAATTAATGCAGCTAACAAAACTAGCTTTTATTTTAAAAAAAAAAAAAGCTTTAGCCACAGATACCGTATCTTTTAAAATCTTTTCTTCCCTAATTTGAAAGGGAATAGGGAACAGCAGGTCTTCCTGCACCCTAATTCTCAATTTTTAAATGTGCGAGAAGCACCAGGCTGCAAGGACATCAGGGATACTTTGTGTGAGGAGCACATGACTATGGAGCAATGTGATCAAAGTATCAGATTTAATAAGCTCAAATCAGGGGTACGTACACCAATCCTCCTTAATTCAATCTGTAGTACTGTGAGAAACAGGAAATGTCCATACACTTCCAAAGCAGGATAATCGTAAGAAAGAGCCCAAACATAACACTTTGAGTACACACAGTTTTAACGTCTACTGTTCATAAGGATACAGACAGAAACCACCCCTGTGGAAGCCTTCCCTGTCACCACTGATAGCGGGTGAGGATGTAGGCAAACATGCTGGTCTCAGCAAGGGACCACCTCCTGTCAGTTGTGTGGAGGATGCCACCACGCTAGGCTAAACATGATTTACAGTCCAATTGCTAGCAGTGACATGAATTGATCAGACCATGAGAAAGGTTACATTCCCTTGATAAAGAAAATTTCAAAAGAAAGATTTTGAAGGAAGACTAGCCCTTCTCTTTTACACTGGTTTACAGTGTGAAAAGCTGTAAGCCTTCCAAAAGAAGGAAAACAAGAAACCAGACACACACAGATATTTAGAACGCACAGAAAAATCTGTAAGGCCAAATGCTTCTCTGCAAGAGACACTTGAAAAATACTTTATCAGTAAGAGTATAGGCAGACCTTTTACTATGTAAGCAAATACAAAGTTACTCCTTTCATATCTTAAACATTGTTGCAAGGAGTTACACTTAAGTATGCTTCTACAGTGCTTGCTTTCATTAATCTTCTTATAACCCAATTTAAATCATTTCACCTCCATTAATGTTTTGCAAGGTTTCAGTGAAGTCATGCACTTCAGCTATGGAGAACTGCTGATCTCAAACAAAGGCACAGAAGGACACAGGAAAAAATATAAATATGCGACATTTTTCCTAAAGTATAGTAGTAGTAAATGCGTCTCTGAAGACATCATATGAAGCTATAAAATCTATCCACCACAGATAAGAGAAAAAGTCTACCTTAAGTAGCAAGTAAGGAAGTACTGACAGGTAAGAATGATTTCTATAGATATTTAAAACTAGTCATGTAAAAGCAGTAGCATTGACCTTTTACAATTGATGAGTGGTGGTTGCGAGACACCTGAATGTAACTAATATTGTGCTGTATAGCAGCACAGATCAATGGATTTCCAATGACAAATTCAAATTTTCAAAAGTATTAGTCTCAAGTTTAAAAAAAAGAAGCCTTGTAACTTAATAAAAGTTCAAAGTGAACCTTCATGTTTCCATATGCAACTCTACTACGAAACTGAACCTCCTCTAATGATTTTTGAGTTTCATTCAAATAGAAAAATATTTATTATAAGTTTTGAATTTAAATAAAACAGCAAAACAAAGCAAAAATATTATTTGAAAGAGAAAGGCCTCTCATTAGTGTGCAAGATCTGTATATCCGGCCACTATATGGAGACTTTGCTCAGATCAGATAGCAAGAAAACAGACTTTTTTCTTTTGCAACTCTTCTTTCTGTTTCTTATCTTTTCTAGAAGGAGATGGATCTATCGCGTGAACAGTTTTTACAAGAAGCCCCCGTCTTAAAATAACCAAATGATTAACTTTGTAATTCCATGCTGTGTCAGCAGGTTGGTGATCAGCAGATCAACTCAGTTTAATTTCAAGGTCCCATCCCTCTAAGTCCTTCCCTAAAGGAATGATACAAAAATATGTCAAAACAGATTCCTGGGATAGAGCTCCTCCCTCCCCTTTCCCCAGCCCTATGAGTAAGTAGGCAGCAAAGCAACTAGAAAAAAAAACCTTAGCAAGAAACAGACCATATTAGAAAATGTTAAAAATAATGTTTTTAAAAGCTAGAGTTACAAGACCTGCTTAGATGGGCTTGAGAATAATTGTCATTTTCAATTAAGCATTTAAATACTCCAGTTGTCACAATAAAAAATTTCACAGGCTTCTATAACTCATATGGTTTCAAACAGCTCCTGCATTACTTAATCTGCCCTGGTTATCAGCACTAACACTTACTACAGAGAAGTGGTATACATGTCAAGTAGTAAAATACACAGTATCTATACGATCATAATCATATCATATACAACACTAATGAAAAAAGAAAAGTGAAACTAGAACAATCATATTGGTGCATCTTACAGATACAACCTAAAGACAGGCCATCAATTTGTTCTTCATCACAAAGTTTAGCACTTGGCTCAGGAAAAGCACCCAAGAAAATACAGAAAACTGCTGTTTCTTACCAAGAAAATCAGAAACATTTTTGTCCAAAATAAAAGCATTTTAAAAAGGAAGATACCAAAAGCATAAGAACGCTCACCTTTTTCTGTATGAAGACGTTTAAATGAGTCTGTTTTCGATAAGCTTGGATCTGAGATGACTTTGGAACCAAGCTTAACTGTCAAATCTATTGATCGGTATCCTTGAGGGAGTTTACGGTCATACAGCAGAGTCAGAAGCTGGGCAAGTGTCATTTCAGCTGGTAACGGTTGGCCTAAACAACAGTGACATTGAGTCAGAGAGGAAAATTATCATTAGGTTATTTTAACATACATGTCCAGGTGCTGTTCATTACTTTTACCACAGATGCCAAGTAGACTAAATATTACCTGGCTCCAAACCAAGGCCTTAATTTTAACATTTGTTCTCTTGGGAAAAGGGGCCCCATCAGTTTGGAACCTACTATCAAAGAACTATGCCAACATTCCCTAAGGCAGCTCTGTGCCGTGAGCCCGAGCACTTGGCATATTTAACAAATGGCTAAGGCTGTAATTTTACGTGCATTTTAAGCCTGCCTCGTACTTTCAAACGCTACCCCTGCATCACACTTCAATTGTGGCGGCATAAAGGTGTGTGACCATAAAGTGGAAAAAAGTGGAAACCAAAAAAACCTGCATTTCTTTTTCAGTCATATTAGTCCCAAGCATACTCACTACTCTGGTGCTGGGACAAAACTCTGCAAGAAGAAATGAACGGCACTGCCAGGAATACTTTTCTCAGCAGCAACACAGACGTGAAACGCACACGCAATACAGTCCAAATTGATTACTGAAATCAAGACTTTGGCGACAATTTTTTTCCCTGATAACAGCTAGACTTAACATATAAAGTGAATGGCTTTATAGTTGGATCATAAAACGCACTTAGCATGCCCATTTCCTCTTGATTGTGTTTAATCAAGTAACACAAGTTCCAGGAAGGTCATTAGTAGCAACTGGTTTCTTCAATGGAAAATAGGGTCGTAAGACATTAAAATTAAAACCATCTTCCATTGTGCAAGTGAAGAAGTTTCTGCCCATTTTTTTTTTCCATCATCGATTCTGCTTCTTTTTTTGTAACAACTGGCTGTTGCGCAAGACATGTGATCAACCAGATCACAAATACAGAATGCACTATATCATTAGTAGACAGTCAACCTTTACCAGCTAGGCAATAAAACAGGCACCGAGTTTTGATCTCCCTTCCAAAATAGTTGCATTAACTGTATCAGTTTTAGGTATTTTAATTCAAGTATATGATACCTCTAACAATTGCTAGAGTATAGTCTCAAAGCTAATAATTCTGTAGTGAGTTCCAAAATTAGTTCTTTATTGGGTGAAAATGGTCATAAGTTTATGGAATTAAGTGGTTCCTTATTTTTATACTATAAAACAGGTAAGAAGCTCTTCCACATAATATTAAGTATTTCACCCACGTTCCTGTTCTTTATCACTGATCTAAGGTTAAGAATTCCAGTCACACCAATCTCTCTCTATAGGAGAGAGATCTCTCTCTATGCCCCAACTACAGCTTTGCCACCAGCTTTTTCCTGATAAAGTGTGAGTACATATCTGCTATATGTAAAACATGACTAACTTAAGACATGCTGGCTTTGAAAACATAAGTATTATGGAATTAAAGAATACTCCTGAACTGGCAAATCAACCTTCCAGAGAGCAATGCAAGCTGGCTGCCCACTCAGAACATAAAATAACAGGACTCAAATACTAGGTTAGCTCTCCCTTGCAGGTCAAAGAATACGTGACTCAATTTACAAACCCATCCCCCTTTTATTTCTGAGTGAAAGCAGAAACGTTTTTGAGATTTTGTTTAGGAACAAGGAACTAAACTTCAAGGAGGAACAGCATAATTCTTATTTTTGTCAAGCCACTATGATGTTATAATGCTCCACTTTCAATTGAAAGCTGTTACCCAACCCAGAAGGGCTCTACATTCAAGGTACTCAATAGAAAGACAGATGTCCATTAGCATTACATCTACTTCCTGACGATGCATCAGCCACTGAAAAAGACCATGATTTTTAAGTTTAATAACTGTTTTTAAAGTTACCTGGTAGAAGTTTATGGTATAGATGAAAGACTGGAACACTAATGGTCTTGCTGGAAGCTTCTCCTCCTGAGGAAGAGGTACCTACTTTATCTGCCATCACTCTTCCTCGCCTTGATGGTGGACGTGGAGGCGTGGATGAAACAGCTCTTTTTGACTGAGATTTCAAACCTAGTACAGAAGTAAAAAAGTCAGTCATTCCGGTATTCAGCTACTTCAGCTAGCCAAGATGGAATGTACTTGCTACCTTCAAAGTCAAACTTTTCAGCACTGGCAAATTAAACATCAGAATAGCATTCATGTATAAAATACATTTGGATATAATCCCGTCATTTTTACGGTTATAAGGCAGTGCACCCTCCTGAGCCCCAAACATAAACCAAACTTTAACTGTACTAGGTCATATCATCCGTTTAAAATATTCTGATTCTGCTTTTAAACTTAAAGAGTCCGTATAGCAATGGGCCCTACAGTAAAACTTTTTTATGTTGTTTTTTTTTCAAGTGAAAGCAAGAAAGGCAAAAATTGACTGACAGACATTTCAGCAGGCAAACAACAGATAACAACCACTTGTCCAGCCTACGAACATGACTTCAGCTGCAGTACTGACAATAGTACATGTGATGAAAGGTGTCTTTAAAGATGCTTAAAGTAGCCTAGGTAAAAACTCTTAAAGCACTACATGAAAATTAAAAGACAGAATAGGAACATAAAAGCTTATTGATCTTATACAGCAAGACTGCCATATTTTGGGACAGCTTAAACTGACTTAAGGTACAGTGAAATTATACTACTATCGCATATCCTTCTATGCAGGTGACAGACCAAGTAAAAAAGCCAGGAGGTCCACACACAAAGACGCATACAACTAGTGCCTCATAATCAGCCAAGAGCAGCCGGAAAACTAGCAACATCCATCCCGGAAATGCTACAATACACTCTGGTTTCAGCTCATCAGCAGGAGCCGTTATAATATGCAACACATTCTCCAATAATCTCAGTATACTAAACTAGCTTGTCTCTAGTCTCCATTAATTTTACCAATAAGGAACAAGTTAAACGCTGGCTGCGTGAGGCTCTGAGGACACTAAAAAATCCTCAGAACTTATAAGAAGAAAAAGACAAAAGAAGAAAAGACTTCACAAACAGATCATTAAACCAAATAAAAATGAACAAAGTTTACATTTAAACTGATCTACTCAACTGGAAAAAATACAAGGAAAAACAAGAAAAAACTTCATTCTGCTTCTTTCTAAATAGGGAATGGGCTATATCAGGCAGTATGATCAGAGATGCAACTGGGAAGAGACATGGCTGACCATGCTATGCCCTATCTTCAAGCCTGGTATTTTATTTTTTTTTCTTCACAGATTCTTTATTCATGTCTTAAACTTTCACTTGGACCCATTAATATTATAGATATTACCCTTTTGAACTGGCAGCTACTGCAAATATCTTTCCAGATAAAGATGCTGTAATTAAAAATCAGCTGTATTGCTTTAAATATATACCAAGATCCATGAGACTGCTGCCCTATTCAACACTTGAGTTTAGAGTTATATCTACATCTAAAGACCTGAAATAAAAAGCTTAAGAAATATTGGTGCCAGAAGTCAAAGGAAATCAGCATCTCTTCTTCATGCTTCATGAAGTGTAAATGAAATTGAGGCAGCTCAATGAAGGCAGAAAGCTAGATAGGAAAAGGGTAGTTTGAAGTTCACTAATCTGTCTCTCACAAACACACCAGAACTTCAAACCGAAAGACTAATGACCTCCACAGCCATCATCTGAACTGTAATCTTCTTGTACCACTGTGAAATAACTATGTTCAATCTATAACCTCCACAGCAGTATTGGAGGCAAAGGATTTACATGAATAATTTCAGAAGGATCTTCACATTAGTTTCCAGAAGGCAAATGCTTTGGAATAAAATCCTGTATGTGTAGTTTCCAAGTGGAATAATATGGTTTTATGTTTACATCTCCATCTGACAGTTTATAGCAGAGTACCGCCAGTTGTGATGCAAAGTATATGAATCCTTTTATTTCCAACGCATGTTATGGGAGTAGGTGATCACACTCTGACGCACCAACCACTGCAGAAGGCAGAGGTAGTAATACCCTTACCACAGTAATACTACATAAGTACTAACACATCGTCATATAATTCATGCTCCAGGTGTGTCTCTGTAAAATCCTGTAAAATGCACTAGCAACAGCAATGTCTGAAAAACCATTTTCAGAAAATGGAGTTAAAAAAACATACCAGAAGCAACAACAACACTATAATTGTCCTGAAATCCATTTTCTGCTTTAACTTTTTCTTTCTCTTCATAGTTCTTTTTTTCTTTATCTTCCTTCTGTTCATTAATTAGCTTAGCTGTGATACTCGGTGTATCTATACAGGGAGAAAAAAAAGAGGAGAGAAAGGGCTTTCAAGTTATCAAGTTGATTTTGTTACAGTTTCTAGGCTATTTACAAGTCTATTCTCAACTATTTTAGTGGCTTAAGAGTTCCATCCCAGGCAGTAATAGTCTTGTAAACATCCATGAATAAAGGCATCGTGATAATTCTGGTCTTCTCTTCCCCCAAAAATCTGTCCTCTGACAATTTAAAACTGTAACAACTTAAAACCATTACCTAATGAATCAAATGTATTCACGTTAAAACACCACTGCAACCAACCAAAAATGAGATTAAGCAAAATAAACAAGAAAAAACAAAAAAACACCAATCAAAATGAAAAAAATCTCAACAAAACAACAACAACAAAAAAACCCAAACCCCAAATCCAGAACTTTTTCAAGGACACCTGCATACTTATTCAAATAAATTGTATTTAGGTCTGTGTCTACTGTTGCACTGACTCAACTTCAGAACTGGCAAGTAAGATTGTTCCTTTGAAACTGGAGTATGTCTAAAATACATTACACATCCAAACCTTGTGTTGTTTGCTTAAATGAATGTTAGATTACTGCGGTTCAACCATTTTGGTCCAAACACTAGTGTAGATCACAAATATCAGCAAGCAACTATTAAATCATTGATGACTGGTGACAATGGATCATTTCACACCTTGTAAGGTACAACACTGTCACCAAAAATGGCTAAATGATTCTCTAATTGCTTCTGAGTAGTAACTTATTTCCACATAACCACAGCAGCCTTAAGCTATAACCACAGACTCAAGACCTGGAAGTACCATCCAGTTACCTTTAATTGTGCATGACCAGTGCGTGAAGTGCTGAAACAGATACGGTTTGACCTGCTTGGAAATACATTTATGATTTGTGCCTGAAGACATTGGTTATGCCTGTGTTAGGAAGTAGTGCAGACCAAAAGAAGATAGACAGTGTGAAACTCCTGCTACTCAGGACTCAACATTCACAGATACACTATATATATATTTATTTTAGACTGTGTGTTTGCTTTTTTAAAAATTCTCATTATTATTATTAAACTTCAGAGTTGCTCTAGTTTGATCCCATGGACTGAATCCCCATATATATTGCTGACAAATTTAGAAGCCATTAATAGAATTAATAAGGGAGCTTAAGCAATGGTATTATTAGTATTCAGGTAATACCCAGATTTGTTGTTCAGTTTTCCTGAGCAGCCAAGAACAGTAGCTTAGGGTAAGATGAATGAAATACAAAACAACTGGTACTCGTCCTAGACAATCCTATCTGCAGTGATACAGCACATTTTCTTCCTATGGTGCAGGGATGCGAGTAGCAGATTTAGCAATGATTTTAGACACCCCTTGCCTCAATTTTTTTTTAAAGGCTGGGAGAAAAAGTATGAAACGAACATGCTTGCTATGATTTAGTTTTGCAGAAAGTATGACACGATCAATTTGAGACATTAACACCATAGTTAAGAAAAAAGAAGTTAGGCCAAGGGACAGCCTCTGACACAGGATCTTCATGACTTCTAATCAGAAGCGGTGACAGTCTCTTCTTCCTTTCCACCCCCAATCCATCCCTTCTTTCTCTCTGTCACCCTAAACACAGTTTACTCCTCAAATAGTCAAGTCTTCTTTACTATGTCCTAACCCTGGAATTCACGGAATGGTATACAAGCATCATAAAGCTCTTAATACAATCAGAGAAATCATGTTAGATGAGGGATGGAAACAGAAAAGAACCTGAACTTTTCCAGAATTAATTCTTCCATTTTACAATGAGAGTTAAGCTGAGGAATGCTAGTTCTGTAGCAAACCCCAAAGTCACGGTGCCCTACAAAGTCAGCAGTTGATCAATTTCAATGACAGGCATTACAGTGCATCACATCATCACTTTCCCCTGCCCAGTCCCTATTAGCACCAGCTATCAAGTTGACCGCAATACACCACTAAGGCAGCTATTCCGTACAGTTTATGTCACTGCTCACTGTTCAACAACTGATCCCTTCCTTCGATGGGGTGAGCACCCCACTCATTGCAGAAATTCTGACCATAAATTGTACAAGGATCTTCTATACTTGGCCTGGACACTCAGTGAATAGAGAATTCTATCTGAAATAGTAAATTATTCCCTGATAAAAAAGCATCAAGTATTTTTCTAGGCTTTATTATTTTTTAAATTAAAATCCCAAAGCACATCATGTTCTGTCTAGTGTTCTGCCAAATATCTTTATAGTACTTCTATCACCTTTTAGGTAACATACTTACTGCCCTAATGAATTCATTAACAATTTTGTTATAAAGATCTTCAGTAGATATAAAAAAGCAGAAGTTCCTCTGAACTCCACAAAGATACGCTTCAGAAATTAAAGATGATCTACACTGAGTTCCAAAAAATCACACATATAAATATATCTACATACAAGAACATACATACCTATTCAGATAGGTGTGCAGCTAGTGCACACGCTTCAGTGCACATCTGCAAAATGGCAAAATCATAATTGCTGTGATGATCTTTGACTTTGCTATTACTGAGAACCATATCTTAAGAGTAAGAAGGAAGTGCTGAGGTTTTTTTCCTTTTTTTTTTTTTAATTAGACTTGCTTAAAACTGATTTTTGACGTAACAAGACCTACCAAATTTCCCTCTATTTCTTACCTGAGGAGAATCAACTTGCATCTTCCCTGGTTTCACCTAGAGAGCTCTAGCATGGATGCAACACCTTTAATATGAATTCTACTCTTTAACTACATTTAAAAAAAGATCACTACATTTGATCTTTAACATATAGCTCTGTTTTCTAAAGTACTGAATAAACACTAAAGTTCAAGGTGGGATTAATTTTAAGATATCTACCATTCAGATGTCAAAATCTGTATTATGGTCTGTGGAGACCCGATCAACAGAGCTCCCAACAGAGGGGTTCATCTCTCCATGTATATTCAAGTAGTGTAACTGAAACTACTAAACTTTAAAAAACCCTGACAAATAAATTCATGCCTTAATATTATCCTCTCGTATATAATTTTTAAATCAATCTCTAAAAGTAAATTATGGTTTTCAATCTCCATTTAGAAAGCAAACTCACAGGTTTAGGCAAATGCATAACCACAGAAACTAGATGGAGCCTTAATTTATGCTCTTTTCACAGCAACACAATTTCATCTCCACCTCAAGATAAACTTCAGTTCCAGGATATTTAACTGACATAATCTGGGAATATTTAAGTGACTGGATGAAAGACAGGGCATTTTAAAGACAGATATTTGCAGTGTCTTTTGAATGGTCTTGCAGATATCTCATGAGAGATTTGAGAACACACTAATACTAAAAAGCAAACAAACACCCTCAAAATAACCAACCAACCAACGAGCCCCCAACCAACCAAACAAAAAAGAACGTAACAAAACCCCCACCTTCCCCACCTTAGCTTTACAGAATTAGAAATTGTATTTGACTGGTAAAAGTACATTTTACATTGAATATATAACGCATACGCAAAAGCTTACAACTTAAACTTTCATATTCTGCAATTACTAATGAACACTGCAAATATATATCTCAGACATACCTGGTTTATGAAGATTTTTTTGGTGGTGTTTTGGGGGCTTTTTTTGAAACTATATCTTAAAAAAAACCAAAACATGAACTATTGCAAACTTGCCTGACACACGATCAAGAACTTCTGCTAGAGTTGTTGAGACAGGCAAATGAAGAGTACGAAACTTGTGTCCAGCTCCATACATTGGATGTTGAATTACGTGACTAGTAGCATTGATTCTACCTTTGTACAGCTGAATGGAAAAAAAAATTCGACATTTAATATCATTTTAACATCCAGAAATAAGTTAACACACTAAGTCCTTATATACAAATTCACCTCAGCAAAGTAAAGTTACATCTTTTGTGTGCTAAAAAGAAAACTGACGCATCCTTCAACTTTGGAGATATACGATAAAATGCATAAAATTAGGACACGTTTAATTTTTTAACTTAAAAGAATTTGCTTCAGAAGTCTCGAGTATTTTTAGAATCGGAAACAGTATGGTATCATAATTGTTAAAAAAACCCCAATCATTTTATGTAGCTGTATATGTCAGAAAAACTGAGTATCTGAGAGTTGCAATGATTTATGAAATTAAAACTTAATTCTGAAAAAAAATTAGAAAAATTACAATATACTTGGAGTAGAGAAAGATGTCATTTCACTATTGCTCTGACTTGAGGATGAACTTTATTCTAGATTTAATATCTACTTTCTGCTATTATGACAGATAACTAAGTCACTAATAGTTAAAGCATTTCAACTATTTTAACATAACATATTTTAGCCTGAGCTCTGTGCAGTTTTTGTATCATTCTTTGCTTGCAGTAACTTTTTTACAGACTTTTTCTGCAATGATAGTGCCACTGGCCCCCCTCCTCCCCTTATCAGGAGAACTGTTTACTAATATTGACATGCAGAACCAATTTATTGTTGTGCAGTATTTTATCAAACAGATGTAATGCTTGATGACTATCAGGATTTAGCTTATAAACACAGGTTTGGTAAGAAAAGATTAAAATGAGGACCCAATCTTTGACAGGTTATGTTGTTGGATATACCAGAAGTATGTTCTGCACATCCACACTATTTTTAAGGTTTCTCTCAGCATGTTAAAATAATCTATTCCTCTGTAATAAGAACCAGATTGTTTCCTGGTGGTTTTAACAGCAGAAACTGAATTATCTGACAACTACTTTTCAAGATTTTTTTTCTGCTTTTACTTGCCTAGTAACATTCTGTAAAAATCTGTTCTATGCAAAACAAATTATTAGAGAATTGATGTTACCTTCGCATTACCAACGGCCGTGTTAAAAAAATCATCTCAGGTTAAAGCAAAACATTTAAATGTTCGCGCTAAATCTGTATTTATTTCTCCTTTTCCATTTTGTACTGTTTAGCCACTTCCCCTGTCACGTATCTCATGTAGTACTTTACTTCTGCAATGTAGTAACAACAGCAGAAACCAAAGGAGAAAATAATTTTTCCTTGTATGGGAGTACCAGATATTTTCATAACTTCTGTTTTTCCTGTATTTCTTTATTCAAAGCATTCAATTAAAAGCATAGCACTGCAGTCATTAATCATAATAGTATTTTATGGTGAAGCATGTGGAAGTATAAAAGCATACATCTGCTTTATCGATTAATTCAAGTATTTGTCACTCAAGAATTTATTCATGGTGTTTTGATTAATGCTGAAGGATCTCTGCCAATTTTGAAGCATCAAAACTACGATTATTCCTCAATGCAACTGACAATGAAGAACTGCTGGAAGGACAAGAACTTGTATCTATATTTGCTGTTAATGCGTAAGGATACTATTAAAAACTTTCAGTTGTCAATTCTTTCAGAAGCAGTATATTTTCAACAAGATGGCTTTGTCTTAAACAGTGCCTTAAACTTCTTTTTAAAATACTGCGTTACAATTCACCAATACGTTCTTTTCCAAAATTCCACAATGTGTAGACTAAGAAAAGCTGACATCTGACATTTCAAAGTTGAATATACACAGATTTTAATATTTTTTTTATTAAGGCTAAATTTATTCCATGTTCTCCATACAGTTACCAAAAATCTTACTGGACAAGGGGATTGAAGAAACAAAGTCACTTTCTCATCCTCTAGCATCAGTTGCAAAAAAAGCCTCCTAATAAATCCTGAAATGTTTCCAGAGGTTGGGAGGTTCCCACGCTGAGGAGAGGACTGGAACAATTCACAGAGAACCTGGGAATGCAAAATGACATCACATTGAAAATATTTCTATATTTAGGTCCATAAAATATAGCTCTACACAGCCATAATAGGCAGTGCCTAAGATCTACCTTTCAGTTATCATTCAAAGCAGATCCAAAATGAGCAGTGAGGAAACTACAAGTAAGTTTGGTTTTGTTTTCTTTTTTTAAAAAAAGTTCAAGAGATTGACTACAGGATCTAAGTAATTGTAAACACACAACTACTCAAAAAGATAAACCAAAGATAAAAAGCATTTAGAAAAATAGTTTTCAAATTCCTCAAGCAAAAATTTCCCACTGCATAATGCAGTATTACTACCAGCTATTAACAGAGAACTGTACTGATTTTTTTACTGAAGTCTTCTTGTCCCCAGGGCATTGTCATTCTTAATGTTGAAAAATCTTCTTTTAATTATATTTTTATTCAACTAGGTCTGCAAGGTTAACAAATGTGAGGAAAATAGCTGAATTTGCATTAGAACATCAGATGCAAAGCCATATTCTGTGATAGCCAATATTTTCCTGGTCACGGATTGTGCAGGCTATATACAAAACTTTTCCAGCCAATGACAGATGAAAGCTATTTTAAAGAAAGCTAAAGAAAAATAAAAATGCTTAAAAGCTGGCTATAGTTATTAATAAAAAAATGAACTTTTTTTTTCTCTCTCACCTGTGCCATAAGTCTCTGGTTATTAGGATGGCAAGAAATGCACTGTAAGAAGAAAGCAACTGTTGCATTTTCAATTGCTGTCCGCTGCTGAGTGGTCAACCCTGTTGTTACAGTTGATGAAAGCAAGCTAGATCTTGTACTGGTCTGTTGTGCTGTCACATTGTGTCCTCCAGAAGTAGCACCAGAATGGCACAACAGAAACAAAAGTGCTGTCCACAATGGATTGACTTCAGAGCCACCCAACCAGTCCTTCATCATGTGGCTGTTGCCAACTTCTGTCAAAAACCTGAGAACAGGAGCAACCAGGTCTGCCGTAATGGGCATTTTATTAAAGTGCTGTGGAACATGATGCCTCCTGAGCCTGTCCTGGGGGATATCCATTGATTGTGCAGTGCAATCAGAGCTAGAAGTATGGTTAAAGCAAAAACTAGCAAGACTTCTTACAAGCAGTGAGGGCAAACCTGAGTCCAATAATTGCTTGATAGCTTCAGGAGACTGAGATGAGGCAGCAAGAGTAGCCAGGTGAGACTCTGTTAGTGCAAGAGGGGCTTGTGCGTTTTTTGAGTCATCTGTTAAAGACGAACTAAGGTCCTGCTTTTTGCTGTCATCAGTCATGGACAGTCTGTGTTGACACTGCATTGGAGGAGGAGTGATACCCATCCATCCCATGAGTAAGGAAAAGTAATTTGGGTGGATGTGGCACATTGAGCAAAGCAAACTATCAACAGCTTTCTTCAAAACCATGTTGCAGGGAAGAGACATGGACCAGTTAAACAGTGACCTGCAGAAGACAGAAAATCATGTCAACACATAGTTTGCCACTCATAGTCCCTTTTCCTCAGTGGTTCATAAAACATCTTTTTACCTTTGCGCTTAACTACTGTAGAAGCTGCTGTAAAACACTGAGCTGAGCTTGAAAGCCTTACTTCAATCACACTGTCAGCAGGACATTCATTACCCATATGGCATTCCTCAACCTTATGTCTAAATTTCTTTTATCATCCCGTATTTAAAATAGAAATAAGCTGACTTTTCTGGCACGCTGCACATGAAAGACAGGATTTCAGTCTTTTGACAGTTGTCACATGATTTCCACATTTTTGAGTCAACTGCAACCTATTCGTGCTTTCAACTCTCTAAACTGCAGCTACTAGGATCACACACACACGCGCTCATTTACATAAAGCTCTCTTAATCCTTTGTAAGAACTAGAAGTATTTTAACATGTTTCCATTTTTTAAAATTTGTTTTATTAAGGTTCTACCTAAAGATGTTGCAAAAAAAAAAATGAAAGCAGCAACATTCTTGTTGGTTGAATGATGTTACCTTCGCTACCCTTACTCAACCGGAACTTAGGACAAAAGTTAGCAACAGAATTATTCCTCGGATATACTAAAATCCCATCTATTTTTGAACCCACTTACATCCAAATACCATGTGCTTGAATGCTAATCCAAGGCACATGAACGCAAAAGCTAATTTATCTTAAATTATTCAGATTAATTTTCAGAGTGGTATTTATAAAATCACAAAATCATCATTTCTTCATACAGAGTAGGTGAAGTATTTAAAAAAAACAACCAACCAACCAACCAGTTTTCTGAACTGCATTCACAGTACCGAAACACCATACATAAGTTATATTATCTTAACCTTTACATACACAGGTGTATGCACACATCGTGCCACTTCAATGTTAGTTTTTAAAATAAGTTTGGATGTATCATCATATGTCATATTCCCATCTGAAGATAAGAATTATTTTCCGTTCTTCTGGATGGAAGCGTTATTCTCTCTTTAGTCTAAGGCACACTAAAAGTCTAGAACAGAACATGGGTCTAACCCAAAGTTAGCTTTATCATCACACTCCAGTGAACGGCTGATAAAAAACCTCTCCAACACAAAACTTTAAAAAGTCACCTCAGTGAACAAATGACCCATAACTTTGAGAAGAGAGTCAAATTTTCCCAAAGCCCACATACGATAAAGGTACACTTAAACTCTTCTCCAACTACATATTCACACAATCCTTCCGCCAAAATTTTCTGAGTAAGTTCATGCTTTGCAAAAAATAAGATTCTTTTCCAACTAGGTATTAAAAAATGACTGAGGAATAAATTAGTATCCATTGCCCAAAGCAGAACTATTGTAATGGAAAATGGGGATGACAGGAAAATACATCCAGGACAAAAGTGAAATATCACATGAGGGAGAAATTAGGAGTTATGGCTAGAATCAATGAAAATATTTCAAAACGTAAAATATCAAAAAGGATGAAGAATACAGATGAGAAGTTACTTCTATTAGAAGAACTATTTAGCCTTAAAAGTCTGAAAACAATCCTCCTCTACTTATTAAAAATGTTTTTTATAATTTGCTCCAGATGCTGGCTGATATGAATTATAGTTTTATTTGGCAGGATGTTGAGGAACAGGGCTATATTGCAAGATGCATATTCAAACTAGGTACAATACTTTTATTAGTATTCCTTCATTTTGTCCTGGGATGAAAACAACATACTCTCCTTCAAAATACAGGAATTTAGTTGTGAAACCCACTTTTATATTAGTATAAATCAAAATGGGTTGTCTATTTTAAGAAGTCTATTTTTGATAGAGCTCTTCCTTTTCAAACATTAAAATTGTTAAAATCCATCCTGAAAATATATTTCTGTTACAATGTATTCCTGTAAGGACTAATTGACCTGCAATTGAAAAACCTTAAATTGATTCCCAAAATGAACATTCTTATTTTGAATTAACAATTATTGTACCTTTCTGAGCATTTGAATGTTTACGCCTCAAGAGGACAGTGAGGTAGCATGAAAACATGAATGTTTCCTACGGGCAACAAAAAAATTACGTGCTATCAAAGTTCCTTTCATTAACTGGAGTTTTATTCAATGGTAGAAATGAAAGAAGTTTTACTAGATACAGGAATTTAACAGCTGTATTTCTATAATACTCATGAAACAAAGCCATGTGGCTTCACTTTTTTGTTTTGTTTAAACAGAAGAGATGATTAAGCAACATAAATTTGGAACGTTACCTCACATATTTTCAATCTGGAGTCACTAAAAGTATCTATTTGGTGTTTGGGGTGAACTTTCCTTTAGAATCAAACATCATCCAGCAAATTTATAGTTCCAGATTCACGCAAGATTTTATGCTTTGTTTCTTTCAAATTAGACTTTGGCTGGAACAAAAGCGGTGACTCTAAAAAAACAATACCCCCTACCCTACCTCTTAGCTATCGATTATTGGATGCCATGAGTAATAAAATAATGCTTATATAACAGGATACTAACGACGATCATGATTTATAGGTACTATGAAAATTACTGCCAACACCCAGTTTCAACAAGAACAGCCCAGAGTTATCCATTAAAAACACCAAACAAAACCAAAACCATGCAGCAGTTTACCTTTTATATATGTGCAAGTATAAACATGAATTTGCTGTTTTGTTTTGGATTTTTGTTTTTAAACACAATTATACCTGGAATGTGTGAAGTGCCATTTTCTGTTTAGAACTACAAAATTACCTGTTTAAATACCTTTACGTATTTATTCTATCAATTAGCTTCAGGGATGACAATTTCCACCACTGTTTCATGAGTATGCTTCAAGTTGTACCATTTCAGTGAACAAAATAACTCAGTTTTAAAAAGTATGTGGTGCAAGACTTCGTTTTACTTACTCAAAGAGTTCTCTGTCCAGCAACGCTGGTAAATCATATTCAACAAGCAATTCATAACTATGCCACAAAATTGCTGCTACGCAATGCAAATGGGAAGGGGATGGCATCAAAAGACCATACTCTCTTGTTGAGCTATTTGGACAAATGTAGCTGACCCGGCCACTTTTTTTCATAGCTGCAACTCTTGCGGAATCGCTGACCCATTTCAGCAATGCTTGAATTCTGGAAGGCAAGATGATGTAGCACATTACAAAGGGTCAAAGAAATACTCAAAACCAAATTAGCTTGCTGTATTTTAGTAATCTGAATTACACGTTTATCACTTCCTTTGAAGCGAAGTTCAAGAGTGAGTTCAAACTCTGTTTTCTCAAGACTTAGATCACTAACAGGGGAAAAATTAATTAAAAATACTTATCTTGGAAAGCCAAATGTAAGCTTTCTTTCTACAGAGAAAAAAAAACATAGCAAGTACCCCAGTTCTGAGTATTGGAGAGAAAAGTCAGTTGAACATTAAAAGTTTTATCACATTTATAAGACCAAAAGAGGGATAGCCTAAAAGTGCAGAAATCTAAAGAAGCTTTCCAGCTTTCCCTCCTAACTCCCTGCATCGTTGGCAAAAAATGCCATATCATAACAATCAGATTTTCCAGTTTTGTGCAGTAACATCAAGCCACTATTTAGCAGATTATTTTTGTATACACTTCCACATGAGAATCCAAATACATTACCTATCTTTTGTTCCAGGGTCTTGAGTTGTTCCGAGCTGATAAAGAATGTCTATTGTGGAGTCAGAAGAAAGACCATTTAATCTTCCAAACAGTAAAGGGCTATTCAGATCTTGCCGCATTAAAAAAAAAAGGGAGGAGGGGAAATAATAGAAGTACTTACATATGTATTTTTTTAAAGTACTAATGAAATTATCATAGAATTACAACAGTAACACTGAATTGAGTTTAGCCATTAACATAAGGATGCAATTCTTATTCTACACAACACTGCCTCAAAACCGTGCAGTTTGTATGTTCAATGCAATGTTCAGCCTTGCTAGAAAAGGAAAAATCATTGCAACATTCATCAGACACAGGCCTTAAAGGTTTAACTAGTAGGATTTTCCTCAGTATGTTCCAAAAAGACATGACTAATTCCAGTAGAGATCTCCAACATCATACTTCACAGAAGCAAACAATTATTTCAAAATAGAAGCTTATTTAACTCCAATTTCCATCAACGGGACTAAGGCCAAGGATTTCCTCAGATTATTTCCTGTTCATCTTCTCCTTGTGTGCTCATCTCCTGCCCCGGAGGAAACTACTCTCTTATCTCACAGCATTCCAGCAAAAGACAGTAGGCTACACTGAAACAATAACTCACTGTAAAATAAGTCATGGAAGTCATTCTGACAAGAGTGTTTTCTGTTAGTATCAGCAACTTCAAAACAGGGAATATCGATTTCAGTTTTCGTTTACTTAAAAGCCACAAAACAACGAATCAAAGTTGTATGGAATCATAAATACAAAAATTTCGTGCATTACTAGAAGAGCTACTGCAAAATTTTGCTGTGGGACACAGATTAGTTGTTCAAGTGTCTTAATTATGTACCTACACCTGTAAATATTTTTAATGCTTAGTGCTGTTCAGACTTTATACTGTCCTACAGACTATTACTGCTCAAATTTTGCTGCACTTGTTTCCCTTAACACTGCTCATGGATGCTCTGTATTTTGAAACATCTAGACACAGTATATAGAGTAAGACGTGCTAACGATATGCTGCAGGTTCTACTCTCGTGTCTTCAAAACATTCACCTAATTATGTGTTCTACACAAAAATCAAAACAACCCTGGTTGCACTGCTTTACTGCTGTAGAACTACCCACATACAAAGACTGTCAGAAGCACGACAAAGCACAACAGCAACTTCTAAGCAACTCACATTCACAATAAGAAAGTAACAGGCAAATATATACTATATTTCTACATTTATTCAAGCAATGTTTTTAAGCAACAACCAAAAAGAAAAACTTTGCACTCACCTGCAGGATCACTCCCTGATGCTGAGCAGTTTCTTAGAAGAATGTCAATCAGTTTTAGGCCTATTCTGGTGGACTGAAGCCCAATTTTTACGAGCACAGCCTCAATGTTTGGAGAGTGCATACCACAGTAAGGTGACATAAGTAAAGCAGCACATGTCTGCAACAGATTAGCAGTGGGTGCTGCAGCACTCGCCATCATTCCTTCTAAATCACTTATGTGAGTGAGGCAGTGGTGTAATAATCTCAGCCATCCAATACTGAAAAGGAAAATATGAAAATGAGCTAATGTATCATTTTCTTATTATTTTATATTTCATCTATAACTACCTGTATTAAATTCTAGGACAAATATTGCAGAAAACTGCTGTGACATGATCAGACATCACATGAGAAAAGCAAATTAAAATTATTGAATTTAAGACCACAAAGTTTTATTCATTGGCAATGCTGTTGCAATCACTGGTCATACTCTCTTTAACAGTATTGTTCAGTATTCCTTTTAATATTAAATCTGGAAAAGCAAACCTATTGTAATTGAATCAACTTGAAAAAACATTAACGATTTTATTTATAAAAAGTATACTACAATGCTGTTTAAACAAGCATTATGAACAAGAAGGCAATTAAGTTGCAGGTGAAATAATAATTTCACTGACAACCCTCAAATTAACAGGTTAACTTATTTTCACAGCTAACCTTATCTCCCACAGTTCCAAAAAAAAAAAAAGCAAATTTGCATACAGACCTTCAGTGAAGTTTATACTTTTATTTGGGGAATTATTTACTCCTAAATACTTATCATTTTAGAAATTGTTTTCTGCTAGGTCTAAACCAAAATTATACCCAAATTTATTGAATATATCTATCATACTACTACCATCACACAATAAAACATTTCAAGATATGAGGAATGTACACTCACCTTCTTTCTTTAGGTACTGATTATTTTTGTGTGACTTTAAGGTAACCTTTTCTTAAGTACAAATAACAATAATATAAATTTGACTGTGAAAATTTGCTTCACTGCTATAGAAGATCAAAGATCAATTCCAGTTACACAGCTTTTATCAAATATATACTGGATAATATTCATGTTTTCTAAATTTACTTGTTCTCAAAATTTTTCCCAGCAAAAGAACGAAGGTTTTTTAAACTTTCCCATGTTCTTTTCTCAAATTTATGAACATTAAGGTTCAAAAATGAAATATTTCAAAAGTAACAAATTTTTACAATTTGGTAAGCTAAATTTCAGAACAAAGAAATCTCAAAAATTCACTCATTATTCAAAGTCAGAAAATTTTAACACCTTTTTTTAAAAAAAATCTTTAAGGGATTTATTTTAAAAATGAGTATGAAACTCAAGATAAAAGCTTTTGGAAAGAAATCTTGCTGATATGCCAAAATCACAACACTCAGTTCCTATTTTCAAATGTTTGCAAACAGCAATATTAGATATGATGTCCACAAAACATCCCATTGTCCTGTTTCTATTCCTGCTCCAACACTTATGTAACTCTGTTGACTTCAGTAGGGATAAGAAATATGTCACTACTTCAGTTTTTATGATAACTGCCGACCCATTAAAAGCTCAGACTGCAACTCCGAACGCTTTACTAGCCGTTGTATTCTTTCACCATTGCAGAGATGAAACACATCCTTTTACATATGCAGATGAAGCATACTACTGAGAAAGTGAGGTATTTGAAACAGATTCTGCAAATGTTAAAATTCAACTGCAAAAACAGGTTCTCATGAATACAGTTTGCTCCTGAAAGATCTGTCTCAGAGCAGAAAACATCATTAAAAAAGACAAAAGCCTGATCTGGCACAAACATGCCTCCATCCATTGATATTAGAGGCTTACCTTGTTTTAGAGACCTGATCCTCGGAGGGCAGGAATGGATTATTGACGGTTGCAGACGAGGTGTTTCCGAAGGCCGTGAGGCCTAACAGTTTGATCTGAGAGAGGCCGAGTGTACTGGCATCCCGAGGGCGATGGAGACGGAGGCAGACAGCGGAGGCAACTTCAGCTTTTACCAGCTGGATTTTTATATACGTGAGACCACTTGTGATAACAGGAGTTGACAAAGGTAACATATTGACACCATCTGCACTTATTTCAACAGATACTGATGAAGGGCAAGCTACAGAGTAAGATAAGAAGGTTTAATACAATTTAGAAATCTGTACTGGTCTGAATTTTAAGTGTTAAACATGTATCCCTGTTAAAGAAACAGAACAACATGACCGAAATGATCTTAGGCAAATGCTACTACAGAATTGCAGATGGAATATTTGACCTGTGTGATTGAATATGTTAAAATGCATAAGCATATTGACACATGGTGTATACAGTTTATTTCAAAGACTTAAGACAATGAAAGGTCCTGTCAGTGTACATGCCACGTGTTTCCCTAGCAGGCCTATGAGGATAAGAGATGAAAATCTCATGCTTTATTCCAACCACCATACAAAACCATTTTGCCTGAGGATTGCTGACAAATACCACATTATCACTAGGGAAAGTTTTGACACGTTCGGCGAGATTTTTGGCATATTTAAATTTAACGCCACAAAACGTGTACTGAGCTAGAAGAAATCAAGCGGAGGCAGGGCTTTTCATTCTCAAGGAAAGCAGAATTAGCCAACTTTTCAACTTATTTTACAGACATTCTTCAAACAACCTGTCCGCTTTAGTTCCTTTGATTATACTCTTTGTACCATTTCTAAATCCTACCCTTCAAATTTTCAAACTGGCACCAATGTCAATGAATCTACGTACTCGCCAGAGAGGCCAGGTGAGGCTGGATGTGGATCTCCTTGAGCAGCACGGCCGCAGGAAGGTGAATCGTGAGGTCGCACCAAGCTTCCTCAGGCAAAAATATGTATGACCACGCGGCAGACCGAGCTCTTCTGTGGGGAGGAGTAGCCTGTAACAGCACTTCAGCGGGCTGGGCAGTGGGACTGCTTGAGGTGATGGAACCTTCAAAACAAGCACCGTTAACATTGTCATTCATGTTTATTAATAAAACCCAGATTAATTTACAACCTGAACTGTGGCAAACACTTCCCCTCTGCCCCCATCTCACATGTTCTGGTTTATTGATAACATCCCATGTGCAATAATGACAACTGCTGAGATATTTTTCTTTTAGACTGTTTTACAATAGGCAGTTCACATATCCATATGCATGTGCTTGAAAATTTGCTAGGGGACACTTGCTACCAAAATACTAAACTTTCTATCAAGAGTTCATTATGAAAAGGTACAGGTTGAACAGTATGCTTAGAAATTGAACCCAGTTAATTCATAGTTAACATAACGAAGGCTTTAAAGTTTTAAATATTACAAAGATAACATAAATGACTTCATAACCAAAATCTGCAAACCTTTTGCTTTAAAAAGGTTTGTTTCACATGAAAATCTATTTCTAACAAAGACACTAGAAGCAAGAAAACCTGACCACAGCAGCCCCTTATTTTTCTAATCTTAGCCTGAGTTAAGAATGAAGCAGGAAGATCTAGGCTATGTCTTCTTTAGCACGTAGTATGGCACAAGACCAGATTTGTTCTGCTTAAACTACAGGTACTTGGGGTGTTTTACTTTAAAGTGGCTCTAGCCTGGCTCCATAACTGAATGACTAGTAGCAGCAGGACGTGAATTCCTGGACACAGTTTAATAGACTTTAATTCCAAATGAATCGCGTTTGTCTCTCGGAGAACACTATATGATGAGTGTACTAAGTGAGGACAACCTTTCCTTCTTTCCCCGATGCACACAATACTAACCTCCTCCCCCAACACCTTCTTGAAACATCAGCAACCCCTTTTTTTTAGAAGATTTAATGGTATTGCAACATTTGACACTATCGCAGTATTTTCTTGATAAAGGTTCAAGTATATATTAACGTAAGAGAAAGAAGTATTACTTACCCAAAGGCGCAAAATTGTGAATTCCTTCTGCATTATCAGGCTCAGAAGCTAGCACTCTAGCTTTCAAACTGCTGTCTGTTGCTTTGGTGGGACCAGAGTCAAGAAATTTCATAATAGTCGAAACCATACTTCTTGCAGTGTTAACAATAGCTCTTGTGCTCGTTACCATGTTGTTGCAAATAAGTTGAACACCACCTGTGTATAACGCAGGCAGAAGGGAAAATAACCAACGCTGTTCAGAAGCATGCATTAGATTCTAAGCAAGCAAAGGCCTATTTAGTGAATTTGCTCCTCCGAACACATATCTATATTCCTTTTTGAGTACCAAAAAAATCTACAATAAACCTTTTACTTGATGCAGGTAAAGAAAAGACATTCTTACCCATATCATGGAAAGCCTTCAGTGCCTCACTTGTATCCAACACTCGTAAAATGAACCAGAGCAGTGGCTCAGATAACTGACAAGTGGCGAGAGAACCCTAGAAGAAAAAGTTAAGAAATACAGTTTCATGCAAAATTAGTATGACAGAAATACACATTAGTCTCCCCTTTTAGTAGGCAAAAATCCCAGAGGGGAAATGCCACTATGGTCGACCTCTCTACCATGAAATAGCAGTATCATGCCCTGCATGGTTCACTCCTGCATAGGAGAAGTCTTTGTAGTAGGAAAAGATCAAACTACCAGTGGGGAAGCAGCTTAAAGGAAATGAGAATATTGAGCATTTAAAGTATCCACTAATATGAACACAATAAATGTGTTTCCCACCTGAACACAATAAAACATTCAATCCATCTTCAGGCTTTTAGCCAGGAACATTTACAGGAATGTCAAAATGTCCTTACAGAAACTCTCCCTCCCCCTCTACCATGGGCAACAGAGGGAGGTTTCCTAACTTCAGCACGAAAGTGAAGTGAGGTTGGAAAAATGTTAACATTTCTTTTACATAGCACTAGTTCAGTTTTCTGACCTTGTAATAGGTTACAGCACCAACCACCTGTAATTCCCTTGAAGCACAGCAGACCTAAGGGAACTTACCTGTCTTCCCATGTACCCACAGGCCATGTAGGTAAGAATTGGCTGAAGCATCACTTGCACTGTTGTTGCTTTTTTACTAAGAGTTGTCAGGATAGTGAACAACCCATCTCCAACTGATATTGCATCCAAGCCACCATGAAAGTTTTCATGTTTAGTGAGATGTAAGCCACTTGCACCTTAGTGAAAACAAACAGTTCAAAAATGAGAAGCTGAGGCCTAACAAACCATTACAGCACGTAAGAGAACTCAAGGATACTTAAATGTCTTTCCAGTTAAATATTCATATGGATTTTACAAACTAAAAATGGGCAAGTTTTCAGATCATATAAACTGCTGTTAGTGTTCTCAGATACACACTACCTTCTTTACAGTATAATGGGAAAACAAGACCCTGGAAGTCAGGGAATTTCAATCCAATTTTAGATAAGATGATACAAAAGACTGTAATTAGTGAAGGAAACAGAACAACTACAAGGATTGGAATCACTCCTATCCAGAAGGAACAAGCAAGTATTTAAGATTTTTTTCAGATAACAGAAGTGCAGATGTGCCGGCAAAAAACCCAAAACCGTTTAACACATATATTTCTATCAGAAATACCTCTCCCAGAACCATCTTTCTCAATATTACAGCTCAGGATTTATTCATGAGGATTTACTGAATATCAATATTCAGCAATATTGATTACACATTGCTGAAATTGTGGATGGAAAGCAAAAGGATAGTCTTTCCAAGGAGGAGTTGACCTCCGTAAATACAACTATCTTACAAAGCGTATGACATCAATGTGGAAGAGCTTTTTAAAGTGCTTTTAAATTTGAGCGGGGCGAATGGATGGAATAATCACATTCCATTTAGAGAAACTGGAGTTACACTAACAAATGATAACAGAAAAATAACATGTTCAGGTGATGTTTGAACATGCCGTAGAGAAACAATCCAGCAAGAGAACTGACAGCTATAGAACTTTAATCACCTTCAAGCTATCAAGAAAGAGAATATTGAGAAGCACTGGATACATGGAGACAGAGAAAGCAGAGTCTTAAGATTCAGTCTCTGCATGGTTTAGAAAAGTTAAATGGAATGAATGATGGAACTAAAGACAACTATGGTGGATTTGCTGTGGAGCCTTTGAAGCAAGAAGGAGGGGAATACTGTAACGTGTATGATTTTCATAGTCTGTCAAAGACAAAGCATAAAAACCTAATGAAATAAATAGACAAAATGGTCATAAAAGAAAATCCAACAGATGTTTTAACTTCATGTGACAAGTGAATTATTCAAGGCCACGCTGATTACTGAACAGCTGGCTTGCCAGCTGCAGTAAATTAACATTATTAGCATAAATTTTGACACCAGAGCCACTAATTATTAGTACACATCTACAGACATCTTCTTGTATATCCTTCCTGGGTAGCTAGCATGCTGCACTAGCTATTATGTGTTTACTACTATATGCTGATAACTGATTTTTGGATCCTATATAACCTTGGCTGTAGTCTTGGAGAAATGTTTTGTTCATAGAAATTGTCTGGAGAGAGCTTAATACAGTTGTTCATGAACTAAAACCACAAATAACTGTGTTGTATCTCCCCCAAATACACATACAAATTAGTTTTAATAACTTATATTAAAAGACCTTGGAAAAAACAATCCACTGAAGGGATCAGCTTGCCCAGTATCCTGAATTCAATGAAAAACATTTTGAAACAACACTACCTTTCCAAATTGCCTTTTTAAAAATGCAAAACAACTGCTGGACAAAAATCAGTTGTTTAGAAACACATCAAAGTTGAGAAGAATTTTTGAATTTCACCCCAAAGAAACACATATTGAACACAAACCATCATTCCCAGAACAAACTACTTTCAGTGTTCCTAGTGTACTTGCAATACCACACAGACTACCCAGAGTAAAGGAGGAGATGTTCTGGAATTAATTTCAAGAAGGTTCCAACAGGCAATCCAGGCTTGTCAAACCCTGCCTGCTGTTTAATTTGACTACTGGAGGTTACTACTTTTTCCTTAATTGCTTTTATGCCAAAATGAACCACGGGTCTAACATTCACGTGCTCTCATACAAGTAGTGTACTTTTTTTTGATAATAGCATTGGTTAACAGTTTCACATCTGCTTAAAGGAGACTAGCACATAAAAGGCCAGAGGTACTTTCTTCAAAACATGAGAATCACTATAAAGAGAACAAAATTTTTCAATTATTACACCTGAAATGTAGTGCAAGCTCTTTGCCTATCCTCCTACAAAGTGTTTTTCCAGTTTTGCGCATGCAGTAACATTCACAGTATTTCAGTCAGTGGTTTATTTTGTGCAAATAAGCTCTATCCTATCATTACAGCTTACAAGCAAGTCATAAAGACACCCTCTGAAAAAATGCACTGACAAACAGCAACTTCGCTGTTCAAATTATTATCAGCTTCCTCATTTGTTTGTAGCAGGAAGATCCCACCCACAAATATAGGACTGGACCTCCCTGAACATGATGTTAATGAGATTTCTGGTAAAACAGAGGAATAGAAAAGTTTATGTATTCTGTGCAAGGGCCACAACCATAATTTTTCTTTTTCAGAAATGATTAAAGAAATGGAAAATTTGGGGTGGTTTTACCACCCCAAAAGACATTCCGTTTTATTTACAAAATACCTACCAATAATCATTGCCATAGCGCTGCTGTTACACTGGCCAAGTGCAGACAAAATCTGGCTCATAATTTGTTGGTTGGCCAACACCAGGTCTGCCACATATGCAGTTGATCCTTGAGTATTAGGGTTGCTTCCATTGCCATCTTTGCCTCCTGAAACCTTTTCTTCATCAGACACACTGTCTGTAGTACTGCTTGCTACTGGAACACGGGCACTATATTCTCGGTTACTGGAAAGCGGTAGTTGAACTAAAATGTTGACCAGTTTTAGCAAATCAAACATAAGTTGATCCCTTGTCATTTCTCCACAAACTGCTTTGGCATCACCTGGACGGATAATATTGGCAAAAAGCCCTCCAAAACATGCTCGAGCACCCACAGAGCTGTCTGAGCCGCTGCGAGACATCACTTTGTCCGAACATGTAATGTAATGATGCACAAGGAAGGTTATAGACTCAATTACTGCAGAAATAGTGCTAACTGATACAACTTCAAAATTCTGTTCCAGGGTAAATTCCAAGAGTTTCACTTGTGCATCCAAGGGTCCCTGGCCCGTCTGGAAAGCACCTCTGAAAGGAGAGAAAAAAAAAAAGAAAAGATATTTTGTTGTTCAATATCAACAAGTTAAACACATTTGTTTGTTGCTTTTTTTTTGTCTTGATTTTTAAGAATCAAAAAGCACACTAGACTTTCAATAACTAAAAATCTAATCATTTTTTTTAAATTCACATTGAAGCAAAATTTGATCTTTCATGTGAGTCAAGCATTCATCACTTTTTAATACACTGGTCATTATACAGCCTGTAGAACCTGCTCATGCAATCACTTTCCTGATACCACTAAGGATTAAAATTTCCTTTGAAAAAGTCTAGGTTGCATCATTTTTTTAATCATTCAGTTAATTTTGTATGTATAGGCTTGGAATAGAGTCCTGTTCAGTTGTGGGTGAAAATCTTCCTGGGAAGAGTCATCTAATACTTTAATATCATCAGGATTATTTGTTTTCTAACAGGAAATCATGATTTTTTTTTTTCCTTCCCACAGTCTTCTGTTTGTTTGTCAGTTTGGATTTCTTTTTTTCCTTTTTTCCCCTGAGGCAGAAAGAATAATGGTCAGGTTTTAGTTATCTAAATAGTAACTATATGTAAGACCATGAGAAGGTACTCAAACTATCACAGGTTGGTGCCTATAGCTTGACTGCTTGAAGGATCTCTTTTAGGGATAACTATATTTTCCCAATTACTTTACATGTGTACAGGTAAACTACAAAACGAACCTTTTGAATCAGGATATTTAAAATAAAACCGTGGCTAATTCTTGAAGCGTGTTAGTGATTTTTGATATATTTCTCTATATCTTTTGACAATGATATATAAGTAAGATCATAACTTTTAGATTTAAATACAGAACAAAACAGTTTATAGAAACAGCCCTGAAGAAAACAGTTGGCATTTAATTAGTTCTAATAGTAAAATACTGCTTTTCTTCACAGTCTTATGCTTTGATCAGACATGGTATACTTCAATAATTACCTGAGGTTTTAGCAATAACCATCTAAACCCTTTTCTGGTGCTTTGTCCATTTTATGACATTTCAGTCCCACCTTTGGTTTGCCTCAAAAAAAAATAATTATCTAACACATTTCCAAAACTATCCTTTCAGTGGTCTCATCAGCTTATTTCAAGTATTTCAAATACGAACACACATTCCAAGATTCACTATGAATTCATTATACAAGAAATGTCGTAATACAATCAAATAAGTGATTGATCATCAACATAATCTGGCAAACACCACCCATTCAATTTAAATTACTAAGGTAAAAACTCTTAGAAAAGGACAAAACTGTATGTTTTCTGTATAATTAAAGAATAGATAACACCAAAGTGCCACCTACTGGGAAGCCAGAAACTAAGGAAACTCCTCCCTAATTATATGAAGCCTTTGTCTGGGAACGAGCAGAACATCAATACCAGAAATAAATGACAATTCCTAATGTACTTCAGACCAAACAGTTGGCACATTTCTGGTGTACTACTTCATACGTAACAGTCTTGTGCCCATTGACCTAGCCTTGAAGAAGCAGAGCTATAAAAGACAACTCGTAAGCTCTTCTCCCTCCCCTGGCCAGTGGCACTGCTTCTCTGCACTAGTAGGGAGACAAGACATCAACAACAGGCCCCAGGAGGAGAGTGCAGCAGAGGTTTTCCACTGTTAGGTAAGGAGAAGAGGAAAAAAAAATCCCAAAACCTAAAGCAATAAATATGCACATTACATAAATAGGATTATACAATCTCATATTTCCTCCTACCATGTTAAAAACGCCATCCATATTATTCTCACCATATACAAATAATTTCTAGAATCTTTCATTAATTCAGGCCTCTCAAAATACTTTTTCAAATAGGTAAGCTCATCAACAGTGCCCTCATTTCAGGGATTACTTTAACGAAGGCCTTTAGCTCTAGATAAAATCAGTCCAACCGTTTAGTGCTTCTATTCACTGTCTCTCACACATGGACGGCTATGTGTGGATTCCAGTTGCGCTATTCCGTGTGCCAGAAGCAGCCCAGCTCCTGCTGGCATCGGTGCAGCAACACCCAAGATCTCTGTCCTTACATAACTTGACAGTGTGACAACACGGGACATACACATCTTAACTGTGATGCAGACTCGCACAGATTTTAAAAACACAGAGGGCATGAAAGGAAAAAAAAATAGTTAAGATTTACCTTTCTGTTGAAAGTATATGTATTAATTTCAATAAAAATTCACTGAACATCTGAGGACAAGTTGAAGAAAGGTGCACTTGTAATCGAGTAAGAAATTCTTGCATAGCTTGTGTCGCTGTTGGTCCAACCTAGAGGAAAAGGAATTTTCATGAGTATTGTATAAAACTGAAATGTCTTCAAGAACATTAAGTGTTACCTAACACGAACATTTTATAAGAAAAGAAATCTATTATGTAGCTTAATCTGCTTTCTGAAAAATTTGATGAGGTTTTCACAGAACTATTCCATATCAATTTATGTGTTTTTCTATTATTAACTATGACTAAAAGGCAAACACTTCAGTTCTTTGCCTACAACTTGTTTTGCACCTTGAGACTTTATCTTTTCAGTAATGCAAGCTACACTTCACACAGAATAAATTTCTGTGCTAATCTAAATTTTTTTTTCAAAAACTACAAATTTACACATAAGTGCTTTAAATTAATAGCATTGTGCAATGTTTAAGATCTACAAAAGACTATGTATTTCCTGGAACATTTTTCTGGAAAATACTGGAAATACCAGGTGTTTTCTGTCTCCTAAACTAAGCATTTCTGAGATTCCTGTGAAATATTACATACAATTAAGTTAACTTGTTGTTTTTGTTTTTTTTTATTGCTATTCACAGCTGTTTCAAGGACTGCAAAAAGCAAAAAAAACCACATTTGTTGAAATTAGGAGAAACAGTAAGACACCACACAAATTCAGAAAACAGGCAGAAAATAAAAGTATAATTTTAAATTCTGGAATTTTTAGATATTTAAACTTAATCTTCATTAGCATTTTTATCCCAACACAACAAGATTTCAGGAAACTAACTGAACTCTATTACTTTTTTCATGCATGTAACTAAGGAATCCTAACATGGAATACATGGAATTCATTCACTGACATATCACATCGCATTCTCCCCCTGTGGCAAGTCTTCAGACAGTTGTAAAAACATATGAACACTATTCAGAGTGCTACACTTCCCTATGGTTGCTCATCAGAACCAACTAAGACTATAACAAAAAAAAACCCAAACAAGTCAAGGATAATATACATGAATAATACATAATATGAATACTAATATTCATGCCAAGTGTATCGAAATTCTATTACAAAGAGTTTTTCCCTTATTTTAATTGCTATTTACCTGCGGACTGTGTTGATTTGTTCCATGAGGATTAGTGCCGGAAAGAAATTTCACTAACACATGAATGAGGTTTGGATCTGACACCAACAATTGGGCAGTACTTTCCTGAGCTCCAATGGCACTGCTTGGACCAGCTTAAAAGTAAAGACAGAAAAATTAAATCTGTAATCTTAAGCATGAAGTGTAAATCAAACATTTATACTGCATGTCCCATATACGTATTTCATGGTAAGTAAATATTCTCAGCAAAATCAGCTACCGAAAGCTGCTTACTCGGGACAACAATTTTGAATATTGAGTTTTTCACTAAATACAGATATGAACCCCCCAAATTGCTCCACCAGTGTGTTCCAAGCTTGCTAAGGCAGTATTCCTGAAAGTAGAGCTTCATGTTGGAGAAGCAATACATGCAGACATTTTCATTTGTTTCTCTTTGCTACTCCAGCACTTTAATAAGGCTTAAGTGCATTTGTTAGTTTGTCAGAGACCACGTGTTCTATTATCCTGTAAACAATCAACATATTTTTGTCCTTGGCACATTCAGAGACCTCTCATAATTCACTAAAACTGTAGGGAGCTTAACAGATTAAGAACTTTGAGGACCAGAATTAGAATTAAAACACACCCTTAAATGATCAAACAAATGAGCTTTACTAAATGTGAAGTCTTACTCATTCAGTAGTGGTAAAATCAATCAATTCAAAACACAACTTGACAAACGCATAGCTACCTCCTGAATAAAAAAAAATTATTCTTGTAATATTACATGCATGTAAATGAAGTTACAGGTTATTACACGCTGAAGATGCGAGCTCTTTCTGACTATGTCATCATATACAAAAGGTTAAATCAAGAGGAAATGATGCTCTACTATGAGAGCTCGCCTGGCATCTCTTTGTATCCCAAGATAAGATTCTTTCTTAGGGAGGCTGTTAGAAGAACCAAATCCTGAACTACTTACTAGTCACTCTGTTTATCAGTCTCATCATTCACAGTAATTTTCTTAAGCTAAGGAAAGTTAAACTAAAGATACAATCAGGAGGGAAATGTCTCCATCAAATGAGAATTTAAAAAAAAAAAAAACAGAATTAAACTCTGACTGCTTCTGTCTTAGCTGAAAAAGTTTTCAGAGCAATGAAATAAAAATAGCATTGGAAAGACACTTCCTGTGAGATGAAATCCTTACAGAAGATGGAAGGAGAAGATAATCCACGGTACATTTTCCCCTTATCAAATGCCAATTTATTCTCAAACTGTAAACAGATTTCTTGCTTTAGATGAATGCAGAAAACTAACGCTGAAAGCATGCCTTGTACAGCTGTACAAACCATTTTGCATTAAATTATCACCATCAGTAGTGGAACAAGGCTGTACAGCTATGACTGATGGCATGGCAACAGCTGGAGTTGAATAAAAGCAAGAAAGCATCCCACAGCATTCCAGTTCCATTGTATTGTAGACAACAAGCCCACTCTAGTTTACATTTGATAGTGCAAAAGATGAAAAGGCTAGGTTTTGCCTGGATGGGGGACAAGTCTGTAAAAAGTAAACGCACAACTTCACAGGTTCTCTGAAAGAAAACCCGAACACTTCAGAACAAGAGAGAAGCCTTCCATTGCAGGATGTGCCTTGGAACTCCCAGTCTGGCTGAACTGGTCAAGTTTATTTTCCCCTGCTGAATCTGCACCCCTGAACACTTACTTAAATAAAACATACAATACACTGACTTTCCCTCTAAGAAAACTAGGTATGTTGGTTGGTGGCAGTGGGTTTTTTTGGTTGGTTTTGGGGGGTGTTTCTAAGTATATCATGATACAAGTTAAAAACGAAAATGACACTTAAGTCATTAAGAATACTGAAGTGCTAAGCTCAGCTCATAGCTCTTGCATGTATACTTAGATCTGTTTTATTACTTCATTTTGCTTGGGTTTTTTTGAAAAAAGTTCCACTCAAACTATTTTCAAGTTTAAGACAAATCACTATCACTAAAATTACATTCAACTGCAGCCAACATAACTAATCAAAATGAGAAGCTAATATGAATTTGGTTATAGTTTTCTGTAACTTTCCATTGCTTCGATGTAAGTGCATCACTAGATGTCACTTGAGTTTGTCCAAAAGTACGGAGTATCCAAATTAATTTGAAAATAAGTGTACAAAGTGCCCAAAATATTTATACTTTTATTTGAAAAAGGGAAAAGGGACATACTTTTGTGCTTTCCTGCATTCCTGACATAGGAATAGACGTAAGAAGGTATTTAATTTTCTTCAGAGACCTTGTATCACCTGTGAAGTCTATAATGATCAGTGTGACAAGCAACACCGCTATTCAATGTTGTTCTTTTTTAAAAAAGAAAAGAAAACAAAATGTCCATTGAAACTACAGCTTCTAGAATATGTATGTATGCTTGTATTTTTCTGAACAGGGCATATCTAGGGTGTAGCTTCAAGTTACCTAATTTGTTTACTTGGTGTTTCTTTGAAAGTAACATTATTTTTAAAACTTCATCTTTTTCCTGCTGTGTTCACTTTCACTTGTTAGGTATGTACTCTAACTACTTAATTAAATCTGGCTATCTGTGAAGACTTTACATCTTAATACAAGTAGATGTTACATTAGAATTTCCCCAGAATTGACAGTCCCAGACCATCTCCTCTTGCCAAGCAGTAGCCAAGTCCACATGTTAACCTTCAATTCAGTTCCTTCCAGGATTAGAAGGCTCCATAGGTTTTCTACTGTTTCATGATACGGTTGATGCCATAACTGAAGAAATACACCTTCATTACCTCCTACGTGTTTTTCTTTTTATATTTTATATTTAACAGATGAAAATATCTCTACAATACAAAACCCCACTTCGTCTACATTATGTTTGTAGTCTGACATGTTTTGTTTGACATTTCAACTCAGATTTCATGATCTGCATTATCTACTCAAAACACAGCTTCTCAAACAGTATTTCTGGTGACAACAATAACGTAAGCAAAGGGCATGTAGGGAGAGCACAAATAGTTCCTGCTAAAGGAAGCGATGAGTAAATACTTTATGAGAACAATTCGACAGATGACAGGTCTTTACTCTAGAGCAACTGTAGCTTCGAGAAATTTTTCTTAGCCTGGTGTCACTGCCGATTTGCTCCTACCCACCTTCCTTTACAAGGCATTAAATGGTTCTAGATGTCACCCACCAAATACTGATTTCAAACACCATCCTTGCAAAATTTTTCATGGATCTTCTAACTAATTACGGTAATTTTTCTGAAAAGAAATGGACAAGGTTATTGGGTTTCTCCCTGAAAAATATCTTGCACTCCTCAGATAAGGGTTTCTGAAGCACAGAAGTCACACTGCTTGAGCTTTCATTATGAAGACGTTTATCTGCACATAACGGTATAATTAAATAAGACTTTTCTCGCCATGAACTGACCTGCCCTAGACAATGGTTGCTCAGTATATCCCAACATAGGACAGTTCCAAAAAAGAATCTGTCCTATACTCAGGTGAGGAAAAAAATCAGACATCTAGAAAGCCTTGATTACTCTTGGAGATCTGTGGTTTTGGAAAAATAACTAAGAAACGGCTTTGAAAATAACATCAGGATGAGATCTCTAGAACCATCTCACTTCTCATGACAATATCTTCTAATTCATTGATCTCAAAGAAATGGTGACCAAAACTGTAATCTTCAGAGTACAATAGTTCAGAAGTCAGAAACATGTTCAAAAGATACTATCCATAAAATACAAATCAGGCAAGACCCTTATCTAGAATGGATGGAAGAATATGAAAAAGCACCACTGTTCGGGGGGTTTTTTGTCCCCCTTTTTTTTCACTTTTGTTTTCTTTCCTTTCTTCTTTTTAAATGAAAGACTGGGAAAAACAGAATGGCTGAATGTGAACATATGCATCAAATGGCAATAATGAATTTCAACTAAGTAAAGCAAGCTTAAAAAGGAGGCTCTCTGAGAAGGCTTTGAGATCCAGTCATTTAGAAAAATAGCAATAGCAGGATTTTCTCAGTGCTAAAATGCCCACCTGCAAAAAGAGTATAGTGAATCATCTATGAGCGGCTACACCTCTAAGTTGTTTTTCAGTTTCTGAAACAGCAAATATGATTATCTAATGAGGATTATATCAAAAAGAGGTGTAGTCTTGCTTATTTAAAAGGCTTATTAGATCTGAAGAGGTTTACTATACCTGAAATCATCTGAATAAAGTATTTTTGGTGGTGGTGGTGCTTTTTTTCATCTGCAAATGAAAACATTTGGAGGCTTGCTGTACTTTGGGTATTAAAAGGGTAAAGAACCTCATTTTATAACCACACAGATCTAGCAAGACTAACCTAATTATTCCCAGTGAACTGTAATTGACATCTTAGTGGTTTAAAACAAAACCACCAAAGAACCTAACCTGTCAATACAGTGAAGATGTGTGAACAATTTGTACTTCATAGCTTAAAACATTACAGAATTAAAGAAGATACAAGAGAAACTTGAATCCAAAGAAAGCTGACATGTCACTCACATTTCACCAGTCTCAGGAACAACTTGTCTTATACTGGCTGTATTTATTTAAAAAAAAAAAAAAAAAAAAAAACAAACAACAAAAACCTATCTCTTATGGAAAGTATGATCTTGAAAACTGTAAGTTGATGAGAACTCCTGTGAGACACTGTCTGTAATGGCTTAAGAGACTATTATTAGTCACGGTTCTGAACTAAGGCACACGGAAGCCAAAATTATTGACTGGAGAAGTGCTCTGACAGATCCCGCCTTCAACTGTCAGAAATTGAACAGAGATTATTTCACTCTTAAATGTGACAACTCTGTGCCATTGAGACAGAATATTCTCTTGAATTATTATCTGCTGAGGAATCTTGTCACAGAAGTTATCTGTTGGGTGCTCAAACTTATTTAGCTCCTGGTTCTGTTAGTGAGTATGGGAAAAGGGGCACTTAAAGGATATATATCTGTGTTAATCCACAGACATGTATAAAAAAAGACACACCTCCAACCCTTTTCTTTACCCTCCAGCAAGTTTGCTTCTACAACCCTTTCCAACTCAAGCCCAACCTTGGGCTCACAACCCTATATACACAAAAATCCACAACCGCATTCATACGCTGAAGTGCGCCTGCAATGAGTCACAGTGGTTGCTTCTGGGCAGCTTTTCGTTCACATGGTCACTTACTGATCTCAGGCAGTCACCCAAGAAACTCCTGCAAACACACAGCTGCCTGTCCATCAGTGTCAGAGCACAAGCACTGAGCGCCTCCTATCACTTGGACTAGATTCATATACGGAACACACAGTGGCAGATTCCCAGTGGTACACACAGCATAATTTTTTGGAAATTACTAGTCTACAGTTACAAACTGGAGTGTTGAAAATACACATGTGTTTTAACTGCGGGCACTGTCATCTTACAAATCAGGCCATGTTCTATTCTTAAATACCAAGAATAAGATGGAGGTCTCAGTTTGAGAGTATCAATTAAGTTTCTTCCATTAATTTATTCACACCTCTACTGCTTCACCTAGTAGCACAAATTTAATCAGATTTTTGTGGTACTGATCTCTAAGAAACATCACAGAAGAGGGACAGAAAATCTGAAAAAAAAAAAAAGAGCGCATCCCAAGGACAATGATTTGAAATGGCACATATGAAAAAAAGGATTCATAAGCATCTTTGAGGAAACCCATGGAGAACAGCTGTGTCATCACAGGATGGCAAATTGCTTCATAGAGTTGTGATCTTCAGGCAGCTCTGGGTTTCTTTCTTCTTAAATTACTATCTTTAGTCATATGCTCGGAGTGAAAATAGAATTTAAAAGAGCTCTGACTTGGTCTAGCACATTGTTTTTAAAAGATTCCAGTTTACAAGTTCTTACTATTTGAGATCTTCTTTAGCCTTGAGGACAAGGCCACAAAAGCATTCCTCGGGACAGCTGCCCTATGATAGTGAGCCATTTAGAAGCCTAATTTCTTCATTTAAAAATTACATCCATTTATTTCTACTAGTGTTGTAGCAAAATCTCATTCAAAAAGGGACATTATTTCTAGCATGTTACGAAGCAATATACAGAATGTGAGATAATCTTGTGTGCACAGGCAGTGAAATTAAAAAGAAAGGGTTGGATTTTCACACAGCTTAACGTAAACAATGACTAGTGTCTGCATTTACGAAAATATTCCTACTGCATCTGAAAAACATGTGCCTTAATCCTTCCTCCCTGCTACATCCACCCATAGCACAAAGCTAATTCCCAACGATCATCACTTAATCCCAAAATTCATTTTTTGAAGACATTGACAACCCCTTTATAATGACATTTTCTTTTACCACAAGGGTTTCTGTTTCCATGGTACAAGCAATTCAAGGAGCTCACTCTTGAAAAGCCTGAAGTTACACAAAGGAAAAGTTCTGGTAGCCTTTTGTATGGGAATCAACGCTCATCCACACATCATTAGAACAGGTAATATAAAACAAAAAAAAAAAAAGGACAAAAAACACCCACAACTTACCATTAAGCTGCATATTTGTCATGAGAGTTAGGCTATGAAGCACAAGGCACCACGTCCGGAGTAAGGTATTAGGATACCATGCCAGAACTGACAGGAAGCTAGTTACTGAAGCTGTCAAGAAAAACACGTTTTTCCAAGCTTTAATCTTCAGGGTATCACTATAAATGTCTTATTTTTACTGTAAGTTACTATATTTATTATTGTTATTAATATTATTGTTTCTTGTATTTACTTTGTTTTGACAACTATTGTTTTAGCAAATTAGGAAAATGCTTCACTTCAACACTTCACAGGAACTGGCCCACAGAACTTTCTACAGGGCCCAGACCCTGACATCTCAGAGAAAACAATGCAAAGAAACTCCTGGTTTCAAAATGCTCTGACGGAAGTCAGCATTAACAGGTTCATTATAGCCAGCATTAATGTTTAGGACTACCTCCCACACCAACTCCTTTGATAATAAAAAGATCACAGGATGGTATACAAGGAGAAGAAATTTGTCAGAGAAGTACGTACAGGCGCACAGTTCACCTTAGACTAAGAACTGTGTTTTAAAAAGTCCTCTTGTGATTAACCATTAATTAAGAACCACAAATTGTCCAATTTAATTTCTGAGGAGATTAGGCAAATTCAAGGAATGAACTTTCAATAACATACTAGCCACACATATTTCATATTAAGAAAATAATGAGCCCAAGAGCTCTTTAATAAGAACACTGGAATGATCCCAACATTCATTTTACCAAGAATATTTATTTTAATATTTTTTGCTTACTAGCAAAAATTGAGTACTTAAAATATCTTATCTTACTGCTCCTGAAAATTAATTTCACATATTTGATGTGTTTTACCTTGGTTCAAGGAAATGACAGGTATTCGGTTAGCATTATAAAGGAAAATATCAGCGCCACTATCTTTACTTCCAGAGGAGCTGGAATTCAGGCTTAATGTGAGCCATAACTGTAAAAGGGATTCAAGCTGAAAAAAAAAAGGAAAAAACCCAACACATTATCAGACCAAACTGAAGTTCAGAGTATAAAAAGTTATCTGTTTTGATTTTAAAGGCCTTATCTACATCCTCAGTGCTACTGTTTCACTGATAACATGTGCATACACTCTCCTTTACTGGGTTTGAAGATTCTGATAAACACTGAATATTCAAAGCAAATTCAGCATAACTAGTAAATGCTTCTGCTGTGTTTCTGTAATTGATTTCGTCTAAATACAGTTATGTTTCTCTTAAGAAGTTTCTTCCAACTTATGTTAAAAAAAAACAGAACAGTTTTACACACTGCTCAGAAATGCCTGTATCATAACCTAACATCCATAACACTGATTTGCATGCAAGCTTTTGGAGTGTCACAATATAGTCAACTGATATTTATAAGTCAACTGAAATTATTCAAAAGGCCAATTTAACTACTGGTAAACCTTCTTTACTACCAGAGAGACAGTGATGCTCACTCTGAAAAACTTCCTTGAGGAAAATATCTATTTAGATGTTTTGGGTAAGCATCAAGGTCCTTTACCCCACAAACTGTATTTTAGATGAGATATTTAAAGAACCATTGAGGGATGGAGTCAGCCTCCCAGTTAAAATACAAATAGGTAGGCAAGCATCTAACCACTCATCTATAGCACGCATGACATTCCTTTAAATGTATCAAGAAAAGGATTGCTAAACCAATGACTTTTTAAAAAGCGTATTTCTAGTTTTAACATTTAGAATGACTGGATAATTCAGGTTGGAAGCGATCTCTGAAGGTTATTCAGTCCAATCATCTGCCCAAAGAAAGTCCAACTAAGATGTCAGACTGGGTTGCTCAGAGATTTATCCAGCTGGGTTTTGAAAACCTCCACAGGTGGAGACCACACACTTAACAGCACTCTTCACTAATAAGCTAGCACTCATTCAGTGAACCTAATAACTTGTTTTTAAATATGAAAACACATAATCACTTTTTCACTGTAACAAATGTCCTATTTGATAAAAGCTTTCAGCAGCTTGTCTATTACATTATTGGTACTGTTGTCCATGACAACTTCATAAGCAATAAAGCACATAAGAGGTCAGTTGCATCCTAAGTAGCATGAAATATAGGAAAACAACTCAAATTTAGAGAGAAATACTATGAAAACATTTCAAAGTTCGTAATTCTATACCTGAACATGGTGGACTTGTAGCATGGAAAAGAGTTTGTTGAAGCAAGTGCTCAGCATAGGTATAGATGACAACTGTACAATCAACTGGGCATTTTGGCTAGCAGCATGTAATCCTCTTAGCAATGAATCATCTGTTCCACTAGGAGACTGGGTTACTGAAAAACAGAACAAAAAGTACCAGCCCCCCATGAATTATTTTGTAAAATTCGCTAAAAGTAATTTCATATTTACTTCCTTGTATTTTATGCATAAGGGAAAGACTCATTTTATAATTTACAAGAACATCTTCAATGTAGTGTTCAGCTAAGTTGGACTATTGACTACCATACTGTGAAAGGCATATATGAATTTCACACTTCATCTTCACAAAAATCTGTTTGGAAAGTGAGCCCAGAAATACATTTTCACAGTTCTCGCCAAACATTTTATATGAGCGTCCTGGTAATGCTACGGTGAGACAAGCAATTGAAACATCTCTTCATACATTATGGTAAAACTAGTGTAGTCAATAACGAACTTTCAGAACATGAAGTCTGAAGATGTCACTTAACCTACTTCATCATCAATTATTCAACTAATGACTGCGTGCGTACTACAGTACCCAGAGAGTTACAAAGAAGCACACCTTAACAAGATGGGCAGTGAAAATATGTTCAAAAATAAACTGGCATCATAAGTGGTTTTATATCATAAAGCTTACTGAACAGGTCAGTTCAAAATTGTATTAAAATACTTTCTTTTTCACCACTGAATAGGTGAAACTGCTTAGTGCAAAGCAGCTTTCAAACATGAAATTTCACACTGAATACAAGAATGACGCTTCACAAAAATTAGAAACTAAACGTTCAATTTGACTTAGACCAGAAAATGAAAACAACTCTTTCGCTGTACTATTATGCACTGTAAAATGAATCCTGCATGCTCGACAAATTTCACATTTCTTAAATATAGGTACATATAATTAAAAAATCTGAATAAAGAAATATCTATAAAGTATAGCCTAACACAAAAATTAATTTAAGCTGCTAAGTGACTACAGAAAAACCTAGTACAAATTTCAAAGCAGCACGTGAGGAGAATGAGATGACATGTAGTTACATGTAGGAGATGTGTTTGTTAATGCTTGCAGGATGGAATCAGCCTCCAGGGTGGACATCATTTTCAGCATCAGCTCTGCCTGCTGTTCAAGTCCAACTTCTAGACGTGCATCTAAAGCTGCACAAGGCAACAAACAGGGTGAAACTGCATTATTTCAAAAGGCATATATAATTAGTTACTCTAACTTCCTGTGCGAGCAATATATACAGTCCATATTAAACTGGAAAAGATCTCAGCATCACTAACAGGAAGATTCATTTTCATATATGATGGAAGCAGAATGTAGAAACTTATACTCTGAACTGAACAAGATTCTTACAGATGTGAAATACATAGTTAATAAGATACTAAATTTCTGTGAAACACACACATACTTATTCTCACAGTCACTTTAATATTACACATAACTAAATCTGCATAAGTTTAAGCCTGGTTTTCCTAAGGTAACAGGTCTCAAACAAGAACCAAAGAGCTGTTTTTCCCCAGTGTGGGGGGAGAAAGCTCAGTCACCCCAGTTCAGTAGTACTTCTCCAAATTAAATAAGTGTGCCATCTCATCCCTTAGGGTAAAGCTAACTATCCAAAGTATGAGCCAACTAGAGAAGAGCTTCCAAAGTTTCCTGAAAAAACAGGAATGATTTCAAAATGCCTGTAAGCGTGTGTTCAAAAACATATTTTCTGCAATGTTAGGCTGTTTTAAATGTAAACCTCACTTAAAATTCTCTCATTTACTACAGAAAAGCTGTGGCATATAGAAAATTTAATTCTTTCCACTTAATGCATGTAGAGATTGTGAACATAATTTGATACGTGAAAATGTCAAATATAGTATGATAGAAAACAGACCCTGAACAGAACTTTAGTTCATTCTTACCTTGAGAGACTGATACGCTCACAGTTTGTGATCCATTTTTCTCTGTAGTTACCGGTGGTTTTGCAACTGGAATTCCAACGCCTCCAATGTAAGGATTGTAATTGTAGGTGCCATAATCAGCACCCCAGTAATCGTACCAGGTGCTGCTTATAGGCTTAAAAAATAAACAAAACAAGGGAAAAAAATAAACAGCAACCCTTTGGACTGTCCAAGTACAAAAATAAAATTTGTAATGACTAGCAACAAACATTGCAGCTATAAAAAAAACAAACCCAGAAGATTGGATCCAATCACTTTAGAAAATTTTGCTTCAATTTTTATTGCAGTATAAACTACTGAGTCCTTAGTGATTGTCAAAATCCAGCAATGTAGTTAGCTGTCTCAAAGATCAAGAAGCCAATTAGAAAATGTTATTATCAGTTTTTATCCACATGTTTGTTCTATACTGGAAACTTGGAAGTGGAGTATCACACAGATGTTTTGAGAAGTTATTTATCAAGACAGAATACTATATTATTAACTGTACTACTGAAGTACCTTGAAGCCTCAGTGAGGCTCAGGGATTATTTGTACCGAGCTCTGCAAAAGAAAGAGTTGAAAGATCTCTACTAAAGTGTCACAAATTAGGACACTTAGAAAGCATGTGGGTCACAAGAAAAAAAAAAAAAGTAATGTGGGGCTGCGTGAAGGCGATTTGTGTATGCCTATCTTTTTAATGGCAAGATCCAGTATCAACTGTCATTTTACAGACACAGAAGCAAATCTTAAAAAGGATTAAGAATGAAGAAGTGTTTTTCTGTCTGTTTTTTAAAGGATATCCAATGAAGCAATAAGATCATGAAGATATCTGTGGAAGAATTGGGCTAAGGAGTACTGGCCAAATGAAATGACAGCAGAATAAAGGAGGGAAACATCAGTTACACAAAAATTAAGTAGTAAGTGCAGTAAGTGGAATATTTTGGTAGGGCGAGAGTTGAAGAAAAATTTTTACACGATAGGTAATCAGTGGAAGAACATATGATGGAATATAGAAAAGAAAAACAATTTAGTGTTGTATGAGCAAGTGGTAAGAAAGATAATTTAGGTTAATTCAAATGAGGCTGAAGGTTTAAGTCAATAGTGACAAGAGCTGGAAAACTCCAAATGAGAGTGTCTACTTATCGGCACAGAAAAGAGACTCAACGTTTTATTATGAACAACTGTGTTTCTTTACAACCAAAATGGTTTAGTTTTTTAATACCCCTTGACAATATACCACTGCATCTAAATGTAATTTTACTACCTCTGATATGTTTAGCTTCCATTTTAGGTATGAAAGCATTTAATAATTTTCTTGTTCCTGAGTGAAAGAAGTTCCCTTCGTTGGCTGAGGTTGGTCTGAGCACTAGCTAGTGCTGACTTTTTTTTTAAACACCATACTAGCAGTATTAACTCTTAAAATCAATGGCAGAAGCAAATAGCACTCCTCTTAATCAAAAAAGACAAGACTAGATCTTATTTGTCTTTTATATTATGCTTTTGTTGTCTTTAATATGTGTTCTAAGCACCTTGTTTATAAAGTTATCTTCACGTAAAACTGAAGTATTTTGTGGTCAACTGAGACACGAACACAATCTTTACATTCTTTCCTGTCATTCTATGTTAAACCTTTATAAAAAGCAAAGGTCTAATACATCAAATACCACTAACGGAGAAGTGTAAGATAGAAAGGATTTTACTACTTCACACATAAACTTTATCCTGAAAACTCAGGTGTGTCATACCTTGAAGACTTTGGCTGCAAGGGGATCTTTTTCCAAATCAATATCTAAAGGATCTATATCAACTTCCATCAGGTCTTGCAGTAATTCAAGGTCAATGTCCTTATCTTTTTCCAAAGATGACAGAGGTGGAGCACCTTTGAACGATTAAAAGAGTATTAGTACAAATTATAAAAGATGGATATATCATACACTTAATGGATAATTTTGAGGCTTTTAATACTACAGCTCCCAGTGGAAAAAGTTAATGAATGCAATAAAGTTGCCTTTTTTAAGTAATCAGAAAAACAACCATTTCTTACTGATCACCTGTAAAACCAAGTTGAAGAATTGCTCATATTTTGCCTGTGTTTTCAGAAACTAATTATCCTATCACCAAAAATCCTTTACTGATATTTTAATAGATGAGTAACAGCAAAGCTTCCCCCCCCCACACACACTTTTTTCAGTATACATATATATAGCAACATTATAAAATAATTTACCTGTGATATCATGTGTCAAAGGCTCATCTATTGTTTCCACTAACTGAACTGTGGACTGCTGGAGAGAGTCATCAGAATCCCCAGCTGAAGCTCCAGCATCTTCTCCCAAAGCACTTTCTTCCATAGCTTCAGCTGCTATAGGTGCCAACAACTCTCCTATGTATTAGATTAAGCAGAAAACTCTATTTCACGCTTTATTCCAGTTACAAATTAACATCTCAGTGTCTATGCCAACTGTCTGTTTTTCTTATCTAACTCCAAATTCTCTAAGGACTACTTCTTCAAGTTTTGAATAATTTTCAAATAATCAGGGTCACATAAATATTAACTTTTCACTGCACAAGTTACTAATTCAGGATTGGCTGTAATTGCAATATCAAATTGCAGTTTTTTACACACTAATCTCAATTTTATGGTTTGGGGGATTTTTCATTTTGTTTGTTTGGTTTTTTGTTGTTTTGGGTTTTTTTAACTATCTTAATAATGTCAGTAGATTCTAACACAATAAAAAAAAACCCCTAAAACATTAAAGGAAGTTTCACGTGTAACATTCATTCTGAAAAATATGAACCTAAACCAAACCTGCTAGAATATCCTGCAGCATACAAGTCAGAGAATACTGAGCCCATGCTCCTCCCCAAGAGATGTCCCCTCTGTTAAAGTCAGTTCCTACGAGAAGCAGCAATAATCTTTCCAATTGAGTCTCATTTACAATCTCACACAAATGAATTGTTGGTCTTGTAGCATTTGCAATTCTAGCAAGAACCTACAAAAAAGAAAAAGAAATATATGCCCATTCATACTTAACACTATTAAAATATGTAATAGCTTTAACTTCTGCGATTATTAGACTTTTTGCTTACAAGTAAATCAGGTGTTTTTACTAGCTTAAATTTCAGAATTTTACAAGTCTAATTACATAAAAATATTTTTTTCAAAAGTTACTTTTTCTATGCAACTTTGAAGCCACCATATTGTAAGTTACAGAAAAGGTGACAGATCAGAAGAACTACCCCACCAGAAATTACTAAAAATCTTAATGCTGCAGCTAATTTTTACCATCAAGCCAGCAAAACAGCAGAAATAGAAAGCTAATTTAATGCGGTTTCCATTGCAACTACAGAGTGATGTTCCATATTCTGTTTACCTTACAAACAAATAGAAGTAAATCTGCATGGCAAGTAAAGTCCATGGACAAGAGAAAGAGTGCCAGCTTCTGCACTACAGAAATACAACGTTCATGTGCCAGTGTAAATGGAAGTGGTTCAATATCTGGAGTTTCTTTTGTTGTTGAAACTTCTGTATCTAAAGTAGAACGAGGCCATTCTGCAGTCCGACGTAATCGTATTAAGTCCTTGAAGTGCTGCAGAAAGTACATTTGAAACAACAGTTACATTTTAAAATTAGCCTCTAAATCTTTTCCCAGTGAAAATCTGAGGCAGCAATAACAGTAACTGTAGAAGTTTTTAAAAAAAAGAAAAAAGAAGAGTCTAAGAATATATGAGCAACTGGAATGGAATTAAGGCTGCCAATAAGGCAGAAATTTGTTTTGGCAGCATGTTATCTCAGGTGACAGACTCATAACCAAATTATTCAGTTCCCTTTTGCCATAAAACATACTGCAAATATGTTTTTTAGAAGTTCCTTCCTATTTCCACACCTGCATATAAAGCTATGGTTGCTATGAAGCAAACTACACATAAAAGAATACTGACTTCTCAGTTCTTCACATTAGATAAATCATCAATAATTTCTAACTTTCTTACTACTTCCAGGGTCCCACGTGTCCATTGGCCACCACAAATTGAATTAGTCTGACACTTGATCAGGGCTCTAAACTACAACCTTTCTGACAGAAGGTCTACAAATTCATTGGAGGAAGGAAGGTGCTTTTATTAATCCTCCCATCCACCAAGGGCACACACTTAGCAGCTCAGTTCATTGTATCAGCTACACTAGCAGCCTAAAATTAGGTAAAACGAACACCTCCTATAGTCTCACTTAAGTAGTAGCTACTGAGGTAGACCAGAAAGAGAACTATTTACTAACACAAAGGTTTCAGCTTTCTCCTAAATGCAATCAATGTTACTCACATCACAACTGAAAGCGATTAGTATGCGAAGTAGTAAAAACTGCATGAAATGAAACTATGGAGTGTATAGTAACATCATAACTAGATGTTAAGATACTGCACGGGGGAAACTATTTCAACATGCATTTTTGATGCAACACGGCTGCTATAAAGTGAAACTTAAATAGCTGGACAGCATATTTCAGCCAATGACTCATTTAAAGATGTCTCAAGGGGGCCACCCCGTGGAGTAGCCCCCCGTATATAAACTGCTGGAGCAAAGCAGAAGATAGTGCACGAAAGAACAGCTCATGACAAGAAGTTAGTGAAAATTTAGGGCTTTCTTTTTATGCTGGTGTTTAAATTTTGGGGTGGGTTTGGGAGGGTTTTTTTTTTTCATAATTACTGGAAGTTCTTGTAAGATTTCCCTTTAGATTGCCTTTAATGTCCAACATTACATAATCTCTTTCCACAGGCCTACTTTCAGTCATCCTAACACGTATTATTACTTCTGGAACTAGAGAGCAAATATTTATAGAGAGATATCTAAGCTTGGTAGTTAGAAAGACATGCATTTTTATTTTGTGTTCCCTGCAAAGTTCATGTTGCCATCTCCAGAAATCCCTAAATTTCAGCATCTCATCTCATAATCAAAGTAATTTGTTAACTACCACATCCACTCTCAGTATCTGGGGCTTACTGCAAGATGCCACAACTTGTGTGGTAATTACTTTCAGGAAGCTAAAAAGCTTCTGAGGAAGTTCAGAAAAACTTCTCAAAAGTCATATTTATTAGTTTGGGAAGACAGTCATTGCCATGATTATTTTCTGATTACTCAACCAGGAGAGCATCCAGAAGAGTATCATGCATATAAGTTAGCCATATAATATGTTATTTTACTTTTCTACTGGTATGTGTTATCCGAAGTTTAAAGATATGACTGACATTCCCAAAGCTACAAGATAATTAGTGGTTTTGGCTGTGACTACCTAAAATACCTTGTAGAAGGATGAACTATTTTTCACAGTGCAAGAAATTTCCAGATGGCTGCCCTTTTCAGCATCAAAATATACTCGATAGAAGCCATGACGAAACAACTTTTTCAAATAAGGCCAACGTAGGACAAAAAAATGACTTTGCAGGAACAGGTCTTTTCACACAAAGGACAAGAAGTCAGTTACAGTTTCAAAGCATCATACCTTTGAAGTAGCCTGCTTTAGTTTTGCCTGTTCTACTAAAAGTTTGTATGATGATCCTTTGTTGCTTTGTATTTTCTCTTTTTCCATCTGTTCCACCAAAGCCTTCTGTTTTGCTTTTAATAAATTAAGTTGCTAAAAGAAAATGTTAATAGGAAAAAATGAAAATTTAAGCAATAAGATGTTAAAAGAATCAGTACGTTCATATGATAGTAATCTTCAGTTCAAATTGTAACTTGAGCTTTTAAGATACAGTTTATATACAATGTTACCTAAGACACTGAAAGAGACTATTATCAGACCCAGAACAGATGAAGTTTTAAGAATAAATTGTATTTTTAAAAGGAGCTCAAGACATACATGTCCTGGGTCATAAAACCTGCGCAGTTGCATTTAGAAATGAAAATTTTGTGTCTTAAGAATTACCAACTTTTAAATTCAGATTTAATTTAACTCAGATTTATCTAGAAAGTAAATTGTCCAATATGGGCCACAGAACGCAACAGCACACTCCAACACCTCTTCTTCCAGCAGATGCCATGCCCTTCGGTTTGAGACTAATGTCAAAGAAGTTAGACAGCCTTTAGCTACAGAACCAGACCTATGCCAAAACAAGGCTGAATGAGACCCAAGGCACAAAGCTGTTCTTTCAATAAATGAAATAAACTAGAAATTAGATGTACTTCTGTGAAAATAGCCACTACCGTGCTGGAAGTCACCTGTTTATGATGCACAAGCTGTTTTCTGATCTTTCGGGAATACAGCCTATCTAGGCTACTGTTGCCTTTAGTAGATCTGCTCAGATTCTGAGTGTGAAGGCTGTTATTTATGAAACTCCACTGGTTTCCTAATGGAAATAGAAAAAAAAGGAGATATTAATCCAACTTATTAAACCTCATTTAACTCCAGAGAAAAGCATTTATGTTGCAGCAATGGTTAGCATCTCCATACACTAAATACTAAAGAAAAAAGCAAAATTTAAATAACACTCTAGCCTTATGCAACTATCACCACTGATGTATTTCTCTGTAATTTTGAAATGCAGTGGTACCATGGTACCATCTTGTTTTCATTATTTTTATAACATATAAGGAGGTAAGCAGGACTGTCCTAACTAAAAATACCTGAACAGCTTCCATTACACAAACGCTTTACAGTGACCATTTTTTGAAAAGATGTTAAAAGAAAACCATAGCTAATTCTCTTTAATAATAATAAACAGACAAAAAAAAGCATTTAAAAACACTGGATACAAATAGCATGGCAAATACCAAAGGAGTTATGAAGTCACACTGTTGCCCTTTCTCACAATACAAACTGTCTCAACATGGTGTACTCACAGTTGCCAGGTCCCAGAGTCACAGAGTAATATACAGACTAAATACATAAACTAAAATAAATCCTGTATTTTTCACTCTAAAAAAATTAAAGCAGTCATATTTCTAAAGACAAGGGAACATAAAGAAGCAGACAACAGTGCAAAATAAAGTGATCGCAACATCTATTTCTAAAACATCATTTTTCAAGTGAATTGAAAATACATTTTAGTATTTGGATAGCTCCCAAACAAACACCCGTAGAAGCAAGTTTTGATAATAAGTGTTACATACCTGACAAAAATCGTTCCCTCTCTTTTCCATTCAGAGGTTTCTTGGCTGTGGCTGCTTCATCCTCAACAGTAGCTACGTAATCCAGTAGTCTGGACACCAGCATTACAACCCAGCTGATCATGGGAATATCTAAAACTCCTTCAAAATAAATAGATTTGAGTGCCTTAATAAAGTTTTGAAGTCATAACAAACTAGTTTTAAAGAAATCATAAAAGGTATTAAATGGCACACATTTCACTAGGTCACAAAGATTCTGCTTGCTTTTTTTTTTTTAAATGAGGCTAAGAGTCTGAGTATTCATAAATGAGGGAAGAAATCAAACATTCCATACAGAACTCAAGTTCAAGAGAAAATACCACAGTTCTCTTAGTTGGATGAAGTCAGAAGTCAAAAGCTTCACCTCTACTGTTAAAGTTAAAAATCAAGCAGCATTTAAAAAAAAAAATAGTTAAAAATTGTATGTCTAGATTTCCTAAATACCAAATGCAGAATTACAGCTGCTTACATTAAAGCACATAAATTAGATGTCTCAAATCCCATAGTGTGAAATTCCTCCATTAACCAGGGTTCCAACAAGACAGTTATAACCACGTACCCAAATACCTTTGGTTTTAATCCTTTGTTAGCGTTAAGACTGAGTTCAGACTAGATGAAGCGTGCTGGCAGCACTAATGATTGGCTATTGCCTATTTCAGTCTCACACATTAAATACAGTATTTTTGTACAGGCAGAAGGGAAAAAAATAAAAGTATCTTACACATCATGCAAGACAAATCTTTGTGTGCATGAGCAAATCTAAATGAACAGTTCTAAAGTGAACTCATGCATGCTCAATAAAGACCAGAAACCTACAATTAATGACCATTTAATCACAGTCATTATACAAATGGCATACTTTTACATAATATCAATACAGCAAAGTCATTAGTACTAGAGGTTACATGCACATTTTCATATCTGCACACTGTGCTGAGTCACATTTAGCTAAACTGCACTTTTCATGTACTGACCTCAAAAAGGTTTTAATTAACTCAAGCTATTATTAATTCCAAATCAAGCAAGAAAACTGAGGCACAGAAATGACTTGTCCAAAATCACGAGTATCTGCTGGCAGCCCAAGCAATAGGATGCAGGCCCTGACAGCTAAGTAATTTCCTGTCCACACTGGCAGAAAGCAGCCCATCCCAAGCAGGCAGAGGAACAGGAGGCCTCCCCATAACAAGACCTCAACAGGAACTGCAGACTAAACTGCAAGAACAGAAATGAGTACCACTGGTGACCACTACACACCTTTTTTGGTTGGCAGAATAAAAAGAAAGGAGGCTGCTGCAGAGTAAAGTATATACCTTTTCATGCTTCTGTTTAAACAAATGCATTTCTTTTCCTTTTAGCTCTTAAAAAAAAAAAATTAAAATTTTCAGCTTCTCTTCCTCCCTTGTAGTGTCTTTGGCTTATTCCTTTTTTCCCGCTTCAGCCTCAAAGTTTAAACTTCTCTCTACCCACAACACTCACCTCTTGCTCTGACTGTCCTTCGTTTTTGGACTTTTTCCCCAGTAAGTTTTCACCCCTTTGACCCTTAGTTATGTGTGATAGTTCTCAAATAGGAATTTCTTCTGTCATACCTGATGCTTCTACCACACATGGTAATGCCCTAGTACTCACCTGTACTGTCCAGGAGGAAGGAAGCTGGAAGACCAGCAAATAAAGCTCTGAAGTATCAGTTACTTCTGCTTCCTAAAGTCCTCTGTGAGGACAACTAGTAAGGCAAGAGCTATGAAAGGAATTGGCAGCTGTGGGGAGAGTGCAAACAGAGGTAGAGGAGATGTAAGCTTGGGTTTGCCTCAAACTAATTAGAGACTACAGCAGGATACGGCCACGACAGAGAAAGTATACAGTGGACCAATGGGAAGCTTCTGACACCAGCTGTAGGCTTGTTTACATCGGGAGACAAGGTAAAAAGTGAAGACAGAGTCTCAGCTGGCATTTATCAACTTCACAATGCCAAGAATTTTAAGTAACATATCTTCTACAAGGCTCTGTTACATGTATGGAACAAATGAAGTAGCCTAGCATTTGATGTTTCTAAAAGTAAGCATTTCTTCAAACTTAGGGTAGTTAAGAAAACACTCCAAGAAAATAAAATTTGGAGAATATAATTTCAGTAATTTTTTAAAAAAGGTAAGTTCCTTGTGATTACAAAAAAAAACCCCATGTAGTTTGCAAAACCATGCAGATACGCCTAACAGACTTGACTTCATAACCTCAAAAGCTTAAAATCTCATGAGCAAAAAGGGGCACTTCTTTCCAAAAGGCTAAATTCCAAAGTAATTCAGTAGAGCTGTCTACACACTGGATGTTTCCCTCGCTTTGTTAAACCTTTCAAGCTTCCTAGCTGAATTAAAAGTAACCAAATAGATTTTGCTCAGGTTTAAACAGAGGGAGAGGGGGAGGAATCTCTTTTAGCACCTAAGGAACAGGAAGTTTCAGCACATTTTGAAAGACAACTGTGTTTTGGAAATACAGCAAACGAGTAATTTCTTATTTTAACACAACAAGATTGTGAGCTAGACTCTCAATTTTCTAGCTTAGAATGAATATGAAAATATAGTTTCCCAAATTAGAGGGCTACCTTCAGTTCTTCTGTGCACAGGTAAATGAGGTTGCAGTGGTGACAGCAGGTTATCCAGGAGATTAAGTAAACTTTCTAAAACACCACTGTTGCTAAGCGATCTTTGGCCAATGCAAGAAAGCAACATGAAGACCCTAAAAATAAAATTTACACATTTAAGATTTTATTTCTTTTTCAGATCCAGTAATATTCTGAAACACCCCTTACAGAACAATATTCCCCTGGGTTTTGATCGGAGACACCAGCAGATTGCTACAGAAAGCAGTACTGTGGCCCAGCAAGTGAACTGGATTTCATGTTCTTTTGTTACAAGGATAATGCAGTATTTTAGGGTGAACATTTTCTCTTTCATCCTCAAGAGGTCAGCAGACCTCTTCATACATCTGAAATGAGATCTCATCTGTTTTATTTTCTATTACACATGATATACTGAACAGCTGGGATAGAGAATTAAATCCATGTATTCTTATATCCTTGAACAAATTAATTTAAAAAAAATTTGAAAATATAAATGTTACTGTCCAAAGAAGGCAGAAAGCTACAGAACAGCAGATATGTTTGATTAAAATAAAATGCTAATGTTTAGAATATCAAAGACCTCAATCAATAATCTGAAAAAATCAACACATCTAACATTTAACCCTCAACTCTATTCTTGTTTGCTCTTATATCAGAGAAATCTTTTGTATTAAATGCTAATACTGTGCTTTTCAGTCTCAATCCTACTTCCAAATGCATTAGAAGAGCATCTCTATGATGAGGGGGCATTAAAACCTGATAAAGGAGAAGGCAATTTTTGACACTGGGGAGCAATCCTGCTAGGTGTGCGAAGACCTCTAAGTAAGGAAAACCAGCAACTTATTGTGGTGCAAGCACCATATAGGTGCAAGAAATAACTGCAATCAGACATTTATAATTTGCAGTGCTTTTGGGGGATTATTTCTTAAATCAATGGAACAGATGGATAAGTATCCTTCAGTCATGTTTTGTCGATTCCAATGTTAAGTTATGAACAAGGGAATTATTTAAATGATCCACAGGTAATATATCAATGTAGACTTACACCTTACCTGTCTTGTGGGAATATGAGAAGTTGCTCTGAATTGTATAATTCCTGCAGTACGTTTGAGAGAAACTGACCCCACCATCTTTCTCCTCCACAAAGCTGAACAAGTAGAAGGCCAGTATGCAACCGTATCTTTGGGGTTCCACTGATACATAGGTGTTTAAATAACTCTTCACAAGCTTGAGCGTGAAAAGTACTTTGCAGAACCACAGGAACAGAGTGTCCTTTTAAAAAAACGGAACAAGCAACTATGTTTAAGATGACAATGGCTGGAAAATATAGGAGGAAAAAGTTTGCAGGAAGTTCTTGAAACTTATGATTTGATTAACTGGCACAGAGGGGAAGGAGAAGGAAACAGATGGACAGATGGAAATTTGCAGGTGATACACAAAGATCAGGCCATTTTGGTCAAAACCAACCTACCATTACACTTAAGAACAAACTGGCACAGAAAATTACAAGACAGACACACCTATCTATCAGTAAGAAATGCTTTTTTTTTTTTTTTTAATTGAAAAAACCATCACTCCCACTCATCCTACTCAAGACTTTTCAATTTCTGTTCTCCAAGAACTCTTTTAATGGCAAGTTTAGGAAATGAAAATCCTTTCTGGATATTAAAAATCATGAACTGAGTAGAGATACTGGTTTTATGACTTTTCACACACACACAGCAGCAACTTCTGCTTATTCTCTCCACTTCTAACTGCCTAATCCATCCCCAGTGTTGTACAGGCTTCCATGCTCACAGATCCTTCCACAAGCCGATTCTGCCTAGGAAAACAACATAAGTATTCTGCCTGGGCAGTCTTTTGTTCCTTCAGCAAAGTGAATCAGCCCACAGAAGAATGAGATGACTATCTGAACAAAGAAATATGCAGCCAGGACTACAGAAAAGGGAGAAGGACCTTGAGACACTCTCCTGTCCTTTTCGGGAGCAGGAAGTGGTTAGGTCAGCTTGGTGCTACTGGTGAAACCTTACACTGTTATGTTACCAGCTACTAAAATCCTAGTAAAACATACCCAAACATAGTTTAAAAGCTTTATAGTGGGAAAGTACAGATCAAGATATAGAAACACTTGCAAATCGTTTCTACTAAGGTGACAAAAATATCAAAATCTCAAAAAATACTAACCATTGGAAGAATGAAGCAAACTAAGCAAAGTATCCAGTAAGTATCTAATGATGGTGCGTAACTGTTCTGTGGATGACATCTGAATCAACTCTTTTGGATCAGATTGCTCCTTCAATGTTTTCCTGCTTGCACCTAAAGCGACTTTCAGCCTCTGAACTGCATGGTGGGCCAAGTTGAGTTGAAGCTGTAGCTGAATGCAGTCCTGGTAAGCAGAAAATACTCTGCTGTCTTCTTCTACTGCCTTGTCTGGCTTTCGTAAAAAGTACTGGGCATTGTTAGCACTATTGAGTGGTGGCAGGTCAATACTCTGCAGAAGGATTTCTAACCGATGACAGGCCAAATTGTACCTAAAGGGAAACATTCCAACACACAATTCAATAGACATTAGCAAATGGCAATACATTTAACAGTCACCCTGCCAGAAGACAGTTTCTGGTATATTTTGAATGTACTGCTAAAACACATAGTGAAAAAAAAAAAACCCACAGTGTAGTCTTTGTTAGTGCTATAAAGATATTCACTGTAACAACTCTACAATGAAGGCTGACTTTTCTTTGGCCTGAAGAGTATCAAGGGAAGGAAAAAACCGTAACATTATGATATCACAGTGTTTTAAATTAAAATAACTAATAAGTACACATATTTTTTTTCTTCTAACCTGCATTGTATGTCTTCTTGCAGTGCAACCATCATTGCCAAATGTTGGTCAATTTCTGGCTGATTTGCAGCTTCACCTTCTCCTCTGAGGGGATCGTGCATTAGTTTCAGCTCATTTTCAAAGGGTAAGATATAGGTATGGCCATAATAAAATCCTAACGGAATTTTTGCTCTGGCATTTGTGCTACCATATCGGCCAATAACAGTGATCTGAAAAAGAACGCAACTATACTGTAACACAATCGTATCAGAACAGGCAAAATAAACACACAGTTAAACATTCATAAGAAATTTATAGGCAACTAAGGTTTGGTCTGGAGAGAACTTTTTAAAGAGAAAATTCACATATTAACAAAGATCAAGAGTTTAAAAGATAGAGTACGCAGTCTGTCTCCTTTTACCTTCATAAACCTGCAAACTGGGGGAGGCAACAAGTCATGTAAAATAAGCGAGTGTGTGCTAATGTCAGTAGCCACCACCAGCCGTCTTCCATCCACTTCTTCTCCTAAAGTCCAGATGTCAATTGACAAAGAAGCCAAATCGCCACAAGTGGGAATCAGTACATCTGTCAGCAATATAGGTCTTCCAAAATCTAAGGTCACAAATCTTCTTGCTCCTAGGGGAAAAAACACAGGATTGCCTAAAATACTAGCGCATGCTAACAGCAAAGAGAGGTTACTTTTCAAACAATAAAGGCATTGTTTATATATTGTGAAAATAGCTGCACAATCTCAGAATCTCCCACTACAGCTTGCACCCTTTGAAAAGAAAATTCTGGCTTCAACTTAATTTAACTTGTTAAGGTTTTTATGGATTATTTCAGAGCAGGTGTTCTGTCCAGAGATCCAACATATTCCCCTAGGAATTTTGCAACTTGAAACATCACTGAATGCTGGGTCTTAAACTTCCAGATACAACAGAAATGCAAACTGAGAAATAGCTTTCCTTTGGAAAGCCAAGTGAGACTGCAGCTAAGCAACTTACTTAAGACCCTGGAAAACATTCTACTTCTTATTAGAAAATGTGTCAAAATTATTATTAGGAATTCTGGTTTTACCTGAGTGCATTCGCTCTATAATAATTGACTGATGAGGTGGAGGTTGAAGAAAATGTGAAGCGTGAGATATTGCAAGAGCAAGACCAGATCCAAGTGGATTCTGAGGAGTGGGAAAACATTAGCAAAATTAAGTCATTAAGATCTATGCACTTCTTTATAAATGACTGTAAAAAAAAAAAAACCTCTTGTGATTTAAAGATGTACAGTTGTGACAACACCTCTCTACATTAAGATCTGAGCATGAACCATCAAAAAATACGAACACCTAACTTCAAAGGATTAATAAACGCCTTATACAGTTAAGCTATCTCCAATTAAACCATTTTAGGTACTACAGCAACTCTGTCTTGCTTTCGTAAATCTCCCTTTTCATACGGTCTAAATTTAGTGATATAGTTTTCACATCTTATCCAAACAGATATTTACTAGCACTCAAGTACAAATTAGATCTTAATAAGGCTTACAGAATCTTGCTTCTATAAAAACAAAGAAAAACAAAGAAAAATAATTACCGTTCTAGACTTGCTTGTATTTTTGTTATGTGCTGCAAGGTTAACTGTTGGGGGATCAATGACAGAACCAGGGAAAAGTTGAGCAAGCTCTGCATTAATAACAGCAGAAACTGCCTCATTAGGTGGAGTCAAAGGTGGAGTCATGAACAGAGGAGTTGTTTTTGGTGTGGGTGGAATGACATCTGAAGGATGGATGAAGAACCCTGGGGCTGCTACTGGATTAGAAGGCACAGAGTTGTGAACAGGACCAACTGCTGATGCTGCCGCCGCCGCTGCTGCTGTTGTCTGATGTAGTTTTGCTTCCAGCTTAGCTTTCTGTGGGGAAAATGAAAGCAGTGTATGTAACAGATCATACTGCTTGTGATCACAGCAGTAGTACTGAACTGCAAGTTCATCTTCAATTATAAAACCGGATTTAATAAATCCAAGCTACCTCCAACATAGCCGTGTTAGATGTCCAACTACAAGCTGAAAAATGAAATTCTAGTCAATTTGACCTCACTTGCTGAGGATTATGAGTAATTTAGTAATAAAAAATATCAAAAAAACCCTACAATTGTGCAGCAAAGTAGAGTCAACACAGCCACGCTTCATACTGACAACGGCTTTATGACTGGTACTGCTCTGTATCAGCAACTGCACTTTTCATTTCAGTGGGCTTTTTCAATTTCAGACTAATATGCTTATGCATTAGGACTCAGTTTTGATTACAAACTCCCAACCCACCCTCAAAATACACAAAAAACAAGTCTGAAAGACTAAAGCACCATGGGAGACACTCCCAGCATTTTGCTTAAAAAGAATGATCCTCAGTGCAGAGCTGTTCCTTCCTTAAATACACTACAGAGAAAAAAGAAAAAAATAAGAAAAAAAAAAGGGGGCAACTAGCTCTGCAACTACTTTCTCAGCTTTTGAAGTTTAGAGACAGCATTAAAAAATAGCTAAATAGCCTCCAACCTGTTGCTGAAGCTTCAAAAGCTGCTGCTGTTTCTCTTGCAGCACCTGGAGCTGTTGCTCGGCTGAGGCCATTGCATGAGAGAGAGACTGCAAAGCTACCTGGGCTGCCGAACTCAGTGCTGTCGAGGCTTCCCCAACTGTTCCAGAAGAGAGGCCACCAACTGCTGGGGTAACCCCAAAGGTACTCACTGGCATGAAACAAATAAAACAAAACCAAAAACATGTATGTAGAAAAGAAATGATAAAACACACCTTTAATTTAATTCCTTACTAATTGTTAAGAGCAACAGAAACCCAAGAGAACTATCTCCTTTTAACCAGTTCTTGCTACAAAATAACATCACGTTGAATCATCAATGTATACGGTTTACAGACAACTCACACTCGTCACACATGTGACATTTTCATTACAGAAAAGCCACCTAATGCCCCAGAATTCTTTCACCACACAAGGCTGGAAGGTAAAGATGCAAGCTTGTATGTTACACTCTTGGATAGAAACAAATTGATTCAAATGAATAACTTTGGAATCCAGTCTGCTTGTTAAGCTCTAAGGAGTTTAACTTCATGTACATTAACTCTTTAAAGAACACCAACATTTCAACATTTACAAAACTACAGGCAATCTGTTTGTCAAACAGTGCTCATTATGTCCAAGTCAAAATACTATATTGTGGAACTATGCTAAGTAGAAAAAAAGAAAAACTGTATATACCAGTAAACGTACTTGCATCGTCCCTTTCTATTCTAGTTCCATCACTTGTTGAAACACAGGTAAAGTGCAGAGGTTCAACTTCCAGAAGTCCAGTAAGGGAAGTAAAACTACCTTCAGCAGCTGCACAGCTACTTATTTTCCCATTTCCTGAAAGAGAAATAAATATCTGCACAATCAGCTAATGTTTTCTTGATAGTGACAGTTCAAAGTCATGAAGAATCAAAAGGGACAACTAAATATAATCCGCATATTTTATTACTTCTCGTTATGGAACAAACACCTTAACACTATCACATCCACAATATATATGGAAGTATATTTTAAAACGGATAATGCTGCCAAATCTGAACAGAGTATCTTAGTAAGTCAAACTATCAAATGTGAGAGCAGAAGCATAGTGTAGCCCTCTTAATTCCAGAAATGAATTACATATGGATGCTCTGTTCTACCTACACTGTGAGAAAATTGGTTTGCAAAAATACACTGATGTTACTGGAAAGGAAGAGAAAGAAAGTAACAGATCAACCAAGATCATACACCAAGTCAGTATAAGAACTAGACTACTATTTAATATACTAACAAATTCAGTGTTGGAGGGAGGGAGGCATGGCAAGGAGATGGACAAGAGCATAAAGAAAAGGAAAGGAGTGACTACGAATATGCTTGCTATGAAAAGAATTTCCTGACAGGTAAAAACTGTCTCATTCTTAGGACATTCCGTGGCCTAAAGATTCACTTATGAACTAACCTGAGAGGATAGGTACACATACGCTTTTAAGGTATTTTAATACCTCTGAAACAGAAAAAGTATCTCATTAATTCAGTAATATTTAAGTAGAAGAGTGCCGTATGGCAGCTTCCCAAGTTCAGAAAAATCCATTTAGGTTTCTCTGCCTACGAGACAGTTGCTAGTCGAAATGAATAATAACATAACTCAAGGAAGCTACTCAATAGAAGTGACAGATGCTTCCTAGATGACTCTGACCCAGGGAATGATAGCAGCCTTTCTGTTTAATCTCTAGCCTTTTCTTAGATGTTCAACAGGATAAGAAAAGAACAGATTCCAGTAAGAAGCTTTTTTCTTGCCCTAAGGGCTACAGGAAATGTAAGAAATATCACGAAGCAAGAGAATTTCTTGAACTTCATTATGTACAGCTATAAAACAGATGGAAGGCATAAAACCACATCTTCACTAGAGGAAAACAGTATAGTAGAGAGAATTACCAATTCTTCCATAATAGGTTACTGTTAAACATACATACCTGATAGAACATCAGACAAATCAATTTCATCTGACTGTACTCCAATGCTGCTATTGTATACATTTTTACAAGACGAGCCACTTATTTCCAAATCAAACAGAACTGGATCAAAAGGTGAACTATATAATCCATATCTGCAAACAGAGTAAGACAAACAGCACTATTCAAACAATAAGAATTTATATAAAATTATTTATAGTAAAACATCAAGTACTTAATCATCAGAATTTATTATATTCCAAACTATTCTTTTCATTCAATTCACATATCTTAGAGATTACCGCTTATTTGTATTTCATTAAAGTAATTTCTTCAGTGACCTTTTCAAACAGCTTATGATGCAAAATAAGTAACTCTGTTACTAATAGTTTTGAATACATAATACTATCCCAGGAACATGATATATAATCACACTCAGACATGGAAACTAGAACTACAAGCCTCAGACGATTAGCCACAGCAATACGCATGCCTGCAAATGGTAAATCAGATATTAATCTGAAGTCAATAAAAGCACAGTAGTGTTTTCCAAAACAGCAAAAGAAACTCCACCTCAGCTTTTTCTTCCAGCTGAAGTAAGAACAAAAAGGGAAATGCTGCTAGGGATAGCAATCAACACTTGGGAGTACTTTAAATATCTCAACAGAAGAAAATCTCATTACTCCTACTCTGGCAGTACTGCAGGGGAAAAAATAATACAATCACTCCGGTACAAGGTGGTCCCAAATCAATCAGGGTTTTATAAGCCAAGAGAAAGGAAAATCCAAAGTAATAACAACAAAGTCAGTGTTGGGTTTTTTGTGTATCAATACCTATTACAAGCAACTAACAAGAGGAGAAAGAATGGAAATCAGGCCAAAATATTAAGCAGGAGTAGAAAGAAAGAATGCATCCGTGTAGGTACAAAAGTGAGAAACATGTAACATTTTGTGCTTTGACTGGCAAGAGCCAGAACAAATATGAAATATTTCCATGAACACACCAGCAGCGACAGGCAGTTCCTTCACCCCCTTTTCCCTGTTTCCAAGCAGCTTCTCTGTTCCTTAGCAGGTGAGGAAAGCCCCCAGTAGGTAATGCTGAGTAGGCTGGAGCATTTACATGTCTTTTGATCAAGTGGTCACCAAAGCTGAATGTCTACATGAATACTACACAGCCAGCAACAAGGTAGAACAGGTTTTAGAACTTCTCTGAATGTTAAATGCTTCCATGTTGGCTGGGCTCTATGCTTTTTGCCACAACACAATAAGACTGTAAACAGTCAGAAAAAGACATTAGACAAAAGGGCAATAATTGCTACTGATCTTAAGAAACAAAAAAGGAAGGAAATAAAATATGAGAATTAGAGACCAACCCATTTAATATAAACTCCCCAACCAAGTTACCTACAAGCACCTACAAGGTAGCAAATTTAACATGAGAACTTTATACTAAGAACAACACATACCAGATGAATCTAGGTTGCTCTCTACAAGCATGTACTAAACAGAAAGAGTGCACCCTGCACATCTGACAAGACCAATGTGTTTGCTGCCTCAACTTTTTGTCATAAGCACAGTGAGACAATATGCTACTGTAAAGCAGTTACTGAAACCCACAAAAATGCTCAGATGAAATTCAGTAGGGTACCTTTACGGCCTGTTTTAGACCTCAGATTTACAAACTCAATAAATTAGATCAGCTCAACATTAACACTGACTACTTGCCTGATTTAAGTGAAGAGTCTGATTTATTAAGTAAGCAGGTGATAAAACATAAAAAGGGGTTTCAAGAGCTTTGTAGAATAGGATCAGAATTTGAATGTATTGCAGAGAGTTGAATATATTCGTCTAACCCAGATTTATTTCAACAAACATAGTGCCTTTTACAGATCCTTCAGCATGAATGATCAGGTTCACAGTTTTAAGCTGCGCTAGCAACATTTTTCAGAAAAGGAAAACAATAAAGAATGAATCAACAACATTACATAAAAACTCCATCACCCTATTCATCTATGCAGTAATTAATATAAACTATGTGAAATACCTCTTCTGCTTCACTCATCAGAGATCTCAACAAGAATAATGTTTACAATTTTGTGTACCACAATTCAAGGAAGATGAGGACCAAAGAAAACAGCTCAAGGAAATGCTTTAAGAATGACTATAGATCTGGAGAATACAATCAAGATACAAACATCCTCTAGACATCCAAAATTTGTTAAGAATTAAATAATCTGCTCTTTACCACCAAGGTGGACAGGACACAAACATTAAAAGGCTTTAGTTACAGCAGGAGAGATTTCAGATTAGATGTGGGTAGGAGGAGTGTTAATGACAAGAATATTTAAGCCATCTAATAGCTTACAATATTTAGAATAATTGAATTCCATTACCACTTTAATCAGGTGCTTTCAAGAACAGAGTGCAGAAAGTCGTTAGATTTGTCGGAGACAAACCAACCTGCTTTGTTGTAGGACAGCCTAAAATACTGTCTGAAATCCCTTTTTTGTTGTTCTCTGAACTGCAAGTCATGTAACACACCCATCTAGCCTTATCCTTGCAAGTTTTACTTGCTTTATTGAGGCACATGATAGTAAAATGAGTATTACTCTGCTTTCAGACAACATGTATGTGCAGCTCCTTTAATTAGGCATCTGCTTGTTACCAAATGTTAGCCTATTGTACCTGGGAACAATGTCAAAGAAGAAAAAAACAATACTAGAAACTCTGTAACACAAATGCACACAAATACGGTAAAACACAACTCAAGGAGAGGGAAGGGGAAAAAAAAGTGAAGCAATAGCTGCCTACAAATTTATCTCTTTTTCTTCTACATTTAAAAAGAAAAAAAGAGAAATGATAATATTCTCTTGATCTGTACACATATAAAGGAAAGGCCAGTAAATGCCGCCTAACTTAGTAAGCCAGGTCAAGAAGAAGTCAGTCTTTGCTACAGAGCAAGCTATAGTAGTCAAATACAGGATTAGACAGATGTGTCTGCTGCTATTCTTATCCTAACTGTGGGGATACTGAAGTAAAAGAGAAATCAAATTCAGTTCCAAGAAGGAAATCAGTAAAACAACATCTAGAAATGTTCAGAAAACCTAAGCTTGAAGGATGTCAAGAACAGGGGCTCACTTCATAAAGCTTCCCTTTAGATGCAGACAACTATGTTCACCACTAAGTGATATGAAGTGTCACAGGTGCCAAACCCAAAAGCGGACAACTGGAAAGGAAAAAACCCTTCCATTTCGGATATGCTGTTTTAAAGGAAGTACATTGAAACAATCTATATGAAGGAATGAGTCGACTGCTTCAGCAGGGTGCCATTCTCAAGTCAAGTGGAATTTTCAAGTTTTTCTCCTCCATTTGCTTTCTCGAGAAAGTTCAACATAACAATACAAAACCTTTTATTTTTTCCCCATTCACTCTGTATATTTTTCAAAATTCTTTATTAACCAGTCACCATTTCTATTGCTGAGACAAGTCTTCTAATCAGCTGCAAGGATTAGAGATGGTGAAATAACTCAGAAGAGCAATGTCGTAGAGAGCATGTTAAGGATCCAAGTATAACACCTGAGACCAAGTTTTTATCAAGTATTTTGGGTTATAACAAAAAAAAAAATCCCCCCAAAAAACAAAACACCCCAAAATGAACAAACATTCCCCACTCCCTCCAAACTTAGCTTACTAAATTTTCAATTTGATCTGAAGATTCTGAACTAACCTCTACCAAACCCCTTCTACCTTGATCTTCCTTGATTTGGGAGTCGCAACTGAAGGAGCTGCCTAACAGCAGCATGTCCCCATCATCATAATACAGCTTTGGAAACTGCTACAAAACTGAACTACCAGAGATTTCCTTTTGGTATCACGTAAATACAAAGTTAAACGGCCAATCAGTTCAATATGTAAAAGATATGTAAAAGATGCAACATCAGAGTCTGAAATTATAATGATATATAATTTATAGTAAAAACTTACATTCCCAGTAAATTGCTCCAGGTCTCTACACTTACAATCTGACCTTTAGTAGCAATATGTTAAATGCATGCTCAGCTTACAGAGAGACTACAATTTTGTGTAGCATTACAAAAAACTGAAATTATTCAGTATATTTGATTCCCTACCATACCTGAAATAGGACATGCTTTGTTATTCCTTTACAATAACAATCATAAATACTAACTTAAGGTTTGCACAGATTTCAAACATTACATACACATTTGCTGATTTAAAGTGCACTGTAAATTGCAAGATAGCAATTAAATTCATCTTTAACTTTGGACAAGCCAAAACTATTTCCCCAAGCTGTATCAAATTAATACTTGCTCAAACAAATACAGCAAAATGCGTCTTTTTTTTAAACAGACAATCTTTTTTAGAACACCAGAGGATAGCCTTAGACAGTTTGTATGTTTGTTTTTATTAAGTTTACAACAACCACAATTCGTAGTACCTTGTCTGAAGCAAAGCTTCCATAGGTGTTAGGCGATCCTGCAACTGGCGGGACACAGCAGTTAGCAATGATGCACAAGCTGTACTACATCCTGCCAAATCTTCATCCTTTACATAATTCAGCAATACAAAATACCAATATACAGATCCTGCATTAAAAAAAACCAGACAATTTCAGGTGAAACGTGATGGGAATTTTCCACTCAGAAAGCATACACTGAAGTATAATCAATGGAAGTGATAAAGGAAGTATCTAATTGGTTACTGAATACAAAATAAAAAGCATTCTCACCCTCCCCTTGTTTTGAGACTTTGATTTATAATCATTCTGTAATCATTAGTTTCCACAAGTACTTCACATTCTCTTATCAACTAATTCATAATTGAAGACCAAAAGGTTCCCAAGAGACAGCTTCACACATACTTCTTTCATTGTTTCTGCCCACTGCTTCTACTAATTACAACAATCAAAATGCTCTTGATACACCAAGGTGCCAGGCTGGGGATTACACTCCCTTCAGAGCCAAGCCTTACTCTAGATACAACTTCTCTTTTCCTCTGGTTTTGGCTGCTGTCTCCTTATTTGCTTGAGTCACTGTTTCCTTACAGATCAATTCAGGGAGCACGGTGCAGTGGTTCCCTGCGGAAACAAACCTCAGCTTTGCCCTCCTCCTCCCTCTGTGCATTCCACATTCTCACTAGCAGAGTGTTATGTGTTTCTACCTTGGTGGTAGCACAACAAGCATTTTGGACTGCAAACTAATTTTTCTGCATTACCGCTCAATAATGCCAAAGCCAGATGCAACTCAGCAATGTCATATAGTGGAAAAAACAAAGCAGGTCTTGCCAACTGAAATACAAGCGCTAAAGTCATCTTCCCACTCTACCTGGCACTCAAAAGGCTTCAAGAAGGTGCTCAGGTACCATTACTCTGCAATATAGATGAGGAAGGAATTTAAATTTAGTTTAAAGTTTCCTTTTGGTGCAGAAGTAATCGACATGGTTTGCTAGCTGGACATCATTTGGACAGCCAGGCTCCCTGGAATAAAGCTCCTAATTTTCAGAAATAACAGACAATCTGACTCTCACTGGTACCAACAGAATCTATGGTTGCTGAACATCTCTGAAAATTCTCACAAAACTTACTTAAGTTCTCTGAAAAACGTCATTGCCTTAGCACTCTGTTTTAAGCAAGCTAGTTTGCTTAAAATTCCATTATCTACAATTGCATCCCTCATACTTGGATAACCCCTGACCAGGCCACTCCAAGAAGCAGTTTGTACCAACTGAAAAATTACCTAATTCTTATTTCACAAGAGAATCTAACAAAATATGCCAAGCAACAAATGTCCTGTGTATTTTTATGACAACAAACATTGTATACATACCACCTGTTGCAGCAGCAGGCAAAAGAGGCATATTGTCAAGTAAAGCTTTAAGAAGAACTGATCCAAACCCCTGCTGACTTGGGTCACATCTGCCATTGCTAGAGAGAAACACATAGACACTTTAACATTTAATGAAGTAAGAATGAAACATGAAATCTCTTCCAGAAGATGAAGCTGAAAGACTGATGTTCTTTGCAGTCATAACTTATTTTTCCTCAACAGATCTTCCAGATCTTGTTGCTTGAACATGTATATACAATTCAGACTGCATGCAACCCCCCAAATATATATTAAAAAAAATGAATACATAAATATATAAAGAATTAGCACTGACCTGATGCATAGTGCAAGAAATCGTGCACATTTGTGAGCTATGCTCCGCCCAGCTTCAAAGAAGCAAACACGTATTATATCAGAGATACATTTACGTGTTTTAGAAAGCAAGCTGTCATTTCCTTCCTTTGAGCTGTAAAAACAAGTTGCATACTTCAGAGAATCATATAAAAACTTTATTTTTTTAACAGAGCTGATACTGAGAAATAGCTATGCTAATTTAAACACAGTCTCCCTCTTACCTGCCAGGTCCATTTGAATACACTCCGGCCAGCCAACAAAGTGTGTCTAGTACAAGACTCTGAGCATGTTCTGTAGTCAGACCATCGTCCGTCTTCTTGCAAAGAGTGGTGAGCAGCTTCTCATGGAACTCTGAAAACTGTAACATGGCACACCGTTGAACTCTAGGGAGGAGGGGAGGGAAATAAAAAAAAAAACATTATCCAATACAGCCGTTCTCCCATTAAAGTGTCCCTCCATCTTTGTATCCTGTCTTAGGAGCGGCGAAAAAAAGATGACTAGATGAGAGTAAAACTAGTACACAAGCATATGTGATACTTTCCATGCACACATTCCCAATCTTCCTACTTTCTGCTCACAGAACTTCCTAGGTTACTATACATTTAGTATCCTTCAGAACTTTTTTCCCTATTAACTTGTCTAGTAACTTCTAAACCTAAAGAAACTTTCACCATCTACAACACTCTTCGGCAAACATTTGCATGTACCTCTTTGACCTCTTTAAGCTGATTACAGCCAGTGCCACCACTGCGGAGTGGCAGCTGGTAATACAAATTAAACACTGTATTATTTGTATTTAGGTCTGCAGTACCAATCCGTAGAGATTTGAACCCGTTTTTTGATTAACAGTTTGTTAGTTAATTTTGATTCTGAACTTTTTGATAAATAACATACTCTCTGTTGTAACAAACAAGACAACACATGGAAACACAAAAGGAAGATGCTTCCTTAAAAAAAAAAAAATCTGTCCAAATAATTTATCTAATTTACCAAGAAAACTTATTTACATTTGCCTTTTCAAAAGTCAGGCAAATAATCACTCAACTTACAGTTTCATGCATGGTGTTATTCTACCACAACCTGCACGGCACAGTGCCCTCCAAACTCACAATTTACAGGATTTTCCACATATAATATGTTTATGAAATGTAACTTGAGACAGTGGCTTGACCTGAACTATTTTGAGAACTAAGTATTTATGAGAAGTGTCTCATAATAAGGTAATATTTTAATATAAGAAGCCAATATTTTTTTAAAATTAAAAATCACCTACTAACCTTTCCTTTGAAATGGATGTTTTTTTAAATCTTCGAATTGTTACAGAGACTTCTTGAAGTAAATCACAGCCTCTCAGATTATCTGATTTTCTTGAAGAATTAGTGGCTTCAATTTTGCTAGATGGCTTTTCCTGGGGGATTTTTTGGAAAAAAAATAAATTCATAAATCACGTTGGTTTTGGCTGCTTCATTTGGATATCTTGTTCAGTGAAATACACGCAGTTCAGAAAAATCTCTCTCTCTTTGTACTAATTGAGCATTGTACTAATAGACTACTATTATTCACTAATTGTTTTAATACAGAACATAATAAATTACAAAACATTGTTAAATTTTATGTTCTAACCATTCTAATAATGTCCAGGAGATGTACATCGTATCACCCAATCTTACAACTACAACAATCAAGAATAAAATACAGACACACACAAAACTCTTTGTAAAGCATATAAGCTACTGAAAACACTAATGGAAACGGAAGTTTCAAAAACAAGTGCTGAGAACGGGAAAGTGGCAGAACACACCTTTTCAACTAAATTTGCACAGAAGAAACAATTTAAGAGATGTTGAACTCTGATTCTTGCAGGTGACAGAGTCAAGTCTTAAAAAAAGTAGTTTTTAACAGATGTTAATTCTCCTAACAGCTGTTTCATTTTCAGATTACATAAATCATACCAGTTCTACAACTTTGACACAAATGTCGTTCTTGGCTATTCATTACCTTGCCCGCTGCAACTTTTGCCAACAATGAAGCAAGGGAATGGCCCTTGTTAGTCTGAGGTTTTAGAGATGGTATTCTAACAACTGGTCTAATGCCACCATTGCAGATTTCTTCTGTTCCTCTGTCATTCACTGCTTTAACATGAATTAAAAATGAGCGGTACTTGCCACCAGCCATGCCTAAAAGGGGAAAGATAAAAAAGGGGAGGGAAGGGAGAATTTGCATGGTTTACTCCAGCAAGTTGTAAACATAATTCAACTTCACAGACACAGTGTACAAGCAGAGCTCAACTACATTAATTACAGTACTTTAGTATCAGTTTGAAAAGGTAACTCACTATTGTGTTATACAGCAAAATTTGTCAATGTGACAATAAATACAAACCAAAGTCTGACGACAGAAGTATGAGATGCACTTTAGCCATGCATACTTGACGCGAATAGCATAATAAACGGGTTTACCTTTAACAAGTTTCGGACTTGTTAGTGTCAACATTCCAGCATGTCCTGATAGATCAAGTCCAGTAGCCAGCCATACCGGACCACAAAGTATATCCTCCTTGTGTTCCTCCAGGAAAGGACACAATCTAAGACCTTAAAAAAAAAAAAAAANAAAGTCATGCTCTAGATGAGCCCACCACATGAAAGGACAGGTGTAAAGCAAGACTGTTGAGAGAATCATAGTTCTGTAACTGATTCACTCCAACCATCAATTTTTAGTCTGTAGTTCTCCTCACTTGGATCCAATCTGATTGCCTTTCAGAGTCTCCC